>CM014277.1:78312122-78377058 GCA_004135705.1 Alloteropsis semialata
CAGAAAATCCAAAAATGGTACGATTTTACCAGAAAATAGCACTACTACAAAAAACGTTTGTAGGGGCGGGTAAAAACACGTTTCTAGGGGCGGCGCCGAAATCCGCCCCTGCTTTTGGCTGCTAAAAATGGCCATTTGCAGGGGCGGGTTAGTAGCCCGCCCCAACAAACGTATTTCCAGGGGCGGACCATGCCATTACCCGCCCCTGGAAACCATCTTCAGGGGCGGACCATGCCATCACCCGCCCCTGAAGATGGTGTTTTCAGGGGCGGGTCATGCCATCACCCGCCCCTGAAGTTCTTTTTGCCGATCAGTAATAAATCGGAAAAAATAGCAAAAAAAATTTATTTTAATGTGGGAAGGACTCCAACCATCCAAGCCATCAAGTCGCAAGTCGCGCAATTTTTCGCGGAAAATTCGCGCGCTACGCGGTCGGCGGGATTCGAACCCGCGACCTCTGCCTCGCGCGTAGCCTCCTCTACCACTGCACCACACTCTCACCTGTGACTAGATGTTGTTTTGATTCCTACCATATTATACGAAACCGAGTGTAAATTGCTTGTTTAAGGCCCTAAACGATTTCAAATTAAAAAATTGTCAACTACAAAGTTTCATAACTTTTTGAAATCTACAAGTTTCATTTTGGTAGTTTCTCCATCCGAGGTCGTTTACAGAATTTGAATTTCAAATTTGAGAACATTAAAATTTAGTTTTCGTTGACAAGATGATTTCAAATGAAAAAGTTGTCAACTACAAAGTTTCATATCTCATTGTGATCTACAACTTTTATTTTGACTGTTTTTCCATCCGAGGTCATTTGAAAAATCTCAAATTTCAATTGAAGAATTACAAACATGCATTTCTAGGGGCGGACCATGCCATGACCCGCCCCTAGAAATGCATTTCTAGGGGCGGGTCATGGCATGGTCCGCCCCTAGAAAGGGCAGCATTTGTAGGGGCGGACCATGCCATGACCCGCCCCTAGAAATGCATCTATAGGGGCGGCCCTTAGCTACAGTAGCGCGCGCATTTGTAGGGGCGCGTCGCCTCAAAGTCCGCCCCTAAAAAAAAACCCCTGGCTCTTACAAATGTTTTTTGTAGTAGTGTAGGTTATCAAATTCTGGAACTATCCCAACTGGTTTCAAATCAATCGGAGTTCGGAAACTTGAGATATGTAATAAACAAGTCAACTGTGTCAAGTTACCAAAAACAGATTCTCTTTATCCAACAAAAATCATGTATCTCTCTGTCCAATAATCCAAAAATCGTGAAACTTTGCCAGAAAATAACTTATGAAGTTATGGAAATAATCCAACTGGATTTGCATTAATCGGAGTCGGGTAGCTCGAGATATGAATTAAACAGTACTGCACTGTCAGGGGGTGACGGGAATAGGTTTAAGCATGAAGGGATTCATGATAAGATATGGTAAAGATGGATTTGGAACTCACCTATAAGACCACGAACAAAGACAAAACCCAACCATCTAATCGTTTAGTTGATTTATTAAGATGTAATTGTGGTCATCACTCCACAAAACATCACACTCATTACAAAGAGCCAAATCAAACATTTGCATACAACAAACACAAAGCAAACAATCCTACACCAGAACTAAACATCGACCTCAACGACGACTCTTCTAACGGTGACATGAATTTAGAGGGGGATAACTTCCTAAATCCTTGTGTTGAGATAAAGCATGACTGATGGTGTTCCCAAAATATCCATGATTCTCTTGTTTCCAATAATTCATGCTTAGGGAGAAAAAAACTCGTTAACTGTGGCATCCAATATAACTCTTGCGGGTTCTTTCAACTTTTAGAGAGACGTTAACTAGGAGCTGGAGAAAGAACAGAACAAGTGTACAATTGGATGATGATTAAGAATCAAGGAGAAGGTAAGTCAAGGTTGACGGAAAGCAACGAGTTTAGACCAAGATTGCAGCAGACAAGATAGAGCAAGTATAAGAAGACATTTAGGACCCTAAAAACGACCATTGCTACTCTAGGCTTGCGTCCTACAGTCAACACAGCTTTGATACCACTTCTGTCACACCCGATTTTGTAAACAAAACCGAATGACTATCATATGTGCGCCAGGATCAAGTTTACACACATATGAGACTTCATCAGTGATATAAAAGACAGTGCAAAAACGTAAATAATATTAATCAACATCATTACACTCACGGAAGCGAATAACTAGCAGCGGAACTTCAAAACTTCTCCACAGGCAGCTGACTGGGGGAACACGTACGCCTAGAAACTTCCAAAATACTCCACTGAAACTTCTGTCTAAGCCTGAGCCGCAGATAAAGCAAGGTTGAGTACACTTATGGTTGGTACTCAGCAAATGTAGAGCAAAGCATAATGACATGCAAAGGCTTATCAAGGAAAAGCTGGCTAATTAAACTGCTTAAGCACTTTAGTTGGTCATATTTTATTTAGCATCATAATTACTAAAGTATAAGTATATACCAACCCAATTAAGCATATGGTAACCCATAAGCATCATCACCATAAATAAACCAATTTAATTCTTCTTTCGATATATTAATCATGTGAGGGTCCAGGCCGCTCATGACCGCGAGCACGGCTATTGCAATAGATTTTAGACACTCTGCAGAGGTTGTACAGCTTTCCCCACAATTCGTGTTTCCCATGTTGCCTGAGGTCGCGAGCCTCTTCAACACTTCCTTAGGTGAGGGGCTAGGGATTCACTACGAGGCCTTTCCAAAGACTCCCTCTATGTATGTGTTTGGCCCCTGTCCGAACGGGTAATCGGAAGGCGCACCTTCGTTCCCCGCACATCACACACAAACCAAACATCCGCCCAACACACACCTCCAAACACAACATAGAGTTCATCTAGTTACTTAGCCAAGACCAGAGCCATGTAGTATTATGGTTGTACGGGAAATCCTGGGTGGTTCTCCATGTTCCGATTAATCAATGTGGTCTTGGTTTAACATTCTCATCAGATCATATATATCATATATAAAAGATATCACAATATTATTATCTTCACTTTTAGTGTAAACCATTCCCATGTATAGCAACTAAGCAAATGCTACCCAACATAAATATAGAACCCAGGTTAACAAGGGTTGATTAAAGAAAACTAGTCATCCTAAATATAGGACCCATCATGATTAAGCATGCAAGCAATAGCAAACTACAATGTGTAAGCATGTCATATGGTTATTAGGACTGAAATCATGATCAAGAATACACTTGCCTTAAATCCAGCTAATAAATGCTATGGCTCAGGGTCTTCTCAACTGAATCCTCGAATCACACGAACGATCCTTGATTACCACGAACGTTGCACCTTCTATTCGTAGCACAGGGCCACATACAAATAAACAATGCAACAAATAAGAAACAGTACACCAAACATGGGCAACAGTACAAAAGGACGGTATAAAGGTATAGGTAAAGTCCTTACGGTCACGTGAGCGAAAGAATCACCCAAAACGGAGTTGAAACGGTCAAGATATGGATAAAACGGTGTTCCAGGGGCTTATCTGTGAATACACACAAATTCCAGGGGTTAGATTGTTGGAAACCGAGGGCATATACATAATTATGTATATAAACTTGGGGTTTAACTCGTAAAAGGACCAGGCTGGACGGCGGGTTATAATACTTGAAAGGCCAGGGGTTAAATCGCAAGAAATCAGGACCAAACGGTAAATACTTTGAATAGACCTTGGACTGCGGGTTAATTACCAGATTCCTGGGGGTCTCTTTAGCAAAGTGGCCTCGGCTGACCGGTATGCTGCGATGTTGACTAGATCTGGGGCGTCGATCTGCAGACGGACGGTTGGCGTCGCTCGGGCACGCCGGAGGCGGGGCGGTCGACAGCCAGCGGCGGTGCTGCAGCGGCGGACGGCGGCGGCTCGCCGGACTTGTGCGGATCCGGCGCTACGGAGCACCAAAACGAGTACGGAAAGGCTTGGGACGCAGAGGAGAGCACGGAGAACTTATCCGCGCTGTTCTTGACGACGATCAGAGGACGATGGTGACGATGGACGGAGCGGGGCGGCTCGGCTGCAGATGGAAGACACGGTGAGCAATTCTAGAGAAACGATGGCAATCCCACGAGTTCAAGCGGTTCGGTTAGCTTCTGTACCTCGACGTGAATCCCTTGGATGGCCTCTGGTTCACTGGAAAGCGGCGGTGAGGGAGATCAATGGCGGCGGCGGCGGAGGGGAGCTCGGGCTTCGCGAGCTCACGCAGGAGGACTCGGCGGTGGAGCTGGTGCGGTTAGGGTTTCGTAGGGAGCGTGAGATGTGGCGGTGCACGTTAAATAGATGGGAAGGGGGCGTCCTGGCGTGCGTGCCAAGAAGAACCAGGGGCGGCGCGGCTCGGTCGACTCGGATCGGAGTGGCTCGAGGCTGAGTCGGAGGAAGGAGACACACCCGACGGGCGGGGGCCACACGCCAGCGACAGTATGGAGAAGGGAAGGAAGGTGGGCCGGCTAACGGGAAAAAAAATGGGCCTGGGGAACTTGGGCCGGAGCGGGGGATTGGCCGGGGCAAGCTGGGCCGAGGGAGATGGAGTCGGGCCGGGCTGGTGAAAGAGTAGAGGGTCGTAGATTGAACCAATCCAAAAGCTCAAGGAGGTAAATCGAACTCTTCTGAGAACAACTATTCTAGGGGTCAAAATTAATTCAAATCCAAACGAGTTGAACTCAAATTAATTTGACAAAACATCACAAAATAAAAATTCAACAGCATGAAAGCAACAAAAACTTCTTGAGTTCATGAATTAATTATTTAATTCAAATAAACCTAAATAATTCCAATTAAATCACAAAAATTCATTTATACCTCAAATAAATCCTAGAAAATTACATAAATTGTTTCTACAATTTCTTGTGATGAAAATTAGGGTGTTACATAAATGTAGACTAATAATAAAACTAATTATAAATCTCGCCTGGAAATCGCGAGACGAATCTAATAACGGTAATTAATCCATGATTAGTGGATGATTAGCGGTTGTCGACCAGGGAGGACGGCCAGCATCGTCTCTGCCTGCACACCAAATCGCAAGCACCAATAAGCAGACACGGATGGCGTAGCCAGCATTTTAACTTAGGGTATGCCAAACTGATGCTTCAAAATATAAAATAGATATTTATAGTCAAAAAATGTTAATGAATTATAAATTTATGAAGCAATTTTCTATATAAATTAAGTATACATGTAAAAGCCAACTAAAAGTATGTTGTAATATAATCAAAAGATCACATAATTTCTCAACAGAGGATTTTATGTAAAAGTAAGTAAAGTAACTATAAAAGTGTGTTACAATCATCTACTAAGTACTAACGCTCTCTCTGCCCCCAAAAGAATGCAACTATATGTTGCTACCAGTTAAAATGGTTCATGACCATATTTCTAGTGAATTGTATTCATATTTATGGCTCTAAATAAATTTACTATAAAATAATTTTTGTTATCCATCAAATAATATTAATCAGATATCATAAAGATTATATATTTTTATCTATAATTTGTCAAATTTTGGATGTTAAAATATGATACTGTGCCAGAATTGATTTTTTTGGACAAACAAAATAATGTCTAGATAAATCGATCTAAACTAGAGGATGTTACGGAGCTCGTACAGTGGCTGGCTAGTTAGTTTGTACTCACAATCACGGCTCATTGCCCATAGCAATCCAGCCCCTGCGCGGAGATGGAATGGACAGAGTCATTCAATCACAAACATGCTACACAAGGAAGACGATACACGTCACGCGACAGATCATTCTTTAGCTATCTTTATATCCGAGCCAATGAAATATATCATTAACAGGCCAAGCTTAGGGTATGCCGGGCCATACCAGGCGTACCTTGTAGCTCCGCCTATGATCCCATCCCATCCGATCAATAATTCGATTCTAATAACCAATAGAATCCTTGATTGAGCAAGTCTATACATCGAGTCTGACGAGAATGTCATTGTCTATGCCCAGGTGATGCATTCACGGCAATTACACAAGACCACGTGAGGCATTCCCACCATTTCCCGCCTCCTGTCGCTGGATGCCGTAAAATTTTCGACATAGAACTGTTGTGCTGTGGTGCAGAACACGAGCATGCCATTACAGGCGTTGCAGACGACGGCGTCGTCCAGGAACAAGAAGAAGGCACGGTTGCGGTCCTTGACCAGGCTGCCGCCGCTTTCCAAGCTTGCGAACCACGGTTCCTTGCCGCTTTCGCGGGTGGAGTCGTTGGTGACGTGGAGCCGAAGTTGCCGAGCTCGTCTAGGAACATGGAGCTGCCGCTGAAGTTCTCTAGTGCCATGAAGGCGTGGCCGAGCTGCCAAGGTCCCGGGGGGGAGTCATGGATATGCTATGAATGGAGGAGACCGCCCATAACCTGCTCGATAAAATGTGTGAGGCCGTGGGGAGAGAGATTAGACAAGAGATGCCTAGTCAGCATGCCATGTCATCGCTTGCTGTCCATGTGGAGGGGTATGGACCTGCTGTGAACCACTCAAAAAGTTTATGAACCCAGAAATGCACTGTTGGAGTTCATGGACCTAAGTGATACATCGTTACAAGTTGATGGACCTCTGGTGCATATTACTCTTAATTTTATTCACAGTAGCAGGAAGTATGGAGGGACAGCAATAGATATTCCTCACAAAGTAGCTAGACGCAACGCAAGTAGGGTACGTTTCGCTGATACAGGCACACGAGGAACCAAACCAGATGAAGTTCTTAATACTGTACAATCAAGACAATTGCATCTCATATCGTAAACCACACTACAGAGTCGACAGACTTAAGTAGCATACGTTTCACACTGACGGGCAAGCGCATGAACACGCATGCTGTTAGGCTGCTTGCTACCACAATCCTGTCCTGCAGCCAGACAACATTATGGATAAGTTAGTCTGTGAGTTGTGACAAAAAAAAAAGGGAAAGGAAAGGGGACAAAATTGAAAGCAAAGTAGATACACAATATCTGTGTAACGGAATTTAAATATTGAGTCAGCCTGACGTCACCTTGCATCTTTTTTTTTGATGAAAGTCACCTTGCATCTTTAGTCGTCATATTATTGTGAAAGTTATAGATCTTCATGCCCAATTATAGACATCCAAATCTTCCCCATGAACTTCTCAAATTTGCGGCAAATCTCTTGCCGCCTTTCTAAAAAAAAAGTTCTCGTGCAGCCTCAGCAGCCACAAGTTGTTCAACTTGTCAACACATGCCAAGCTGTTGTAGGACAGCTCGAGCCTGTTATAAGCTAATGACGAATAAACGATGAAGAAGAACAAATCAAACCGCAGGAGACACGAGATTTAACGTGGAAAACCCTCCCAATGCGGAAGGGAAAAACCACGGGCGCAAGCTAGCAACACTTCACTATCAAGAGTCGGGTTACAACACCGAACGGCGGCTTACAAGAAGATAATGAATTGATCAAGGAGAAACCCTAATCCGGCGACGGGCCTGCGCTTCGCTCCGTCAGAAGTCGGCCTTTTAATGTGTAACTGAATTTGGAACATAACTCAACAGAGCCTTGGGCAGTCCTCAAGTTCCAACCTCTCCAAACACGGCAGCAGCTGCATCCTTGGAAATTCCATCCTCTCCCCCCTTCTTTATCTATTGCTGTTGCTTCTTCTTCATCAACAATAAAGGTCCACTACTCCCAGTTGGACATGTTCCTGATTAATAACATATCACTTGATGCTGCAATGCAAACAGAGTTATGTTCAGTTTATTTTCTCCTTGTGTCCCCAAGTGTCAGTTCATCTTCTACCAGTTCACAGACCACGTCAGTCTCAGCAGGGTGCAGCTCACGCAAGCGTCAAATTGGCAAATGGCCATCACCCTGGCAAACATCCTCTTGAGCGAAAAAGAAATATCTCCCGGTGATTTCAGAATGGCTGCACAACCTTTCTTAGTTGCTTTGATCTTTTTCTTTTCGTTTTTTGTCTCTTGATTCTCTGCTGTACTCTCATAAACTTAATATTTTTACATGTATAATCAGTAGGGGTTTAACCCCTCCTGTTGCATAAAGAAAACCAACTGCAGGAGATGTAGCCTGCAGCTCTCCTAAACGACTTGGTCCCAGTAGCAACCGACTCTAGGGCTTAGCTAAATTATCAGCTTGCAGACGAAATGGGCATCAGCCGACTGGGCAAATTTTAGCTTCTTCAGCCTTCTCCACAACAATTTCAATGGTTTAATCTGTATTCAATGACATTCAGCAGTAAGTTACAAGCACCTTCCCTAATATGTTTTCTAACCTGCATTCCTTTTCCTACTGCAAAATTAAATAGGCTTACAGTGCCACTTGATTGGTTTGCAGAAGATGCATTACTAACGCAAGCATGGGAACAAGTATCAGAAGCTTCTATTATGCAGGAACAATAGTAGCAATGACAAAACAAGAGATCAGTTTCATAATGGCTTTACAAAGCACATAACAGTAAATGCAGTTGTTCACATTACAGGTTTACAAAAAGTACGAGGAATACAAACCCATCACACAGAAATAATCGGGAAACTTAAGTAGCACACATTTTATTCAGGCACGCGCACAGCGATAGACAAGCACTTAAACACCATTAACAGGCCTTCCCAAATGCCAAACAAGAGAGGGGCCCTCTCCTTGTAGTCCCACATCAGCGTATCTTGATTTGTTGTGGTTCTTGATCTGTCATCCTCCAGTCCTTCCTCCAGAATCAAGCATACTGCTTACTGCCATGCAAACAACATGCTGCAGCTTGACAAGAGGACATCGATCCATTGACCTCCATGATTTATAATAACGTGACATATCCAGTCACTTCTATCTTCAAGAGGTACACTGCTGGTCAACGACAAGAAAACAGAGCATCAACGACCTACAATTAAAATCTTCGGTAGTATACAATTAATCTTCACAATATGATCTTTTTATACTAGTCTTTTTTAGACACTAGTATAAAGTAGTAGGGAGTACCGTAAAAGAAGTTTCAACGAAAAGCATGGGGTGAGATGAATATGTAACTATGTTCAAATATCTCTGCAAGAGTGGTCATACCTTGCGCATTCGTCGCTGTGTACAATAATATCATGACCAAGTGTAGACGTCCAGGTCTTCTCCATGCAGCTGTCGGTGCCGCTCTTGGAGACCAGGCAACCACTGTGAGGAAACATTGCATATCCTCTGTGAGGAACAGCTGGTGCAAGCTGTCCAGCCTCTCAACGCACCTCAATATTGGACATAACTCTACACGTAGTTCTCTCACTTGGGGGATATTTGAGACCATCTCTAGGTTTTTACAGTCAACAATGAAAAGGGTCTCGGTGAGGAATGGGAGGTTCTCCACCACCTCAAGGCTGCGCACATCTCTTAAATGGAGCTCCTTCAAGCTGGTGGCTTCCTGTCCAAGCTGCCGTGGGAGGGCTCTCAGCTTGGGGCAGCGGACAAGGACCAACTCCATCAAACGAGGCAGCAGCTGCATCCTTGGAGGTGGGGCTTCTCCTATTTGCTTTGCAGCAGCTCCATCCTCTTCCCCTTCTTTAAAAACAAAGGTCCACTCCTCCCAGTTGGGCATATCCCTGATGGCCAACGTTTCAAGCTTGGGGAAAGCTACTGCCTCAATAGATCCAGGGTTACCCACCACAAAGCCAACAAATTTGGGTCCAATCTTGGTGACTGCATTGGCTCCAGCGATTCTCAGATATTTCAAGTTGGGGAGCTGCCCGATTGCAGGAAGATGCACACATGATTTACAATGCAGGAGTTTCAAGTACATCAATGATGGAAAATTGGCAGCATTATCTAGCCAGGTAGGAAACCTCCGACCAAAGAAATGTTCAATGCTTATATTTTCCGTGTTCTGTGGAGGGACTAACTGCTCAAAGGTCCTCTCAATATTGACTATATCCTCGTCAGAATATGGCTCATTTGTACGTTCAGTGCAGCATAGATATAACATCTTGAAATACTTTTTCTCTGTTAGCAATGAATCTATACTGCTGCAAGGAGCTGCTCTTTCCAATTTAATCAAATGAAGCCCCCTCAACTGCCAAAGGGGACCCAATTCTTCTAGCTTCCACCCATCTTGCACTCTACTGTTATCACAGCCACAACCAACAGGGAACCCTCTTAAATCATTGAGAAAACTTAATCCGCCTATGCCTTGTGGAACCCGATTTATTGGCGTCTCCTTAAGGCCAAGGCGCCTTAGGTTGCTTAACTGAGTAATTCCTATAGGAAGACTGTCCAAAGAAGCACATCTCTGCAGGTTTAATATCTGCAAGTTAATGAGATGACAAATGGACTCTGGAAGACAAGATATGCCAGTACCATCAAGATATAGTAATCGTAAATGGATCAAACGTCCAATACAAGATGGAACACTTTCTACAAGGGAGTTAGTCAAATCCAAGACTCGAATGTAGGGAAATATTCCAAAAATTGCATTATCGACTCTTATCGACTCTCACATTGTATTTCTCCTTATCCGTGCTAGGTAAAACCACCATATCCTTCACAGATACTGTAATACGTCGAAATTTACCCATAACATTGACCCCAGCTGATTCTGGATCACCCACAAAACATTCTTCTTTGGACAGAAAACAAGCTAGCTGCCTTAGTAGATCATGCATTGTGCATCTATAAAGGTCGACATACAAGTAATCTGGATGAAGGAGATTCCGATATATCAACTCATAGTAGTATTCTTCTGCTGTATCTTCTAGTATTTGGCCATCTTGCTCATCTATAAAGCCTTCTGCGACCCACATCCTGACAATATCATCACGATAGATAACTGCATCTTCGGGATACATAGCACAATAGATGAAACACTGCTTCAAATGGTGTGGTAGCTCGTCATAGCTTAGATATAAAGCACCTCTTAGTTCACTGCGAGGGTTGCTCAGGGACCAATTATCCTTTGCTAAAATCTTCTTCCATTCATTCTCAGTTTGATCTTTGCTTGCTAGAACTCCAGCAATTACTTTAATTGCAAGAGGAAGGCCACCACATCTGTGAACAATTTCTATCCCCAAGCCTTGCAGATTTTGCACTTCTTTTTCTTCTTTGATGCCCATGCTCTTCCAAAGTAACTCCCACCCTATATCCACTGACATTAAATCAACACGGTGTGTGTAGTCCACTCCAATTTCTACAGCAACAGTGTCAATTAGAGTTGTCAATAGAATTATCCCTGTGGCTGCTGCATTCAGTGGGATTCTCAATAGAGTTGTCCATGCATTAGATTGCCACACATCATCCAACACAAGAAAAAAGCTCTTCTCCTCAATGGCTGATTCTAGCTTGCTTTGGAGCTCATCAAATGATTCATCTTGCATGTACTGTACTTTAAAATTTCGAAGAATCTCCTTCAGAATAGCAATTTCAGAGTAATCTTGTGAAACACAGACCCATGCTTGTTTGTCGAAGGTCCCTTTCAGTTTTTGGTCATTGTATATTTTCTGTGCTAGTGTTGTCTTACCAATTCCTCCCGTTCCAACAATTGCAAGTTTGTAGGACTTCTTTCCCCTACCTTCAAGTAGCAAATCTACTACTCTTCTGCAAGCACGTATGATCTCCTTACCAACAAGGTTGGATTCAACACAGTGGGAAGTTTTTCTCAGTTTCAGTGCTGAAACTTCTCCGGTAGGCTGTGTATTTGTGAGGGATGAAAATACTTTATCCTTTGAAATATTTTCTATTCTTTTGTTCAGGCTTCTAATCTTTACAGCAACCTCACGACGTGTCTGGATATTAGAAAAGCAAGAGGAAAGGGAAAGGCCACTGCATGTACTCGATTTGCTTGACAATGACGAAGAATGATTTGGCAATAGCTTGCTTCCTTTATATCTAGCCAAGTCAATGATAACATCAGCGTCATACATAACATCTCTTAGCTGACCAAGCCAATAGTTAACAGCAGATTCTTTAAGGCTCCTTTGTTCTGCATCATTAAGAAAGTGTCGTATTTGCTCCATTCTTCTTTGCAGTTCAGTGAGCTCTTCTTTTACACCTAAAATTAGTATGGCCTCTTCTGTAACAATATCTTGCAACTTCTTAGCACACGATCCAACTAAAGATTCTAGTATTGTTGCCATCGGAAAATGATGTTAAGGGAGATCCACCAAAGGAGTTGCAGGCTGGCAATAAATGTGCAAACGTGTTAATTTGGTTTCAAAATTGTACCGTGTTCGCAAATTTACATCTTGTTTTGAATGATTAGCTGATACCACTACTAGAAATATAGTCATGTAGGCTTCTAGACATTTTGATCGACTGTAGCATGATGATTGTTTGATTTACTACTACATCAATAACAGTAACAAATTTCTACCTGCTAGTATAGAAGTTACAAATTACGGTACTGAAATTAAAATGAATATAGAAGTAGCATTGGATGTCTTGCCTTATAAAAACGTAATGATTTATAACAAGGTTCAATAGTAACCAATTTATTCTTTGCTGAAACAGTTTGCTCAGAAATAATTATATGAACTGTGCTCAAGCTATGCAGATGAAAAGTAACTGATTTTGAAACCAATCAATAAAGTGGATAGCAGAAGTTATCAGCCAATCACCAATTGAGAACCACAGATCCCATAGCCAATTAAACCTGTAAAAGTTGAAAAACGAATGAAAAGGTGAATTCCTTGCTCGTTGAAATAAATCTTATTTAATCATTGGCTATATAACTAGAATGAGTTCAGCTGAGCAGCAAGAAGAATTTTCACTGAATTAAGACTATGATGGTACAGTAAGTACCTGATCACAGGTCAGTTGATAAGCCACTGATCTGAATGCTGCAGGAGATCGCTATGTGTCAATATGATATTTTGTCCCAACAAGATTTCTTTAAGAGTGCTGGGAAGGAGTGTAACCACAAGTGCCTGGAGAGACCAATGCATAGAATATATAACTGAGGACACTACTGCCTGATCACCTGAATAAATGATAACTAACACGTTACACGGCAACTCCTGCAAACAGTTGGGACAAGTAGAATAGCTTAGCAAGTTAAATGACAGCCCGGTTGATCAACACCTATAACAAAAACAGCTTAGCAGTTAATTAACAAGAAGAATTACCACTAAATCAGAACTTAGGTATTAGAACTAGAAGAAAGGTAGCTGAACACGGGACAACTGGTAAGGCACGATAATTGTTTGATTTACCATTACATCTCTAACAGTAACAGATATGTACATGGTAGTATATAGAATTTATAGAGTACATCAACATAAAGAAATGAGGATGCAATACAGAAGTAGTCTTTGAAGTCTTACCTTACAAAGCTAGCTTCCAGCAAGAGAAAGACTAGTAATTATTTCTTCAAAGAAACAGTTTCTTCGTATGGTCAGCCCACATTCAATACTTTAAGCATCCAGCGGACTGCGTCGAAACTAGGCTGACAAAAAGTAACTTCTGAAGAACCAATTTATGAAATGGATAGCAGAAGTTATCAGTCAATCACCATTGGAGAACCCAAAAATCACACCGCTAAAGCTGCAAAAGGAAACAATGAAAAGGGCGAAGTGCTTGCTCAGTGAAGGGAAACGTCTACTTCTGTATCCATGCAGATTTTAGGCTGTTTATCGATAAACTTGAGGTCATGGAGAAACAGAGAGAAAGGATGAAAACCAGTAGAGGCGTAGCTGAAAACTAGAGAGCAATCCCTTACCAGCTAAGAGCTTCATCTTCCTTGCATCACAGGAATTGTGCGGAACTCGCGGGCGTGACAAGGAAGGATCAGCTCCACTTGCTCTGGTACTAATCACCAGGCTGAATGGCTTCTTATTGGCACTGTCTAACAGCGAGAAAAAGAAAATGGTGCACAATCAATACAGAGCTAACCAATCTGATGGATTCGAGATAACCAAACTGAAAGGATATGATGCAGTGAGCTACAGACAGAGGAGCAGGGTGAAGACCAAGGAGCAATAAATGAACTCTTAAGAAAAATAAGTACGTGGCTCAGGGCTTAGGCTACAGATTCGCCAATATTTTCCACAAGCAAGAGTGTTGGTTCTGGTGTAACAATGATTCAGCAAAGCTGTTTGGAGAAAACAGAGTGTAGAATGAAGACTATTAGCCAATCACTGATAAGAAAACTAGAGATCACACTACAAGGCCTGCTAAAGTTGTCAAGAAAGAAATGAAAAAGGGCGAAGTTCCTGATAGACGAAAGAAAGCCAGTTAAATAAATGAATAAACTGAATAGGTAGCACTGCAGAGAAAAAAGATACACATTACTGGAAAAGTACCTGAACATTTGTTTCTTTTTAATACACAGGAAAGCTGCGTATCTTTATATCAGAGAGAGTGAGAAGGGAGAGACTCTCAGACCAAACGACCTCTTTACCACTCCTAGGAGGCCAAATAAGGTTAGAATTTACATATTTTAAGCTCTCTTTGTATTATAGAGAGAGATAAGTACCTGAACATACGGATCAACTGAGAGTGCAATAGGAGATTAATATATGTCGATGCTGTTGTCAGACAATAAGATCTTTTGCTAGTGACTTACAACAAGCTGCACTGCACCATAAGGTTAGTGCTGGCACCACTGCGTTGCAAGTTCAGCAGGAGACTATGGATGAGTTGGTAATGGGATGCCTTTTGTTTCCCAGTAAGCATAGTTCACCATCCCAAGGCAAAACTGATTCTATTCTCAAGGGGACATGAAGTAGTGGGATCAGTGATAAGTCACCGTGCAAGGCAAAAGCACGAGGGCATCTCCATTCAAAAGAAAAGGGAAAGAACAAGATGCTAGAGAAATGGGCCAGGGCATCAATTCGATTGTTATCCTGAACTGTGGACGGAATAATCTGCAGTAAGCTTGGAATGCCATTGCTGTTCGTGTTTCCAACTATCATTAGTTTTTTTTGCAGGTAAATAAGACTATCATTAGTTAGTTATTTCATTGCCACATACTGTCGCTATCTTTGTTTGGCTCTAAAAGACTTGCGACACATTATGCATATTGCTTGACAATGTATAAATGTAACATCCCGGATTTTCCAGAATGTTCCTTGTTTGCAAAAATGTGGATTTCAAAATTTTGCTTGCTTTGTTGTGAAATCACCTAGAATGTCTTCTTGTGAATCTCCCTAAATTCCTAAGAAACTAAAAATTGACCTTTAATTTCTGCTTAGGGCAAATTTGTGTTAGAGTGATTTGGTTCTTTTTGTTTTTGTGTGAGTGCTTGTGTGGAATTCATATTTGAATTCAAACCAATTCAAATATGAATTCAAACCTAACAAACCTAACTAACAAAGCTAACTTGGGCCCAAACCCTTTAAACACCCGAGCTCAGCCCGTTAACCTGATCTGCCCTAACCCGTCGGCCCATCAAACCCGCCGGCCCAACTTCCAGCCACGCCGAAGCCGGCCTTATCCTTCTCTTCCTCCTCGCGCCGGACTCGTCTTCCTCTATCGCGCCGCACGAGACACGAGCGCCGCGCCTCCCCTCCGCGTCGCACGCCGCTCTCGCCCGCGCCGATTCCCCACAACACGCGGCCCCTGCTCCCTTTCCCCATCGCTGGCAGGTGGGACCACCGAACCGGTCCTATCTCCTTCTCCCTCGCCCTAGCGTCGCACACGCGACTCACGCCCGCACCTGCTATGCCGCGCTGCGCCGCCCCGGGTCGCGCCTCCCCAGTCGCGCCGCCCCCGGGCGAATCACCCCGCCGAGCCGTGCCTCCCACGCCTTTGCCAGCTGTACAAGCCGTGGCCGCCAAGCCTAGCTCCTCTATAAATTTCTCCCAATCCCCGTACTGCTCTTCCAGTTTCCCATCCGGCTGCTCTCCTCAATCCAATCCCCATCCCCGCGAGCCATGCTCGCCGCCGCCTCTGCTTGCTTCGAGGAGGGGAACCAGGAGCAGTGAAGGGAGGAACGGGGAGCATCGCCGCCGCCGCGCCCCGTCATCATCTCGGAGTCTTCCTCCTCTTCACCGGAGAACTACTGCTCTGCCTTGTCTCTTCACCGCCGTCGCAGAAGACCTCGCCGCGCCGTCGTCCACGGGAGCTCGGACCACGTCTTCGTCGCCGACGTGACTACGACGCCGGAGCCGGTGCGCGCCGCTTCATCGACTTCGCCGCCGAGGGGGAGCTCGTCTTCTCCATCTTCGTCGCCGCGCCTTCGTCACGGGACTGCATCTCCTTCGCGGCCACATTGCGCTATCTTCGCTGGAGCAAAGCCGGAGCAGAAGCACGCCGGCGTCTTCTTCTTCTCCGTCGACACCGCGCCGCCAAGCTCCTTCACCACCGCTGCGACGATTTCGCGTCGACGAGATCCGTGAGCTTGCTTGCTGTCAAGGGCGAGGAGCCACACCATCGGGAGCTTCGTCAAGTCTGCACCAAGGGGATCTCCTCTCCGCCGAGCTCAACGCCGTTCTCCTTTTTTTTCTGTGAGCTCCGTCTCTGATCTCTCTCTCCCTTGCGAATTTGTCCAGTGAACCACTCAATCCTTTTGTAATTCAGTCTGCTTGAACCATGTCTTGAATTGCATCTGTTGGCTGGCCGTCGAGCCGATCTAGCAGTCCTAGGACCAATCTGTTCATTAGATTCTTGAGGCTGTTGAACCATTTGTACCCATGAATTCCTTGCTGTTGATCTGAGCCTCGTAATATACTCTTTGATGAATCAAAAGATGAATGCCTTGTTCTTGATCTGTGTTGTCCTGAGGCTGCTCTGCTTGTTCTGTTCCGCAATACTGAATGATCGGCCTTCGAGCCATGATAGGATTGCCCTCAATTAAGTTCTGGAACATCTGATGCCCTGATCGATCTGTAATCCTTTGCTATGTTAATCCATGTCATGTATGTATTGCTCTTTAATTCTTAGCAATCATGTATCTGCTAGTCCTGTCCATGATTTGAAATGCTTGGATCAGTTCTGTTGCCACGATCATGATGATGCTTATACCCTGTTCTGTTCTTGCTCTGTAACATTGCAATCTGCTCCGTTCTGTTGAACCTATCTTGCTCTGTGTGACTGATCTTCGAGTCAATTAATCAGCGATCTAGATCGTTCTGTGTTGCGCTCCTTGATTTGAGTCGCACTTGTGCTCTGTGCGCTGGTCGCTGCTGTTTCGTTCTTTGCCGTTCGAGGCTCTGGACGAGCGGATAGTTCCACCAGGACGTGTTATTTGTTATCGCGTTCAACCGTGATCCTTGCCCTTCAACCCAAAAGCCATGGACGACCTTGCTTCGCACCCTGATATACCAACGTTTTCCCTGTAACGCGGCCGTGGTGAACTAAGTGCCCGCGTGTCGTAAACCTAAGTGGTACCCTTGCCGTTTAAGCCCGAGCCGTGAACAACTTCGTTCGTTGCCTTTGCCTTGACCCTGAACCTAAGCCGTGACCCTTCTTGGTCCATAACCGCTCCGGCCAACCTTCGCTACCACCTAGCCTGCTTCCGATCTAACCTCGAACCTTACCAGAGACCACTCGGACTTGTGTGCAACTCGTTGCATCGGATCCGAGCCTTGCTGCCGTCTAGACAAGATGCCTTGCTGCCTGACCCGTATACCTTTCAACCTTGTTGGCCTAGTAACGACCTGCTAACAGCCCGTCTCGGCCCACTAACATATCGGGCTCGTCTTATTGCAAGCCGGGCCCACTAACTAACTATCTGGACCAGTAACTCTTCGGGGCACATGTGATGACATGTGTACCCCACTGATCGGATCAGCCTGTCCACCTGACCAATGGGAACCGTACATTGATGTGTGGGACCCGCTAACTTAAGCCGCTAACCAGGTTTAACCTCCTTCTGACCCCGTTGACCAAGTCGACATTCGCCGTTAACTTGGGCAACACTGATGACAACAGGGCCCAATGTTGGTGTCAGATATTAACCCTACGTGTTGATATCGTAATGATGTTAGCACGGCTAACCCGGGCCTGGCATGTGACGCATTTCGGTGTTGCCGCATGTCAGTTGTTTTCTTTTCCTTTTGCGGAAATCTAGAAAGGGTTTATTAAAGGAAAGTAGTATAAAATCAACCGTAGCTTAGAATAAATTGAAACCAATTTAGGTATTCCTTCTAAAATCATGAACTACCCGTTAGTGTGAGGTTTGGTGTTTTTGGCTCTTATTGCTTCTTATTTGGAGTTTATTTGCTTAGATGTCGTTGTTTATTTTAAACGTGTGTTAGGATCTGAGGAAGATCTAGAAGACTTCGTGGACTTCGTCAACTTGGACTTCGGCAAATAAAGACTTGTACGACTACATCAAGATGAGTTTGGATCGCAAAGTCACAGGTGTCCACGCCCATCCTGCTTTGAATCCTATTAGACATTGCTACTAGTATGCTAGCGCTTTACTTTCTCGCATGATGATGATTATGACCTATTGCATGGCCTTATTTACTTAACGTTATCCTTGATAAACCCGATACACTTTGATGCTATGAACTTGCTATGCTTGCATGTGTATGCGATGGGTGTGATAGGATTCTTGGCGTGTGTGGGGCAAAAACCCGGGAAAGGAGTAAGGGGTTTTGGGAACCTTGCGGGGGTGAGCAGATTAACTCGATCTTCGTATCGAGGGCTGGGGTGTGTACTTGGGCACATCCTACGGAGTACCTGTGGCGGGTACATGTTCTTTGTGTTACTTGAGGAGTTTGGCGGCAATACCTGTAATGGGTGCGCGATGCGGACCACTGGAGGTGGATACGCAATTTGACGGTGACGCTCACCCCGGCACCAAAAACCGAGTTGGTTATACCTTGCCCCAGGACTTACCGTGCTCACCACTTACACCTTATGGGGGGTGTTCCAGCCAGCCTAGTTAAGTGCGGTACCCGGACTGTAAGGAGTTAGCGGAAGTGTGTGGGGGAAAAGGCGGAGACCTTTGTTCCCCCGAAGGAGGCTCATACCCCGGGACTTGGCCACCGCGGGGGAGGCCATCACAGTTCTCGGACACCGAGTTGCGTCTTCAGTGTATCCTAAGCCGGGAAAAGCAGGAGGGTACCGTTCACTGGCTAGGGTCTGTGCTGTGGGTTGTGTCTCAGTCGGTTGATCCCCGGCTTGCAGCCCGAGTGGTTCCAGGAGTACAAGCTCTGCAGAGTCTAAATCTATATATATAGCCGCCGTCCGCGGACAAGGGACGATTCCTGGGTGACATGTTATCTCCGCCATTGTTTTAGGGATTTCTACCTCCCCTCTAGAGTAGGGCCTGCCTCGGGCAGTTGAGATGTGAAGGGTGGGAGCTTTCACATCGCCTAGAGAGTGATGAGTGGAAGATATTGGTGACGGGTACCTGGTGCGCCAGGATTGCTCGTGGTGTTGTGAGAATGGTTTTGGGATGGAGATGCTGCTGCTTGCATAGGATTAACCTTAAGCCTATCCTTGATATTCTTATACTAGATTTAGGCCACCTTAAAGCTTGCATTACGGATGGTGACGTGGACCTGTCCCAATCCTTGGGGGCAGTTTGTGAATGAACAGGTGAAGATCCGAAGTGCAAGACCAACTCCGTTGAAGTTGGTGAGAAGGTTGCAGTGCTATGCTCAAGTGTTGCCTGTGGAAGTGGCGCTCTGAAGATGAAGCTGGCGTGAAGCCTAGTTACCGTTGCGTAGGTTTTCACATTGTCGTTTAGCCCAAGGGGCTTGTACCAGTATGCTTTTTCCCGTGATATCCTTGTTGTAAGCTAACTCTGATGATTGTTTTCGTTGTATGGTTGTGATATCTAGCTGAAATGAGTTCTGTACGTGATAGCTGTTGATTCTGGGACTATCACAATGGTACAGGGATTCGGATTCTCGTAATTGAAAATCCGGGTCGTTTCAATAAAATTTAAACAAAAACTGAAAATTAACAAACAACTTACTGGACTGTGATCCATATTGCTTGACACATAGTGCGCGGTGTTTTTTTCGACTGGGCCGTGCGCTGCGCTATCTTGGCTCGTCAGTGTTTTGCCCTGTTGCTAGCCCGTGTGCCACGGGGAATTGCTGCCGGCTGTGTTGGCCCATGGAGCGCAAGCTTATCTCGGTAGGGTTTGCTAGTTTTGCATATTGCATGCACATTGAGGGCGGCAGCAAGGCAGCCGACGCGCATGGTGACGAAGCCATCACCGTCAGCAAGCGCAACGCCCGACCCTGACCATGAGGCAGGAGTTGCGTGATCGGGCCCGTGGGGCAGGACCCAGAGGAAGCGGAACACGGCGGGTCGACGGTTGGTAAAGGGCCTAAAACTTTAGCCTATTTAATGATAGGGCTGGATAATGACTAGGCTAAAATACTATACACATTTTTGAACTAAAATTAATTTAGGCCAAGTTAGATTGTTGTCACACCCAATTTTAAGGACAAAATCAAATGCATCGCATATGTGTGCCAGGATCCGTTCATCACACATATGTTGACGTCATCAGTGAATATATGAAAGACAATGTTCAAAAGCATACAAAAAAGAGTACATAACTTTATTACACTCATCGTTAATAGACACGAAGGTGTTAAACGTTCACCGACAACCTAAGACGATAAAACAGCTTCTTGACTTCATCCACAGGCACTTGACTGGTTGACGCGCCTAGAACTCATCAAAGTCGCTGTAGTATTCCACTTCATTGTTTTCTTTTGAACAGCAGTTGTTTAGCAAGGGTGAGTACATTTATAGTTGGTACTCAACAAGTGGGAGAATATGCAAGGCCATCAAAAGGGGTTCAGGCTCATGCGGTTAGCACTTTTAGTTGATCAAGTTTTATTAGCAAGCACCTATTTACTAGATGTAAGTTTATACCAACCCAAAATTAAGCAGGATAACCCAAATTATTCCATAAAAGACCAAGAACCACAAGTTAAGGTCATGTTTAAGTTCAATTATCATGTGAGGGTCCAAGCCACTCTTAACCATGAGCACGGCTGATATATCAGTTTTACACTCTGCAGAGGTTGTACACTTTACCCACAACTCGTGTTCCCCTTGTCATTCGGATTTGCAAGGCCCTTAAACACTTCCTTTGGTGAGTGGAGAGGGTTCACTACGAAGCCTTTACAAAGACACAAAGCCAACTAGCGGCCCGCTAGAGTTTCAGCAGCGGTAAGGTTCATAACCCTCCTTAACGAGACCGTACCTTAGCAAAGGCTACTCCTCCAAAAGGACCGAGCTATGACCCCTTCACCGGCCCCCTCCTTGCCCTTACGGTAAGACCACTAGCCAACCCTAAATCTAATTAATTAGCTAAGTTCAAAGCCATATGACACTGTGGTTGCACTGTTTTCTTGGGTGGTTCTCCATGTTCCAATTAATCATGATGATATTGTAATTAAGCAAGTGTATAATAACATAATTAAATCATGATTAATATTTGCATAAAAGTGTCACACCCGGTTTAAAACAAAACCAAGTGCTACCTATATGTATGCCAGGATCTAGTTTCATACATATAGTGACATCATAAGTGAATAACAGCAACAGTATCACGTAAATAAAGAGAGATTATCAGAGATATACGCTTAATCCTGGAAACGAAGGCTCCAAACTCGCAGGCAATCGACTGGGTTGCGTACACCTAGAAATTCATCTTCAAGCAGCTTCTTCTTCTGAGCAACATTGGTTATAGCAAGGGTGAGTACATGTCGTACTCAGCAAGTGTAGAGCAAAAGCAAATGACATGCAAGGCTAAATCAAGGATAGGCTGGCAAATAATTGCGGTATGCACTTTTAGTTGGTCAAATTTAATTAGCAACATAATTACTAAGCATAAGTATATACCAACCCAATTATAGAACTGAAATAAATAAATGCTCATAAAGTAACCACAATCGGACCCATATCCGTACTGACGACGATCGTTGGACCTGTCATCACACCAGCGTCGTCCATCGGACCTGTTATCATATTGGCGTCGGCCATCGGATCTATCTTCATATCGGCGTCGGCCATCGGACCCTTCATCAAACCGCCTTGCCTGATATTCGCGCCTCTGACGTCGTCGTTCCTCGCGCTCTTCCCATGCTCGAGCCGCTGCTTGCTGCCTTTTGTACTTGTTAATCAGCATCTGGGAAGTCACACGTGGCCGATATCCACCAGGGGCATTAGATTCACGCCCAAATGCCTGATGATTCCTCCGCAGCTCTTCAACGGTGACTTGTACTGCAGGATCAACGGCACCAGAACTCTTGGCATGGTCCGATGTGAGCACCTTGAACTTCCCCTTTTCATCAGCATCAACCATATTAACAGAAAAGGAGAATTCAGCAAAGTTATTAGGAAAGGGATGACCATCGATCTTCATGGATTTCTTGTTATCTTCAAACTTGATCTTGCCAGATTCAATAGCCAATTGGATTTCCCTCCTGAACACCTTGCATTCATTCGTCTCATGAGAAGTTGAGTTGAGCCATTTGCAATATTTACGCTTCTTCAACTCATCGGCCGATGGAATAGAGTGATTTGGAGAAAGCTGGATAAGCTTTTCACTGAACAGTAAATTAAAAATCTTATCACCCTTTGTTATATCAAATCCGAACTTTTTGGGACTCTGTTTGCTCCATGGGAGTGATACTGGCTTTTTGGACTTGGTCCATTCAGCTATGTTGATATCAGCCTCTTCTTCAGAATCAGAGAGATAGGTTACTTGCTTGGAAAACTTTGTACGCTTTATCTCTTGATATCGGACCTCATGGGCTGACACCTTCTGCACCAGTTGTCCCAATGTTTCAAACTCCTGAGCCGAAAATTTCTCCTTGATCGGCGCGAGCAAACCCTGGAATGCAAGCTCGGCCAACTGCATATCAGATAGCCTCAAACTATAGCATCGATTCCTGATTTCACGGAATCGTTGAACATACTCCTTAATGGACTCATCATTCCTTTGCCTGACAGCAATCAAATCAGAAATCTTCATCTCATTGAGACCAGAAAAGAAATACTTATGGAACTGCTTCTCCATATCGGACCATCCTGTGACTGATCCTGCTGGCAACGACGTGAACCAAGTAAACGCCGGCCCTGATAGTGACAGAGGGAAGAATCTAAGCCTGAGTCCCTCTTCAGAAGCAGCCTCACCACATTGAGCCAAGAATCGGCTCACATGCTCGATGGTGGTCATATCATCCTGCCCGGAGAATTTTGAAAAATCCGGCACTCTGTAACGTGGAGGAAGTGGCACTGCATCAAAGTAAGATGGGTATGGGTGCCGATACAACCTCGCTTCATCTTTAGGCTTCAAGCCGAACTGATTCTGAATCACCTCGGCTATTTTCTGTGACCAATCGGACTCCTGTCCTCCGAGTGGCATTCCACCAGCTTGATGCATATCCATCATATAATTGTTGTAATCTCCGATCATACGCGGATTCTGTTGACGCGGAAAATCGGAGATCTGCTTCACTCCAGTGCCAGCCCTGCACCTAGTTCGAGTTCGCGGCGTGCCAGTCAATTTGACCTGAAATTGACAAGGGGATAAAATAGTTAAATTACTCTTTGATTGTGCCGGCTCTATCCCAGACGATGGAGGAACGTCGGATTTTAGCCAAGACCCAATCAGGCATGTATCGGCCGATATCAATCGGACCTCAAAATCGGACTTTATAGACAACCTCAATCGGACCAATATAATCGGACCTCAATCAGTCATCTAATCGGACCTCAGAATCGGACCAATCAGGATCGGACCTTGTAACAGATCAGCCTTTAAATAAAATAAAGCATAAAATATGACCGATATGTAAATAATGGATCAGCTGTGCCTTTGGACAAGATATTAAATAATCAAAGTGTGAGCCGATACATTGTCCATCTTGCCTAGTTGCCAGTTTGATTTATCTTATCGGACCATCTAACCAGCCAATCGGACCAGAACCTTTTCAGAGAAATCTAGCTCCGACATAGGGAATCTAGATTTCTCCAGCTATGATCAGATCAGATAGCTAGACAGTCAAACTCAACTCATCAACCTATCAACTAAACAAGATGCTCGCACAAGTGTTAATCAGATTAAGCAAATAAACAGATAAAACATTAACAGGATCGTTCTGATTCTAAGGTATGCTATCGAATAATCAAGCAAGACCTAGCTCCGACGTAGGGAATCTAAATCATGCATAACACTCAAATAGCAATCAGGTATAACCAAAGCTTCCTTTGACTAATCAAGATGAATCTAGCTCCGACGTAGGGAATCTAAACCAAGCATGACAATCAAAGATCAATCTTATCATATTATGAACATCTAGCTCCGACGTAGGGAATCTAAACAAACACAACACTCAAAGAACAACCAGATTAAACCACAAAGCAAGAATCGGACCTAGAACGATACTGTAAGATAAATATTGCTTAAATCGGACCAAGACCGATGCTCAAAGCCGTTGAAGAAGTAGATTAATTCACATGGCGTAGATCTAAACCAATCTAGCAACTCCAAACAAACCGCAAAAAACTGCCTTTAAATAACCAAGATTACTCTAGCTCCGACGTAGGGAATCTAGACTAATCTTGATGATCTAGCTCCGACGTAGGGAATCTAGACATAAAGTGCAGTTCGATAAACGATAATCTGTTGAATAATCAATATTGATCTAGCTCCGACGTAGGGAATCTATATCAATCTTGATTATCCAGAGATAAATCGGTTGAACAGTATAAACGAGAAAGGGCGATGCGCCTCAATTCAAAGCCTATACTAGTTTGATAAATTGACTAACTTACTGGTAAGCCGGAGATCAGAACTGATGCAGCCCGTCCACCAATGAGCTTCGTCGGTAACTACTACTAAGGGTTTTTGGCGTGAAGCCGGGTTGTATTGATTGTGAGAATAGTTTTTACAATGGACGAGGGTTCATATTTATACCCTGGTCATGGAGAGTCCTGATCGGACTAGACTAACTTGCGGATAAAGTAAACTAGATCTAATATAGAATGGGACTCTCAATATGCCTTCAAAAAGGAAATAGCCCCTGTATCTGATACGCTTCCTTCTGAGCCGACGCATCTTCCTTCGTTCGTCACTAGATCGGATTCCCTTGCCTTATCGGACCTCTTCTTCACGTCGGCTTTCCTCTCTGTCATCTTCGGTTTTCTTTTCTGGCACTATTTGTTTGACCAGTCAACGGGTCCACTGCGTAATTCCAGCCTCACCACGTCATATCTGACTCAGCATATCTGGTGCGAAAACCTGGTGTCAACACATGCCCTCCAGTTTCGGAGTATGAAGGATTCATGCTTCGAAATTCTGTAAATCCAGCGTCTCAATCTCCTAGCTGATGCAATTCGCTTCATAGATTCAACACCTTGACTTCT
Source organism: Alloteropsis semialata (assembly GCA_004135705.1). Lineage (NCBI taxonomy): Eukaryota > Viridiplantae > Streptophyta > Magnoliopsida > Poales > Poaceae > Alloteropsis > Alloteropsis semialata. Next base: position 78,337,382 of record CM014277.1, read on the forward strand.
CTAGCACTGCCCTTTTCATAGCCGATACCTTTCTTCAAGCTTCTTTATCATAACATGTTAGCCAATATGAATAATCAAGAAAACTCTACTCTTCCTGCTAAATAACTTGGTTTTTCATTTTCAAATCAAAACATAACTTTGCTCCTTAAATGATTCTCTCAGATCGCTCAATGTGTATTATTCCTCACCAAGGCACTGTATCGTCTCTTTTTCTTCCTACTTCTAATAAGGCCTTTTTGTGGAGCTCAGGGTAGGATATAGAAAGGAAGCATACTTGCACTGCATATCTTGCAAAGTCAAAAACCGGATCCAGTGGAGAAAATAAGTCATACAATCAGATCAAGATGTGCATGTGTGTGGAATTTTTGGTGAAACTCCCTTTTGCATGACTCTTCATTTTACTTTTCTTTTCAGATATGGGCTATCTTTCATATTTATTTTTTATCACTCTTCCTTATGCTTTTGAGCACGGATAATATATTATTTTTTTTCTTTTCTTTTTTGCATAACCCATACCTTTTGCATAATGAATTTGAAAAGTCATGTCAAAGGGACGGAGTATTTTTGTATGGATGGAAGGCATGTTTTTGCGTAACTTCCAGTGTAGAAGTCAGCATATGAATAGTCGAGTATGTGAATCCAGACCAAACGACCGATGTGCCCGGAAACTAAAGTCTAGCATTCTCAACAATGGAATAATATGTGGAGTGTACGTGATCTCGATCTTAAAAGCATGAAACGAATCTCACAAGGGTCACAAACAATTTGACAATGCTCAATACAAAACAAGCAGCATATATGTAAGGTTTTCAGAAGATATCAACATATGGCTCTGGTAGGAATTTCATATCATTGAGGAACTAAGCTATGTATTTTATTTTCACAAAATAAAATTTCCAAGTATTTCGCGGTAAGAAATAGAGTTTACTTGATCATACCATAGTTTTTGGATCGATGAGCCGACGTCGTGTTAGCATAGATGTCGAAATCTTCTCTTCTGAATCTTGGTATTCCAGCACTGTTCCTTCATCGGCAGCGACGGCATGAGCAGCAGCGGTATTGGCAATAGTAGCGGCGGCATTGGCAGCAACACAATCTTATGATCATCAGCCCTTCCTTCTTAATAATAAACATCGGCCATCAGCTCAGCTGAGTGATAAACGTCGGTGCAGCAAGTAACCTCAGCTCGTTACACCGTTACGTGAGTTGCTTGTATTGGACTTCAGTCTTTGTAGCTTTTAACTCCAGTAGCTCTGCGTCATTACCATCCTGATCATCCTGGTGCCGTTCCTTCGCCCTAGTATCTTCGCAGCACTGCAGCAGTACCTCCGGTAGCCTCGTGCTGGCGGCAAACCAGGCCATGGTGGGTTGCTGGTGGTATTACTCCAGGGTCAATGCTGATAAAGTGATCGGCGGAATCGCCGATGCGGATGTAGTCGCCAATGCGGACGAAGTGATCGGCGGAATCACCGAGGAGCTACGTCCTTTGGAACTTCCCTTGTTAATCCTTCTTGCTATTTCTTGGAAGTTACCTGTGACCGATCAGCAACCGGCATGGCCTGATAAACTTAGCTTCAAATAGCTTTGTTATTTCGGCCTTAATTGGTTCGTACATCTCAGTCTTGAATCTCCTTGCGTACTGCTTGTGCGGCCGATATCCTGGTTTGATGGGTAGCCGATGCTCAACAATGTTACGGCTTAAACCGAATTCACTTTGGTCTTCAAAATCTTCTATACAATCGGTCATTTAAAACAAAGTCTCAGAGCCGACTGCTTGGATCGGCTGCAATCCTTGATCGGACACCTTGAGGAAGTCACCATCCCATGTTTTTCCTGACAGGCATTCAATCCCTTCAAACTCCCAAATCGTTGACTCGGCTGTTGCAATACTAACCGAATCATCAGCTGGGACGATCTCCACATTGTTGCCTTGCCATTGAATCAAGCACTGGTGCATCGTGGATGGGATGCAGCAATTGGCATGGATCCAATCACGTCCGAGGAGCATGCTGTAAGAACCTTGGCCATAAATTACAAAGAAAGTAGTCGGCAATGTCTTGCTGCCGATGGTCAATTCTACATGAATTGCCCCCCGAGGCTCTGAAACATTTCCACCGAAATCCTTGAGCGTCATATTGGTCTTGATTAGATCATCTATCCCTTTACCCAGCTTGCGGAATGTGGAATAGGGCATGAGATTGACAGCAGCTCCTCCATCAACCAGCATCTTGGTCATCGGCTTCCCATCAACATATCCCTTGATGTACAGAGGCTTCAGGTGCCGATAGCTATTCGCATTTGGCTTATCAAATATCGCCTTTTCTGAATCAAGAACTAAGCATGCAGCGGCTTCTTCCAACTCATAATCGGCCTCATCATCATCCTGTTCATTAGGAGCAGCAAAATCAAAAGGCAACATCAAAACCATGTTTACCGGGGCCGATGTGCTTGCTTCATCATCATTGGCCATCTTAGCGCGCCAAACTTTCTCTTTGGCTAACTCTTGCTCCTGAATCTGCTCATGATAGCGCAACCTCTGAACACGTCTCTTTTTGGACCTAGAAATTCCTGATGGGCACCACTGTCCAGGCTTCATTTGAGGTTCTTTAATCCGATCCCAAACTGGAGCCTTTTCTTCCATTTTTTCAAGGCCAAGAGCATCAACCTGGCCTTCGATATTTTTATGGCCATGAGCATCAACTCGGCCTTCATCTCCTTGATGATGATCATCAATCCTGACGCCGATCCGTTCATGAACTGATCATCGACCTCTCTTGAAAGCTCTGTATTCTTCATACTGGAGGCTGCATTCAGGACAATCTGCTTTGGATGGTAATCTAAGTTTCTCGTTCCAGCAAAACACGAAGAAAGGACATCTCTAGTGACCATCATCTTGATCGTACTGCTCATAGGTCTGACGTCTGTCCATATGCCAATCGGACCTATCATCGTACCAGCATCGTCCATCGGACCTATCATCATATCGGCGTCGTCCATCGGACCTATCATCATATCGGCGTCGACCATCGGAGCTATCATCATATCGGCGTCGACCATCGGACCTGTCATTGTATTGGCGCCGATCATCAGATCCATCATCAAACCGCCTCGCCTGATTTTCACGCCTCTGACGCCGTCGTTCCTCGTGCTCTTCCCATGCTCGAGCTGCTGCCTGCTGCCTTTTGTACTTGTTAATCAGCATCTGGAAAGTCACACGTGGCCGATATCCACCAAGAGCATTAGATTCACGCCCAAATGCCTGATGATTCCTCCGCAGCTCTTCAACAGTAACTTGAACTGCAGGATCAACGGCACCAGAACTCTTGGCGTGGTCCGATGTAAGCACCTTAAACTTCCCCTTCTCATCAGCATCAACCATATTAATGGAAAAGAGAAATCAGCAAAGTTACTAGGGAAGGGATGACCGTCAATCTTCATGGCTTTCTTATTATCTTCGAACTTGATCTTGCCAGATTCAATAGCCAATTGGATCTCCCTTCTGAACACCTTGCATTCATTGGTCTCATGAGAAGTTGAGTTATGCCATTTGCAATATTTGCGTTTCTTCAACTCATCGGCCGATGGAATAGAATGATTTGGAGAAAGCTGGATAAGCTTCTCACTGAGCAGTAAATCAAAAATCTTATCGGCCTTCGTTATATCAAATCCAAACTTCTCAGGGTTCTGCTTGATCCATGGGAGCGATACTGGTTTCTTGGATTTGGTCCATTCAGCTATGTTGACATCAGTCTCCTCTTCAGAATCAGAGAGATAAGACACTTGCTTGGAAAACTTTGTACGCTTCATCTCTTGATATCGGACCTCATAGGCTGACACTTTCTGCACCAGTTGTCCCAATGTCTCAAACTCCTTAACAGAAAACTTTTCTTTGATCGGCGCGAGCAAACCCTGGAATGCAAGCTCGGCCAACTGCATATCAGATAGCTTCAAACTATAGCATCGATTCCTGGTATCACGGAACCGTTGGATATACTCCTTGACGGTTTCATCGTTTCTCTGCCTGACAGCAATCAAATCAGAAATCTTCATCTCGTTGAGACCAGAAAAGAAGTATTTATGGAACTGCTTCTCCATATCGGACCATCCTGTGACCGATCCTGCTGGCAGCGACGTGAACCAAGTAAATGCCGGCCCTGACAGTGACAGAGGGAAAAATCTGAGCCTGAGTCCCTCCTCAGAAGCAGCTTCACCACATTGAGCCAGGAATCGACTGACATGCTCAATGGTGGTCATATCATCCTGCCCGGAGAATTTGGAGAAATCCGGCACTCTGTAACGCGGAGGAAGTGGCACTGCATCAAAGTAAGACGGGTACGGGTGCCGATACAACCTCGCTTCATCTTTAGGCTTCAAACCGAACTGATTCTGAATCACCTCGGCTATTTTCTGTGACCAATCGGACTGTTGACTTCCAAGTGGCATCCCATCAGCTATATCCATCATATAATTATTGTAATCACCGATCATACGCCGATGTGTAGGGATCTCTGCGCGTAGTTTTGCAGCTGCAGGTTGTTTCTCTTCTTCGTTCAGAGTCCTAGCATATTTTTCACCATGTGGGCCGACAATGGATCCATCGGCCATCAACAGAAAACCGTTGGCCAGTTCAATAGGAGGTGGTGGAGCAATCGGAATCTGTGGAACAATAGTCATTGCATTATCTTCAGTTTCTTTGCCTTTTCCTGACCCTGATGTTCCCGCAGAATCTGGTATAAACACTAGACCTTTCAAGCAAATAGCATCATCCACCGCCTTCTTGATGAGATTATCTAATGAATTCACCAAAGTGCCTGACTGGTTAATCAATGCATGATGAACAGCTTGGTGAATCATCTCTGTCATGTTGACCTGGTACTCCCGAGCATCAGTTGTCTTCTTGATCAATTCTGGATCTGGGAGAGGACCTTTGAGTATAGGTCCTGAACGATTACGTCCAAATTGGCCAAGGCAGAGCTTCTCGAATGCATCAATCTGAGCCTGAACTGCATCTAATTGAGCTTTAGACAGATCGGCCTTTGTAATTGGGATGGCCGTCTCAGGCGTCTTGCTCTTGTCATTCTTAGCCTTCTCAGCAGCTTCTTTTTCAGCAGCAAGTTTTGCTGCAGTTTCTTTCTCAGCGGCGAGCTTTGCTACGGTTTCTTTTTCAGCATCAGACGACGACATCTTGGAATTTGCTTCTCGTGTCCCACCGGGCGTGCCAAAAATGTGTTGACGCGGAAAATCGGCGGTCGTATCCTCCGCGTGCAGCACACGTGGACCAGGGAGATCTGCTTCACTCCAGTGCCAGCCCTGCACCTAGTTCGAGTTCGCGGCGTGCCAGTCAATTTGACCTGAAATTGACAAAGTGATAAAATAGTTAAATTACTCTTTCATTGTGCCGGCTCTATCCCAGACGATGGAGGAACGTCGGATTTTAGCCAAGACCCAATCAGGCATGTATCGGCCGATATCAATCGGACCTCAAAATCGGACTTTATAGACAACCTCACTCGGACCAATATAATCGGACCTCAATCAGTCATCTAATAGGACCTCAGAATCGGACCAATCAGGATCGGACCTCATAACAGATCAGCCTTTTAATAAAATAAAGCATAAAATATGACCGATATGTAAATAATGGATCAGCTGTGCCTTTGGACAAGATATTAAATAATCAAAGTGTGAGCCGATACATTGTCCATCTTGCCTAGTTGCCAGTTTGATTTATCTTATCGGACCATCTAACCAGCCAATCGGACCAGAACCTTTTCAGAGAAATCTAGCTCCGACGTAGGGAATCTAGATTTCTCCAGCTACGATCAGATCAGATAGCTAGACAGTCAAACTCAACTCATCAACCTGTCAACTAAACAAGATGCTCGCACAAGTGTTAATCAGATTAAGGAAATAAACAGATAAAATATTAACAGGATCGTTCTGATTCTAAGGTATGCTATCGAATAATCAAGCAAGACCTAGCTCCGACGTAGGGAATCTAAATCATGCATAACACTCAAATAGCAATCAGGTATAACCAAAGCTTCCTTTGACTAATCAAGATGAATCTAGCTCCGACGTAGGGAATCTAAACCAAGCATGACAATCAAAGATCAATCTTATCATATTATGAACATCTAGCTCCGACGTAGGGAATCTAAACAAACACAACACTCAAAGAACAACCAGATTAAACCACAAAGCAAGAATCGGACCTAGAACGATACTGTAAGATAAATATTGCTTAAATCGGACCAAGACCGATGCTCAAAGCCGTTGAAGAAGTAGATTAATTCACATGGCGTAGATCTAAACCAATCTAGTAACTCCAAACAAACCGCAAAAAACTGCCTTTAAATAACCAAGATTACTCTAGCTCCGACGTAGGGAATCTAGACTAATCTTGATGATCTAGCTCCGACGTAGGGAATCTAGACATAAAGTGCAGTCCGATAAACGATAATCTGTTGAATAATCAATATTGATCTAGCTCCGACGTAGGGAATCTATATCAATCTTGATTATCCAGAGATAAATCGGTTGAACAGTATAAACGAGAAAGGGCGATGCGCCTCAATTCAAAGCCTATACTAGTTCGATAAATTGACTAACTTACTGGTAAGCCGGAGATCAGAACTGATGCAGCCCGTCCACCAATGAGCTTCGTCGGTAACTACTACTAGGGTTTTTGGCGTGAAGCCGGGTTGTATTGATTGTGAGAATATTCTTTACAATGGACGAGGGTTCATATTTATACCCTGGTCATGGAGAGTCCTGATCGGACTAGACTAACTTGCGGATAAAGTAAACTAGATCTAATATAGAATGGGACTCTCAATATGCCTTCAAAAAGGAAATAGCCCCTGTATCTGATACGCTTCCTTCTGAGCCGACGCATCTTCCTTCGTTCGTCACTAGATCGGATTCCCTTGCCTTATCGGACCTCTTCTTCACGTCGGCTTTCCTCTCTGTCATCTTCGGTTTCCTTTTCTGGCACTATTTGTTTGACCAGTCAATGAGCCCACTGCGTAATTCCAGCCTCACCACGTCATATCTGACTCAGCATATCTGGTGCGAAAACCTGGTGTCAACAGATTCGCAGGAGTCTCTGTACGTAGCTTTGCAGCTGCAGGTTGCTTTTCTTCTTCGTTCAAAGTCGTAGCATATTTTTCACCATGCGGGCCGACAATCGTTCCATCGGCCATTAACAGGAAACCGTTGGCTAGCTGAATAGGTGGTGGAATCGTCGGATTTTGCGGAGCAACGGTCATGGCATTATCTTCAGTCTCCTTGCCTTTTCCTGATCCTGATGCCCCTGCAGAATCTGTCATAAAGACTGGGCCTTTCAAACAAATAGAATCATCCACCGCCTTCTTGATGAGATTATCTAAAGAATTCACCAAAGTGCCCGACTGGTTAATCAATGCATGATGAACAGCTTGATGAATCATCTCTGTCATGTTGACATGGTACTCCCGAGCATCAGTCGTCTTCTTGATCAATTCTGGATCTGGAGAGCACCTTTGAGTACAGGGCCTGAACGATTACGCCCAAATTGGCCAAGGCAGAGCTTCTCAAATGCTTCAATCTGGGCCTGAACTGCATCTAATTGAGCTTTAGACAGATCGGCCTTTATAACTGGAATGGTTGTGTCAGGAACCTTGTTCTTGTCAGCCTTGGCTTTCTCAGCACTTCCTTTTCAGCAGCGAGCTTAGCTGCAGCTTCTTTTTCGGCATCAGACGACATCTTGGAATTTGCCTCACGTGTCCCACTGGACGTGCCAAAAATGTGTTGACGCGAAAATCGGTAGTCGTATCCTCAGCGATCAACACAATAAGACCAGGGAGATCTACTTCACTCCAGTGCCAGCCTGCACTTCGTTCAGGTTCGCGGCGTGCCAGTCAATTTGACCTAAAATTGACAAGGGGATAAAACAGTTAAATTACTTTTTGATTGTGCCAGCTCTATTCCAGACGTCAGGTGCACGTTGGATTTTAGCCAAGACCCAATCAGACTTGTATCGGCCGATGCCAATCGGACCTCAAAATCGGACTTCATAGACGGCCTCAATCGGATCAATATAATCGGACCTCAATCAGTCATCGAATCGGACCTCAGAATCGGACCAATCGGGATCAGACCTTGTAACAGATCAACCTTTTAAATAATAATGAATAAAGCATAAAACATGGTCGACATGTAAATAACGGATCAGCTATGTCTTTGAGCAAGATATTAAATAATCAAAGTGTGAGCCGATACATTGTCCACCTTGCCTAGTTGTCGGTTTGATTTATCTTATTGGACCATCTAGCTAGCCGATCGGACCAGGACTGTTTCGACACGGTTTCACAAACGGATGCAGCGCACATACTCCAGCTATGATCGGACCAGATAGCTAAACAATTAAACTTAATTCACCAACCCAACAACTAAACAAGATGCTCGCACAGGTGTTAATTAGATCAAGCAAATAAACAGTAAAAATAATAACAAGATCGTTCCGATATTCAAAGCTGTCTTTGAATAGTCAAGAGGAATCTACCTCCGACGTAGAGAATCTAAATTACTCTTAATGATCAAGGATCAATCTTTGATATATTGTGCAAACCTAGCTCCGATGCAGGGAATCTAAATCAAACACAACAATCAAAGAACAACCTGATAAAACTATGAAGATGAATCGGTCCTAGAACGATATTGTAAGATAAGTATTGCTCAAATCGGACTAAAACCAATGCTCAAAGCTGTTGAAGAATCAGATTAATTCACATGGCGCCGATCTAAATCAATCTAGCAACTCCAAACAACCGCAAAAGCTGCCATTAAATAACCAAGATAAGTCTAGCTCCGACGCAGGGAATCTAGACTAATCTTGATGATCCAGAGGTAAATCTAGCTCCGACGCAGGGAATGTAGATTGACTTCGAGACTTAAAGTACAACTTGATAAACGATTAACTATTGAATAATCAATAGAGATCTAGCTCCGACGCAGGAAATCTAGATCAATCTTGATAATTCAAAGATAAATCGGTTGAACAGTATAAATGAGAAAGGGCGATGCGCCTCAATTCAAAGCTTAAACTAGTTCGATAAGTTGACAATCTTACTGGTAAGCCGGAGATCAGGAACTGATGCAGCCCGTCCACCAATGAGTTCATCGGTATCTACTCCTACTCCTAAGGTTTTGGCGTGAAGCCGGGTTGTATTGATTGTGAGAATAGTTCTTTACAATGGACAAGGGTTTATATTTATACCCTGGTCATGAAGAGTCCTGATCGGACTTGACTAACTTGCAGATAAAGTAAACTAATATTTAACATAGAATGGGACTTTCAATACGCCTTCTGAAAAGGAAATAGTCCCCGTTCATGCTACGCTTCCCTTTTAGCCGATGCACATTCTCTCATTCATCATCAGATCGGACTCTCCTTCTTTATCGGACCCATATTCTGCATCGGCTTCCTTTTCCGGCATCATCTGTTTGACCATTTAACGGGCCCACTGTGCAGTACCAGCCTCACCACGTCACCATCTGACTCAGCATATCAGGTGCGAAAATCTGGTGTCAACAGCGTGAAGTGAAGATGGTCTCCACCAAGCCGGTGGAATACCTCCAGTGGTCGGAGATGCCTATCACCTTCAGCCGCGCCGACCACTGGGTCCACCTCCCCGAGCCAGGGTCCTACCCACTCGTCGTCGCCCCCGTCGTTGACAGGGTCCTCCTCTCCAAGGTCCTGATCGATGGCGGAAGCGCCCTCAACATCATCTTCACAAGCACTCTCAACAGCATGGGATTCGACTACAGCAAGCTCCTGAGCGCCGAAGATCCGTTCTTTGGCATTGTACCAGGAAAAGCTTCCTACCCGATAGGAAAAGTCGCCCTACCAGTCACGTTCGGCACGGCCGACAACTACCACACGGAGTTCCTGTACTTCGAGGTAGCCGACTTCAAGAGCGCCTACCACGCCATCTTTGGCAGGCCTATGCTGGCCCGACTCATGGCGATTCCGAACCACATCTACCTGGTTCTGAAGATGCCGGCGCCTAATGGCGTCCTCTCCATCCGTGGAGATATCAAGACCTCCTTCGAGTGCGACGGGGAGGCTATCACGATAGCCGAGTTGTCCCACCAACTCGGCAATGCCACCCTGCTGGCGGAAGAAGCCCCCCAAGGCGGCAGCCGGTGAGCCTGTGCTCCCGAAGCAGAAGCAGCAGCCCACGGCGCTGGCACCTGCAGACGCCCCCAAAGCGATCAGCTTGGGACTCGACGATCCCTCCATGACGGCCCTCATAGGGCCAGGGCTTACTCCCAAATAGGAAGACGCGCTCACCTCCTTCCTTTGGGACAACTGGGACATCTTCGCATGGAAGCCATCAGACATGCCGGTGTTCCGAGGGAGAAGGCTGAGCACTCCTTGGACTTGAGCAAGACCGTGAAGCCTGCCAAACAGAAGCTGCGCCGATTCGCCCAAGATCGCAAGGAGGCCATTAGGGTAGAACTGAATAAGCTCCTAGCTGCCAGTTTCATTAGAGAATGCAAACACCCTGAGTGGCTTGCAAACCATGTGTTGACGTCCAAAAAGTCAAGCGTTGACTCTCCGAAATTAACACTGTGGCCTGGAAGATTTGCTTCACTTCAGCGCAGGTCCAAAATCTCGAGGTTCGCGGCGTGCCAGTCAATTTGACCTGAAATTGACAAGGTAGAATTTAATCAGTAATCAACAAGGACCTCATCGGCCAAGGCCCCGATTTGTTCCAACAGATCGGATCAGCGTAAAACAGAAGTCTGATTTTGAGAACATAAACCATCGGTTATGAGTCCGATTTGTGAAGGTGTAACAAATATTAAAACGTACCATCGGCTATGAAAACCGAATCATGAAGATACAGCATTAGATTAAACCATCGATCATGTAAACCGAATCGGAAATAGATCTAATCTAAAGTCGTTCTTTGATATTTATCTTTCTAAAGGTGATAAATAAACTAATTCTCGTGTCACTAACAATCGGATCGATTTCGAGACAGCGTTGCTAGCAGGGCACCGATTAGCCTGTTTATTCCAATAGATCAATTTATACCAAATAACTTATTTAAATCGAATCTATTTGTAACTTGCGAATTAGATCCAAATCAGCTATATAGACAATAAGAACAGATCTATTATGAAGCTTAAATTATGATAAAACAAAATAGATCTTCTCTGATAGATGTAAACCGATAAGACGAAACAGCAAGATACGATAAAGGGTGAGCAATCTAAACGAAGAAGGGCGATACGCCTCAATCTAAAGCCTAGAATAACTCGATAAATTGGTGAACTAACTAAACGAAGAAGGGCGATACGGGTGTCAGACTTACAGACAAACCGGAGGTCAAGATGATGCAGCCCTGCTTGCTGAAGAACTCGACGAACAGGGTTTGGGTGGCACGTTAGGCCGAAAGTTGTGTTTGATTGAATGGTTGTGTGAACATTTTTTACAATGACGCAGGGTTCATATTTATACCCTGGAAATCTAGCTAAAACTTGCCGGCTACGACAATATCTCTAATTTAATTAAAGCAATCTAATCTTAAACTACTATATCTATTACAAAACTTGATGCGCAATCAGGCCCTGAAGAAGCTTCCAGACGCCTTCCTCCTGGTCAGTCGTACGCGCTCCGGCCTCCTTTGTCTCATGTCCGATCAGGACTCCTATCGGACGAACTCCGATCGGAATCGGACGTCTCCCAGATTCGGACTCGGCCTTTGTCTGGACTCTTATCATACACACGCTCAGCCGAGTCAAAATCTGGTGTCAACACATGCCCCCCAATTTTGGGATAAAATATTATTTTGTTCCAAAATTCTTCCAAGCAATGATGACTCTGGCAGCGAACAGCATATGGAAACCCGCACCCTTCACTATTGCAACCCTTGAATCCCGTGCAGATTCTGCGCCGTGGCCTTCGGGCGGTTTCTTCTCCTATAAGCCTATAAATGTAGACCTGAAGCGTCGTCTTCCTCACTCGCATCTGCTATTACGCTCGCACGTCCGCCATTGCCATCTCTGCAAGACCTTGCCCGGCGAACACCTGACCTCCAAGCTTCAACTTTTCACCACGAATCAGGTAAAGAACTCTCCCGCATATGATTCATACCACGCATTTGTGTTTTAATGCATTCTTCTGCAATCCCTTAGATTTTTTCCTCTTCGTATCACTGTTCATTGTAGATCCATTTCTCTTAACAATGGCGGCTCCTCTTGATAAGGTAGACACTAACCAAGTTCCTGAGGTAAAAATCACTCAAAATCTCCATTTAATCTCTGCATTTCCTTTCCAGAACTATTTACGAGCCTCTATCTCTGCATTTACTATTTTATTTCTCCGATTGTAGCATCTTAAAAACAATATGGTTATTCCCGTCTCCCATGTTGAGGCCGGGTACTACCTGGGTCCGATGGGCGACCCTGATCCGACGGACCTGATCAATATGGAATCGGAGAGACTCCCTTTCAAAGGATCGGATTTGCAAGTCGCCGATTGGGCCGGCTCCTTCCGATCATGGCCTGGCAGTGTTCCAGGATGGAGGAACTGGTTCCTTAGAATGCAAGCCGCCAAATCGGCTTTTTGGGATGAAAAGAACATAAACCAATGCCTTACTCTATCTCTTGCTGACATGGCCAAAAATGAAAACCTTCTGGCCTCAAGCTCTCTGTTTTGATCCGATGCCCTCAATGCTTATCTGTTTGGCCACGGTCCAATGACGCCAACTTTAATGGATGTACACATGCTGACCGGCCTCGACACCGTAGAAAATTCCAACCCCAGGAAACTTATTCGTGATTTGGAATACAGATTAGTCGGCACGGGTTCTAAAAGCTGGAAGAAATACGTCGCCGATCACACCAAAACTGGCACAGTTGGAGGCAGAGAGCACGCAGCTTTTCTTAATATGTGGCTAGAGAGATTTGTATTCTGCGGACCGACCCTTGGTGCCACAGCAAACATGCAACCGATTGCAGAAGCTTTAGCTCGTGGTGGATCGGTGCCACTTGGACGCCTCCTCCTTGGCGCAGTTTATCATCTGCTTCAACCAGTGTAAGAAATAGCGGGCTATTAGCGGGCTATAGCCGCTATTTAGCGTTTTGAGGAGTTGAACGCTATGATATCAGCCATAATATCGATATTGCCGCAACGTCCGATATAGCGTCATTTTGCGGCGCTAATTGTTCATCACGGCTGTAGCGTTTAGCTGCGCTATTGCAATGTGCAAGTCACTGGGCCAAAAAACAACTCCGAGCAAGTTTATAGCACATGGCTGGCCCAATATTGGCCCATCCCACAACATATACATCAGCTACTGGCCTCTTGCTGAAACCCTACCCAAACTGTTCCCATCTCTCATCCACGAGCAAAATTGCACTGGCCAGGCGGCGACGACGGAGAGCCAGCAAGCCTGCGATGGACGGCCATGTCGAGCCTTGCTGCCTTGCGCACTCTGTCGATGACGGGTTCGTGCTCCCCTGACCCAAGTCAAGCCTGCAACTCTTCCTGCTCAGTTAGTCAGCTACGAACATGTCTGAAGCTCCACCAGCAGACACATGTCCAAGTCAGGAAACTCCAAGCAGCATAGGCAAGTCCTACACGCCAAGTCCTTTTGCTGATTATTTCTATATTATATTGATTTTTCTTTCTCTTCTGTCATTCTATGATTCAAGTAGTCATTCTGATATTTTGATTCACATTTACTTTAGTGATGAATAACCATTTTGGTTTCTTGCTTTCATGAATTCATGTCAAATTTGTTGTCTGCTAGAGCCTAGAGTGCCAGACTGATTGTTGAATATGTCATGTGTGTGAAGTGTGAACTATGAACTCTACTCGCTAGTCACTACTTATGTTTGCAGTTTGCTACAATGCTACCTGTTATGGCTATGTAATATCTGTTGATTGCTGAACTGAAAATGGTCACATTACTGATGTTATTGGCCATAGCATGCCTATTTTTTTTCTAAACCGCTAAATAGGTTAGCTCCGCTATAGCGGACGCTATAGCCTTCTTAGCTTTTTTGAAGGGCCGCCGCTAAATTGCATAGCCCGCTATTTCGTACATTGGCTTCAACAAGTATCGGTCAAGCTATCGGAAGGCCAAGCAGTTGGACATATCGGAGGCCCTTGGTGGTTTATCCAATTATGGCTGCATACCCAGCTCCGATCTTCCCTTCAGCTTAACTTCAAGGATCATTAATTCCCAAATTATTATACAGAAGAAGAGGATATAACCTATCGCCGATGCACGTCATTTGGAGAAGCGGCATCATCGTGCTTTGGGTCAAGGCTCGACGCAAAAAATATGGCCACCTATTTTGAAAGCTTTTACCATGGGATCGCATCGGAGCATTTTGACTATTTCGCTTACGCCGATCCCGATCGCAATTATGAACTGCCCTTATTCAACATCCAGAATGATCTTGCAGCGATCATGCCGATTCTGAAATCCTTCATCACACCGGCCATCCTTGGAAGTAACATCGTTTTCGGCCGCAAAATCTCATCTTATGAATTTTACAACCCATCAGTAGCAGCTCGTCAAATGGGTTTCAGTCAACTCCCGATCGGCCTTTACTTCTCCAATAAGATAAAGCACAGAGAATCGGTCTCATCATCCCTAGAGATGGATAGGATCTTATCACTTGCCCCCGAAGCCAATTTTGAAATACCAGAATGGCTATGCACCAGCTTCTCATCCAGGCTTTTCAGAAAATGGTGGAAAGAACTACGCCTTCACATATTTAGACTCCCGGCCATCACTTTTTGCACCCTTATAGACTCCGATTTCGAGGCCATGGAAAATCCTGTAAGTCTTTTTGAATTTTCCCCATTCTCATTCATCTTTTATTTTAAATGAACTGTTCATAATTTGAATTCCATCCTTTAACAGCCAGTCGAAGAGAATGCACCAACGGTGAGCATCAGTAGCAAACCGATCCAATATGCCATTAGGACTCCGTATCCAAGGATCGGTTCTACCGCCTGTCACACCCGGTTTTAAAACAAAACCAAGTGCTACCTATATGTATGCCAGGATCAAGTTTCTTACATATAGTGACATCATAAGTGAGTAACAGTAACAGTATCACGTAAAAGAATACAAGAGACTTACAATCTATCAGAGACACAGCAGATCCTGGAAACCAAGGCTCCAAAACTTCACAGGCAATCGACTGGGGGTTGCGCAGGCCTAGCATCATCTTCAACATCTTCACATTACCTTTCTGAGCAGCAGTAAGCAAGGATGAGTACACTTATGGTTGGTACTCAGCAAGGCCACAAGAAATAACCAGAATATGATTTATTATCAACTTCAAATAAATTAATCATGAGAGGGTCCAGGCCGCTCTTGACCGTGAGCACGGCTGTTATAACAGTTTTTAACACTCTGCAGAGTTTGTACACTTTCCCCACAAGAAGCGTAGACCCAACCACGCTGTGCTGATCAGGCACGTATCACACTACCTTTGGTGTGATTGCATAGGGACGCTACGAGGCCTTTACAAAGATCCCTCAATTCATAGCAACCCGCTAAGGTTTCAAGCCATAGCAGAGCATAACCTTTTCTAATCGCCGAGTTTCTTACCAAAGCATACTCCCAAGAGATCCGGCTATACCCCGTCTATGCTTCCCCTCTTGCCCTTTCGGTAAGGTTATTACAAGTTAACTCTTCTAATTAATTAGTCACGACCAGAGCCCATTAGCTATGTGGTTGCACTGTTTTCTTGGGTGGTCACTCAATGTTCCAATTAGAATCATCATTATATTTAATAAAGCATAGATAGAAGGATGGTTAGGGACACTTGCCTTTCCGCAATAAAAATACCACGTACTGCTCAGAGTCTTCAAACTCATCTTGTTGAAACTCTTTTCTTCAAAGCACCTGAATTGCGTTCCTTCTACTCGCAGCAACATAAATTTAATTACTAAATAGATGCTAAATTGTGAAGATATATTGTGTCAAAGCTTTACTTGGTTTGGATCAAAAAGAATAGGAAGCATGTTAACTGAATGAAAGGAATGCAAAAAGATTAAACTAATGACTATGCATAGCTAATCACGGATTGATTGATTGAAAGGGTCTGTAGGATATATAGGTGTGATGATTTTGGTTGGCTGTTCCAGTGGACAAGTGCTCATATTGATGATCTGCCTTGCTTGTAAGCCATACGTGGACAGCTAGCTAATGGATAAAAGATATGACTAACTGCTCATCACGAAAGCATGATGGCATCATCATGTCATCACCTCCTGGTTGATTTGTTTCTTAACGGACGGAAGATACTAGCAGGCTTGTTTTGCATGGTTGCAACCGTGAGGGCAGATGCTTGGCGAGGCTAACTTCCTACGGCAAGGGTAGAGGCCTTCTCGCTGTCTTGTTGGTTTCTACAGCTTAGCTACCACGGTTCCACGGCATGCAGGACGAAAGTGAAGAAGTGCAGGGGAAAGTTAGATATCTCACCGGCGTGCGCAAAGCAATGCATCAGCTGATACGGAGCAGTGGCCGGAGACGAAGCAGTCGGGCGACGACTCTGCCTTCTTGTGATCGGCGAACCGCGGGACGGCTCCGGTGGCGAATCAAGGTAGATGCTCCAGGTGGCTGGTAGCGTAGCAGCATGCCCCAGCGACGCTGGTGAAATAGATCACATGCGGTGGTGCTTGCTCTGCTAGTTGAATGGCGACGACGACGAACAGCCTTCGTGAGGACATGATGCTGCAGCGACGTGGTACGGAATTAAGGACGGTAGATCAGATGAGACGCGAAACGGAACGGGGAGACCAGAAAGGCGGTGTGCTCACCGATGACGACCAGCGAATCAATCGAGGGCGGTCGCGCTTGGCGCTCCGACGAGCAGTGGCGGCACTCTGGTGCGAAGGGGACAACAGCGTCGGAGATGCGGCTCGGCAACGTGAGGCTCCTGGCGATCCCCGCTGATCGCTAGAAAAACGATGGCGACCTGCTCGGCCGGGAGCCAGGAAAAAGGAGACGGCATAGGAGATGAGCAACGAAATAGAACATGCATGGTAAGCACGAGGAATATCAAGATGTGCTCACCTATGGCTACGACAGGTAGCCGGAGTTAGACGACGACGACCGGAATCGGTGGCCGAAGCTCTAGCCCGACCATGGCTCTTCAGCTTCGATGACGGCAGCAATGCGTTGTGCAAAGGGATGGCTGATGGTGATGCAGTAGGGGCAGGACGATGGTAGCACTAGGTGAACAAAGATAGAGTCCTTAGGGATTCCCAAACTTGGGGCCTCTCTATAAAGGAGTCAATGGTGCATCTCTTCTGGGAGAGAGGTACTCCGTATATATGGGGAGAAAAACTCACTATCTCTCTATCCATTAGCAATATGGGACTAATGGATGGTTTAACTCCCCTCTAACGCTAATAGGCCTATGAGATTCCACCACCACTAATGGGCTTGTGAAATTTGGCCCAATTAAAGAGGTGGGATGGGTTTAGGATAACACGGGCTGGATCATGGGCCAAGGCTGGCCCGAAAATATTTATATTTTTGGAATAATTAATTTCCTGGTATTAAACAATTCTAGAAAAGTCTAGAATTTATATTTAAACCATGAAAAATATTCCAAAATTCATGAGACAAATCTCGGAGATGATATTGGACCTAAAGAATCCAAATAAAATATTTGGAGCTCATGAAGATATTTGTAGAAGCTTGGAGATGAAGGATTTAGCTCTAGGAAGAATAGGAATAAATTCTAGAGAAGATCTGAAAAGAATCCAGAGGAACCTAATTGATATCTGAGAGGATTTGGGACGCTAAACACTAAACGTTGAAGACACACCAAAGCAAGGACACAACAACCGCTCTTAAGGCCTATGTTGTTTTAATTTATCCAAGACACACTAATTTTCATATTCTAAATTCCCTGTAATAAAATATAAATGTTGGAAAATTTTAGAAATTCTCAAATTCTTTAGATTGTTTAGTGTAATCTATTCACATCCCAAAATATGAAATTTTGGGGTGTGACAGCTTTCGTGATGAGCAGTTAGTCATATCTTTTATCCATTAGCTAGCTGTCCACGTATGGCTTACAAGCAAGGCAGATCATCAATATGAGCACTTGTCCACTGGAACAGCCAACCAAAATCATCACACCTATATATCCTACAGACCCTTTCAATCAATCAATCCGTGATTAGCTATGCATAGTCATTAGTTTAATCTTTTTGCATTCCTTTCATTCAGTTAACATGCTTCCTATTCTTTTTGATCCAAACCAAGTAAAGCTTTGACACAATATATCTTCACAATTTAGCATCTATTTAGTAATTAAATTTATGTTGCTGCGAGTAGAAGGAACGCAATTCAGGTGCTTTGAAGAAAAGAGTTTCAACAAGATGAGTTTGAAGACTCTGAGCAGTACGTGGTATTTTTATTGCGGAAAGGCAAGTGTCCCTAACCATCCTTCTATCTATGCTTTATTAAATATAATGATGATTCTAATTGGAACATGGAGTGACCACCCAAGAAAACAGTGCAACCACATAGCTAATGGGCTCTGGTCGTGACTAATTAATTAGAAGAGTTAACTTGTAATAACCTTACCGAAAGGGCAAGAGGGGAAGCATAGACGGGGTATAGC
The DNA here is from genome assembly GCA_004135705.1 of Alloteropsis semialata. NCBI lineage: Eukaryota > Viridiplantae > Streptophyta > Magnoliopsida > Poales > Poaceae > Alloteropsis > Alloteropsis semialata. The sequence goes on from CM014277.1 coordinate 78,356,045, forward strand.
CGGATCTCTTGGGAGTATGCTTTGGTAAGAAACTCGGCGATTAGAAAAGGTTATGCTCTGCTATGGCTTGAAACCTTAGCGGGTTGCTATGAATTGAGGGATCTTTGTAAAGGCCTCGTAGCGTCCCTATGCAATCACACCAAAGGTAGTGTGATACGTGCCTGATCAGCACAGCGTGGTTGGGTCTACGCTTCTTGTGGGGAAAGTGTACAAACTCTGCAGAGTGTTAAAAACTGTTATAACAGCCGTGCTCACGGTCAAGAGCGGCCTGGACCCTCTCATGATTAATTTATTTGAAGTTGATAATAAATCATATTCTGGTTATTTCTTGTGGCCTTGCTGAGTACCAACCATAAGTGTACTCATCCTTGCTTACTGCTGCTCAGAAAGGTAATGTGAAGATGTTGAAGATGATGCTAGGCCTGCGCAACCCCCAGTCGATTGCCTGTGAAGTTTTGGAGCCTTGGTTTCCAGGATCTGCTGTGTCTCTGATAGATTGTAAGTCTCTTGTATTCTTTTACGTGATACTGTTACTGTTATTCACTTATGATGTCACTATATGTATGAAACTTGATCCTGGCATACATATAGGTAGCACTTGGTTTTGTTTTAAAACCGGGTGTGACAGAAGTGGTATCAGAGCTGTATCGACTGTAGGACGTAAGCCTAGATAGCAATGGACATTTTCTAAGGTTCATCTTGATATCACAACCTTCCTTAACTTATCCTTGACCTGTCGGACGATTTTTTCTCAACCCTTGATCTTTTTTTTTGCTGTTGCTAATCCCTCATCTCTCGTTCATTTGTGCCTTTGACATTTCCATCTCCTATCTACCTATTCTTCTCAAGTTATTATCTTCATTAAATCTTCTCTCTTTTGGTCACCTTGATAGCAAAATCAATTCTCTGTCTTCTTAAGCTATGAATTAGACTACCCGTGCCCTATAACTTAGTGCATGCCCAAGACCACCTAAACCATGATGATGTCCATTCACTACTGGAAGCAAAGCTGAGTAGTTCTGATTACAAGGAATTAAGTAAACTACTTTGATTGGTGTTGCAAGTCACGGCCACCAGAACGAAAGTTGGATCAAACAGAAAGCTACTCTGCAACCCGGAACGTCAAGATCAACTCAGATAATGCCTTCTAGGACTATAGGATCCCATGCATCCTTTTTAACAACGTTTAGAATCGTTTCGAGTTGTCTGATTAACTTATGTTTGATGCTTTGCAATAACTATTGTTTGCCTAACTCCCGTTTTGTCGGATGTTTGGACCCGGCAGTCCACACAGGGTAGCCTACGTGGTTGATTTGTTGAGGGACAGATCGAGGATCAGAAGTCGATGGTAACACAAGACGCAAGGATTGAACAGGTTCGGCCGTCGAGATGACGTAACACCCTACGTCCTGTGTTGGCGGCGATTGTATTGCTGTGTATGAAGTTCCTGGAAGGATCTCCGTAGTTGGGTTCTGTCCTAGGGTTGTATGATCGTGGGTTGTAGCGTAGGTGTTGATGGATGTCTCGTGCTCTGGAGGGGGGTCTCAAGGCGCCTTATATAGTCCGGCTGCCTTGAGTTACAAGTCGGCCAGAGATCGTAACCTACCCGAATTACAAGGATTTGATCCTATAACGATTACAGATATCTTTCCCTACAAGTCCGGCTAGTTTATCCTGATCTCCGAGCTTCTTGCGGGATACGCCGTGTGCTTTCCTTGCCGCGCGCGTCGTCGCGCCCATCCGGTTCGCCCGACTGGTGGGCCCCCGACTGGTGGGCCAGCCAGTCCGACAAACCGATCCAGATGTACTCGGATTGGGCCGCCCCTTGCTGGTTGGGCCAATCCGCCTTCTGGGTACCCCTGGGGGTCTACCCCCGACAAGCCCCCGAGTAGTACGTGGTTGAGAGACAAGTCGGCGAGGTCGTGCTGTCCGATGAGCGTCGAGCCAGCTGCAGTTGGAAGCGAAACCGCGTGATACTGGAGAGAAAAGAGCCGTTTACCCAACGGATGCGCCGCGAGGTGCGTCCGTTGGACGTAGCCCCCGAGCCTTGAAGCGATTCCGAAGGAATCGGTCCAAGGGTTAGTAGCCTTGTTCCGAAGTCGTCAGACAATCAACGGATGCGCCGCGAGGTGCGTCCGTTGGCCGTAGCCCCCGAGCCTTGAAGCGATTCCGAAGGAATCGGTCCAAGGGTTAGTCAAGGAGCATCTGGCTAAATCATCCGACGTTAATTTCGGCGTCCAGCCCCCGAGCGTGAGGGCCGGCGGAGTCCTGCGAGACACGCCGAGTGGTCGTCCCGGCGCCAGCCCCCGAGCGTGAGGGCTGAGCACGCCGAGTAGTCGCCCCGGCGCCAGCCCCCGAGCGTGAGGGCTGAGCACGCCGAGTAGTCGTCCCGGCGCCAGCCCCCGAGCGTGAGGGCTGAGCACGCCGAGTAGTCGTCCCGGCGCCAGCCCCCGAGCGTGAGGGCTGAGCACGCCGAGTGGTAGTCCCGGCGCCAGCCCCCGAGCGTGAGGGCTGAGCACGCCGAGTAGTCGTCAGTACCCTGTAATAAGGTAAAAACTCGAGGAGGAAATATTCGGCAATACAAATACTAATGAACTCCGCTTCCTGCTTTCAAGTCTCTTAATTTTCTTGGGCAGTTAGCCTGTTACGTTTATGCACCTGGTCCCCGATAGCCGTAGTCCATAGCGCAGGGAGCTGGGCCGCGTGCACGCGTAGGAAGGTAGGCGTACGGAAGAGCCGAGGTTTCACGGATCAAGGCGTGTGCTTCCCGAGTACTTTAGCAACTTGTTTTAAAGCTCGCGGAATTGGCGAAAATAATCAAATGAAACTTATCTTGGCGAGAGGTTCGAGTCCCGGAGGATTCCTTCCTCGCAGGATATGCCAAGGAGAGGCAGGCTAGGCGACGTCACGAATAGTTTTCCCGTGATTGCACAGGGCGCTCCCGTGGCCGAGTGGAGCCAAAGGAGATAAGGGCGACCTGTGCACTTCAAGCTGGAGGAGAGGACGCGTGGCGTGGAGCTCGTGCTCGTGATAGTGGAGAAACCTTCCGTCCCCCGGCGACTAGGGGCTATAAATACCCGTCGGGGAGCCTGAGCTGCCACCCAAGAGCGAGTAGACATAGGATCCTTGTAGTCAACATGCCGGAGGCTTATCGTTGGGTTCATCCACCGGGGAGAGCTTATGGAGTCATCACGGCGTGGTGCTAGAAGAGTGCTTGCGAAGGATCTGAGGCGTTGATCGGTGTGTGAGTGCTGCCTTGTTCACCCCCGCATTCCCATGTGACGAGGGCCATGTGGGGTGAAATGCTTTGTAGAGCCAGGAATCGCCAAAGGCATCCGCCATCAACCCGCCACCGGTGCTGTCCCGTCGACGGCTGCAGTGGTGCTACAAGAGAGCTTGCGAGGAGCTCATGTGGGCCAAGCTTGCTTCGGATGTAGCACTGAGCGCAGGGACGAGTGCCCCAGGCCGTCATCTTGGCGGCTGAAGTGTTTGATGTTTGTAACCGGCGTAAGCCCGGCTTCGTTGTAACTGTATTTCCTGTGAAAAGGATTGTATTGCCTGTTGCAATTTGTTTGCAGCGTCAGCTCCCGAGCGTTTCGGGACTGATCAAGCCCTCATGGCGCGCTGCTTTTGATATGGCGCCAGCCCCCGAGTCCGAGCGCCGGTCGANAAACAATAACGACTTCCGATGCCACATCCTTGACCACATGAAGATCCATCAAAGAACAATGTCCAAGGCATCGGATCGACCAATTTAACTTCTCCTCCGATATGCTGTGTTACGAAATCGGCCATTACTTGTCCTTTAACTGCTTTAGCCGATTCATATTTTAAATCAAACTCCGATAATGCTAATATCCACTTTCCGATTCTTCCTTTTAACATCGGCATGGACAACATATATTTAACCACATTGTCTTACAAACGATTGTGCATTCAGAAGATAATAAATAATGTCTCAACTTAGTGCATGAAAAATACGGGCATAAGCATAATTTTTCAACCGGTAAATATCTTGTTTCCGCATCAATTAACTTCCGACTCAAATAATAAACCACTCTTTCTTTTCCTTCAAATTCTTGTATAAGAACAGACCCGATCGCCAATTAATCGGTCGACAAATATAATCGGAATGGCTTATCTTTCGGAGGTGGAATCAAAACTGGCGGTGTCATCATATATTGCTTTATTTCATCAAATGCCTTTTGTTGATCTTTTCCCCAGACGAATTCTTCATCGGCTTTTAATTTCAGCAGCGGGGAAAAAGGACGAATTCTCCCAGATAAATTTGAAATAAATCTTCTGACAAAATTAATCTTACCGATTAATGACTGGAGACTCGTCTAATCGGTGGGTGGCTCAGCATCTCTTATAGCCTTCATGCTCTTTTGTCCGACTTCAATTCCCTTTTCATGCACCATGAAACCCAAAAATTGTCCGGCCGATACTCCAAACGCACACTTATTAGGATTCATTTTCAAACCATGCTTCCTTGTACATTCAAGAGTCTCTCGCAAATCGGCCAGATGCTGTTTATATCCATCGGACTTCACTACTACATCATCAATATAAATTTCGACAATCCTGCTGATTAACTTGTGAAATATATAATTCATTGCCCTTTGATATGTAGCGCCAGCATTTTTCAAACCAAAAGTCATTACGACCCACTCGTATAATCCAAGTGCACCAGGACATCGGAATGCAGTTTTAGAAATGTCTTCTTCTGCCATAAAAATTTGATTATATCCTGCATTACCATCCATAAAACTAATCACCTTATGCCCTGAAGCTGCATCAACCAACATATCGGCAATCGGCATCGGATACCCATCCATCGGAGTCGCCTTATTAAGATTCCTGAAATCAACACAAACTCGCAACTTCCCATTTTTCTTGAAAACAGGAACGATATTAGATATCCATTCAGCATATCGGCAAGGTTGAATAAACTTAGCTTCATATAACCGAGTTATTTCGGCTTTTATTTCTTGGTCCAACTCAGGTTTAAATCGTCTTGGCGCTTGTTTAAAAGGCCGATACCCTGGTTTAATCGGGAGCCGATGTTCAACAATAGATCGGCTTAAACCTGGCATCTCGTAGTATTCCCAAGCAAAACAATCACGATACTCTTTTAATAACTTTATTAATTCTTGTTTAAACTCAGGATCCAACTTTGCACTTACATATGTCGGCCGAGGTCTATCTCCTAAACCTATATCTATTTCCTCTAACTCATCGGCCGACATAAACCCTTGACCAAGTTTACCCTCATCTTCAATAAAATCATCCATTAATACAAACTCTCAGAGCCGACTGCTAGGATCGGCTTTAGACCATCATCGGACACTTGGATAAAATTGCCTTCCCAATTCCTGCCCAATAAGCATTCGATTCCTTCAAACACCCAAACTGTTAAATCGGCGGTGGCGACGCTGACCGATTCATCGTCTTGGACAGTCTCGATGTGATCCCCATGCCATTGAATAAGGCATTGATGCATGGTAGATGGCACACAGCAATTGGCATGAATCCAGTCACGACCCAGGAGCAAACTGTAGGACCCTTTGCTGTCGATGACGAAGAATGTAGTAGACAAAGTCTTGTTCCCGATCGTCAATTCAACATTCAATGCCCCCCGAGCCGGCGACGGATTTCCGCCAAAGACTTTAAGCATCATATCGGTCTTGATCAAATCATCAGGTCCTTTGCCAAGCTTCCGATACGTGGTATAAGGCATCAAATTCACAGCAGCCCCCCCATCAACAAGCATCTTGGTCATCGGCTTGCCATCAACATATCCTTTAACATATAAAGGCCTCAAATGCCGATATTTCTCATCAACTGGTTTGTCAAAAACAGCTTGTTGTGGTTGTAGAATCAATTGCGCCATAGCTTCCTCAACTTCATCGGCCTCATCATCGGTTGAACTTGCATTGTATTCAGCAGGCAGCACAAACACCACGTTCACCGATGCCGATGGTCAACATCATCACGTTTAGGCTTAGCTTTCCAGACCTTTGAATTGTCATCTCTTTGACACTTCTCCTTCAACAATTCTTTAAATCGGAGACGCTGAACCCTTCTCTTCTGAGTCTTGGTCAAACCATCAGGACACCATTGCGGATTGACCCCTGGACGTAGGTCCGATTTGACCTCCTTCTCCGATTCTTGTGCATCTTCTGGCTCTTGAATAATTTCTTTTCTCCTGTACACCAGATGATCGTACACAGAAAGACGGTCTGCTTTATAATTTAGGCGATCATCATACTTTCGGCGATCATTGTCCCATCGGTCATAGCACCGATTTTCATGCTCACGCCGATTATGGTATTCACGCCAATCTTCGCGTTCCTGCTGATAGGCTACCTCATTATGCCAGCTGCATCGACGCCCAAATTCCAATCGGTCATGCACAGACTGACGCTTTCTTTTTGAATCCCTATAGCTCTCATATTGATCGCTGCACTCTGGACAATCATAAATTGACGGAAGCCTTAACTTTTCATTCCAACAGAACCTGAAGAACGGACATCCCCAATGATTTTCATTATCAAATCTCCCTGTCGGAGGACTCGGATCCCTTTCTTGTTGGCGCATATATTTATCAATGAGCTGCCCCGATGTAACTTTAGTCTTCTAGCCACGTCGGTGGTCATCCCGATAATGCTGATGATTTCGATTTTGCACGTCATCGGCCGTTACTTGGCAATTCGGGTCAACAGCTCCCGATTTCTTCGCATTCTCCGATGTAAGGACTTTGGCTTTCATTTTTCTGTCAGGTGCTCCGATCTCGACCATATTTTGAGGAAACGGATGTCCATCAAGCTTCATTGGTTTTTTGCCAGTTTTAACTTTAATAATTCCTTTTTTCAATCGCTGATTGAATCTCATTGCGGAAAACTTTGCAGTCATTGGTATGATGAGAAACTGAGTTATGTCACTTGCAATATTTCTTTTTCTTCAATTCTTCGGCAGAAGGAATTGTATGATTCGGAGAAAGCCTGATTTGTTTCTCTGCTAGTAATAAATCAAATATTTTATCGGCTTTTGTGATATCAAAGCTGTACCTTTCTGGCTCGACCTTCACCCATGGGCAGGCAACAGAATTCTTATTCTTGGTCCATTCGGCCAAATCGACCTCAGCTTCCTCCCCATCGGAATCATATTCAATGTTGGCAATTTTCCTCTAGAATTTCTCTCTCCGATAGTCATTATCACGTCCTTCATGCTGAGAGAGCTTTTGAATCATGTGCCCCAAGCCTTTAAAATCTTGACTTGTATATCGGTCTCTGACCTGAGGCAACAATCCTTGGAATGCTAAATCGACCAACTGTCCCTCTGATAAATTCAACGAGTAACATCGGCTACGCACATCTCTGAATCTTTGGGCAAACTCACTAACCGATTCACCGTTTCTCTGTCAGAGTGCTGTCAGATCGGACAATCTGGTCTCTTGTACTCCCATGAAGAAATAAGCATGGAACTGTTTTTCCAAATCGGCCCAATTATTAATAGAATTTGGTGGTAATGATGAAAACCACGAAAAGGCCGATCCAGAAAGCGACATAGGAAACAACTTAACTTTCAATGGATCAATCGATGCAACTTCACCACACTGAATTGTGTACCGGCTGATATGCTCAATGGTGGTAACATCTCCTTGTCCAGAAAATTTATAAAAATCTGGAATCCTGAATCGGGCTGGCATAGGCAATGTATCAAACCAGTCCGGATACGGCTTCCGATACAGATAAGATTGACCCTTAGGCTTCAAACCAAACCGATTCTTCATGACGTCAGCAATCTTATCTGCCCAATCTTCCTGAGTATAATTTCCCTGACTAATCGAAGCACGACTCATTATGATGGGTGTCTCATTAGGTCCGATCGATGGCTCCCGATTGTCAGCTCCCTTGTTCCTGGGTGGATTTTCAGTATTGAAGAAAACAAGATATACCATCTTGCCCTCAACAACAGGAATTCGGCTGCCAAACTGGTCAATATGCTGAGTTCCGCCATATTCCTTGTCCTCCGATTCTTCTTCCTGTTCGTTTTCTTCACCTCCTTCTACTGCCTTAGCTTTTGCCTTTTTTATCTTGGGAGCGTCATAACACTCAGGGTGAGTTTCTGGTGATGTAGACGAAGTAAATTGTGTCATCTTTTTCTTGAGATCCTTAATTGCTGCAGCAGCTCCAGTATCAAAGTAGGCAGGTCCCTTCTGGGCATCCTTTAATATAGCTCCATCCAGCAATTGAGCAATCAGTCCCACCACCGTGTTAACCAATATTCCAGATTGGTTAATCAAAGCATGACTCAAACCAGCATCAACAAAATCTTGGAAGAATTTTCTTTCCTCGGCAGTGATTCGATCGAACGCTTCCTGAGGAACAGGAAACTGATTTTTCTTAATCACCGTGTTGCGAGTTTTACTGAATGAGTCTAGGCACAGATTCTTGAAATCTTCAATTTGTGCTTCCACGAGTTTCTTCTGCTCATCACTAAGATCCTCCATCGTGATCGTAGGGATCGCCGTTGCTTTGTCACCAGGTGCCATCGCAGAAGCTTTCGAGTCCCACCGGGCGTGCCAAAATGTGTTGACGTCCAAAAAGTCAGGCGTTGACTCTCGGAAATTAACACTGTGGCCTGGAAGATTTGCTTCACTTCAGCGCAGGTCCAAAATCAAGAGGTTCGCGACGTGCCAGTCAATTTGACCTGAAATTGACAAGGTAGAATTTAATCAGTAATCAACAAGGAACTCATCGGCCAAGGCCCCGATTTGTTCCAACAAATCGGATCAGCGTAAAACGAAAGTCCGATTTTGAGAACATAAACCATCGGTTATGAGTCCGATTTGTGAAGGTGTAACAAATATTAAAACGGACCATCGGCTATGAAAACCGAATCGTGAAGATACAGCATTAGATTAAACCATCGATCATGTAAACCGAATCGGAAATAGATCTAATCTAAACTCGTTCTTTGATATTTATCTTTCTAAAGGTGATAAATAAACTAATTCTCGTGTCACTAACAATCGGATCGATTTCGAGACAGCGTTGCTAGCAGGGCATCGATTAGCCTATTTATTCCAATAGATCAATTTATATCAAATAACTTATTTAAATCGGATCTATTTGTAACTTGCGAATTAGATCCAAATCAGCTATATAGACAATAAGAACAGATCTATTATGAAGCTTAAATTGTGATAAAACAAAATAGATCTTCTCTGATAGATGTAAGCCGATAAGATGAAACAGCAAGATACGATAAAGGGTGAGCAATCTAAACGAAGAAGGGCGATACGCCTCAATCTAAAGCCTAGAATAACTCGATAAATTAGTGAACTAACTAAACGAAGAAGGGCGATACGCCTCAATCTAAAGCTTAGATTAATTTGATAAGGGTGTCGGACTTACAGACAAACCGGAGGTCAAGATGATGCAGCCCTGCTTGCTGAAGAACTCGACGAAAAGGGTTTGGGTGGCACGTTAGGCCGAAAGTTGTGTTTGATTGAACGGTTGTGTGAACATTTTTTACAATGACGCGGGGTTCATATTTATACCCTGGAAATCTAGCTAAAACTTGCCAGCTACGACAATATCTCTAATTTAATTAAAGCAATCTAATCTTAAACTACTATATCTATTACAAAACTTGATGCGCAGTCAGGCCCTGAAGAAGCTTCCAGACGCCTTCCTCCTAGTCAGTCGTACACGCTCCGGCCTCCTTTGTCTCGTGTCCGATCAGGACTCCTATCGGACGAACTCCGATCGGAATCGGACGTCTCCCAGAATCGGACTCGGCCTTTGTCTGGACTCTTATCATACACACGCTCAGCCGAGTCAAAATTTGCTGTCAACACCCTGTACTTGTAAAGAAGCAATCCGGTGAATGGAGAATGTGCATTGACTACACTGATCTCAACCGCTACTGCCCTAAGGACCCCTTCCCTCTTCCGCGAATTGATCAAGTCGTCGACTCTACGTCCGGCTGCGTACTCTTATGCTTTCTCGACTGCTACTCGGGCTATCACCAGATAGCCTTGAAGACATTCGACCAGGACAAGACAGCATTTATCACCCTGCACGGCATCTACTGCTACAAGACGATGACGTTTGGGTTGAAGAATGCTGGTGCCACGTACCAGAAGGCCATCCATGGTTGCCTGCAGAGCCAAATCGGCCGCAACGTGGAGGCTTACGTGGATGACGTCGTCGTTAAGACGTACGACACCGATTCCCTTATCGCCGACTTGCAGGAAACTTTCAACAACTTGCGCCGATTCAGATGGAAGCTCAACCCCATGATGTGCGTGTTTGGGGTGCCGTCGGGAAAGCTCCTGGGCTTCCCGGTCAGCCAGCGCGGCATCGAGGTGAACCCAGTCAAGTTGGACGCCATACGTAACCTCAAGGAGCCTACATGCAAGAAAGATATCATGAAGCTCACTGGAATGATGGCGGCCCTGAGCCGATTCATCAGCAAGCTCGGCGAGAAGGGACTTTCGTTCTTCAAGATCCTTAAGAAGGCGGACAAATTCGAGTGGACCCCTGAGGCAAGCAAGGCCCTGGCCGACCTCAAGGAGTTCCTAGTCACCCCCCCAGTTCTTACGGATCCGACCCCCGGGGAAGAGCTCTTGCTGTACATCTCGGCTACCACTCATGTGGTCAGCACGGCCCTGGTCGCCGAGCGACCAGAAGAAGGCCACCCATACAAGGTCTAGTGCCCTGTATACTTCGTCAGCGAGGTACTCAGCGAGTCCAAGGTCCAGTACCCCCATCCTCAGAAGCTGCTCTATGCACTCCTGATAACCGCCAGGAAGCTATGCCATTATTTCCAGGCCCATGTCATTCGAGTCATCTCGAACTTCCCCCTTGGAGCCATACTCCATAACAGGGACGCCAACGGCCGCATCGTCAAGTGGTCCGTTGAACTTGGTGAGCACACCACAAACTTCGAGCCACGGGAGGCCATCAAATCCCAGATATTGGCCGACTTCATGGCCGAGTGGACAAAGATCCAGAAACCGACCCCCGCGGAACGGCCAGAGCACTGGAAGATGTACTTCGATGGCGCCCTCAACCTTGAGGGAGCCGGCGCAGGAGTGCTGTTCATCTCCCCGGAGGGACAGCACCTTAAGTACGTTCTCCAGATACACTACCAGGCCACCAACAATGGGGCCGAGTACGAAGCCTTCATCCACGGTCTCCAGATTGCGGTGTCGCTCGGCATCAAGCAGCTCATATGCTATGGTGACTCCAAGCTAGTCGTTGAACAGGTCAACAAAAATTGGGACACGACCAAGGAAACCATGAGTGCATACTGCGCAGAGGTGCGCAAACTCGAGGCCCACTTCTACGGTCTCGAGCTCCACCATGTCCTCCGGGAAGACAACATTGCCACCGATGTCCTATCAAGTTAGGGTCCACCAGAGCCCAAGTGCCAGTCGGCGTCTTCGTCCAAGACCTGCGCACCCCGTCCATCAAGATGCTTGAGGACGGTAGCCCCGTACCCGAGCCGGAGCCACTCCCGGGTGGCACGCCGACCAGCGAAGTTCTCGTGGTGGAAGCAGACTGGCACGCCCCCTTTATCGCTTTCCTCACAGAGAATTGGTCGTTGGATACGAAGGAAGAAATAGAGAAATTGACTCGGCGTGCGACAAACTATGTCATCATCGGTGACGCACTGTACAGAAAGGCCGCCTCCACCGGCATACTCATGAAGTGTATCCTCCGGGATGAAGGCATCACCCTCCTACAAGATATACACTCGGGTACTTGTAGCAACCACGCGGCAGCCGGCACCCTAGTAGGAAAGGCCTATAGGGCAGGGTTCTACTGGCCGACAGCCCTGTCTGACGCAAAAGAGTTGGTGCGCAGCTGCACCGGCTGCCAGTTCTTCCAGAAGCAAAAGCACCTGCCGACTCAGGCGCTACGGACCATCCCCCCGTCTTGGCCATTCACCATATGGGGACTCGACAACGTCGGGCCCTTCAAAACCGCTCCGGGCGGATTCAAGCACATCTTGGTGGCGGTCGACAAGTTCACCAAGTGGATTGAGTACAAGGTCGTGTCCGACACCAAATCGGCCACTGCTGCCATGTTTATTCCAAGAGCTTACCCATCGGTTTGGCGTCCCAAACCGCATCGTGACTGACCTCGGATCCGAGTTCACAGGACACGAGTTCTGGGATTTCTGCCAGGACAACTGTATCGACGTCTACTACTCTTCCACGGCGCATCCACGGTGCAATGGCCAGGTCGAGCGGGCCAATGGTATGGTCCAAGACTCGCTCAAGAAAGCCATGTATGACGAACTCAACAAGCACCTCGGCCGATGAGCTAAAGAGGTACCCCATGTCATATGGGGCCTGCGAACGCAGAAGAGCAGAGCAACGGGATATACTCCCTTCTTTCTGGTGTATGGCTCTGAAGCCGTCCTCCCAGCCGACGTCGCCCATGGTGCTCCGCGCATCCAGCACTACGAGGAAGGAGAAGCAGAAATCGGCCGCCAGGTCGACATTGACTGCCTAGAAGAACACCGACTAGCTGCTCGGGTCAGACATGCCAGACATGAGCAGCAGGTACGGCGTTACCATGACAAGAACGTCCGGGAACGCTCCCTCAACGTCGGCGACTTGGCCCTGCGCCGAGTCATGTCCAGCAAGGACAAGCACAAGCTATCCGCCCCCTGGGAGGGTCCCTTCATCGTCAAAGAAGTCATCTCGCCAGGAACATATAGCATCCAGTGGGCTAACGGCGACCCCGTCCCAAACGTGTGGAACATCGAGCATCTCGTCAAGTTCTACCCGTAGAAATAAAAAATAAAGATATGTATTCCCTGTCTCATATTAATAAAAGTATTTTCGCCTCATGGCTTGTCGTTGTCTTTCCACCCGGCATCCATGCTGATGCTCGGGGACTGGGCCCGACCCAGGCAGCGATTTCTTTATCACGATATCTGGGGGAGTACCTGCTTACTCCGACTTCCGAGTCCTTGCCCAACCCTATGTTCCCCTCGGCGACTACTAAGCTAACCCGGCTGGTCCGAGTCCCCAACTGTGAAACCCTGAGCTCCGTGCTCAACCCGCGCGCCCCCTACACCTAAGCCTCCCCGCTGAGCAGTGTAGCAGGGTAAGCCGTCCTCTCCGTGAGCAGTGGTCAGGGGGTCAAAAAGGTGCTTAAACGGCACAGGGCAGTGGTCAGTCGGATGACGCATAGTCCTAGTCGGCAGGGAAAAGGGCCCAACAGAACACCAGTGCACATCAACACCTTAAATAAACATGGCATTTTATACATGAATACTACAGAGTTTACATCCAAAATTATACAGGCCCGATTCCATTGCTACAGCCTCGGCCAGAGGGGCACACTCCTCGACTAACTCGTCGAACTCTTCGTTGGCAAGTTCTTCGGGAATGCCATCGGCGATCGGAGCCAGCTCCTGCGCCGGGAAGTGTATTCTGAACAGCGCCAGTATACGGCTCCCGAAGCCGATTGCAGTTTGCTGCATCAACTGGGCGGCCCGGTTCGGACCGGCCTTGAGCCGTTCCACCAATGACAACACCGCCGGGCCCGACTCCGCAGGCACCAATGAGTTGGCGTTGAACTCGGCCGCCTGCTTCAGCTCCATCAGCTCCATCCGAAGCCCTGCAAAGGAACTCACATAAGCACTTCGACTTCCTAAAAGCTCCAGAAGACTCGGCAATGGGCACTTACCATCCATGGCCTGGTCATGCGCGTCCTTCAAGGCCTGATTGGCTTCCTTCAGGTGCTCGGACTCGGCTGTGAGGCGAAGATTGGCTGCCTTAAGCCGTCGCACCTCCTCCTCGAGCTTATGCTTGGCCCCGGCCAGCTCGTCTTCAAGCTTCTTCTTGGCCCCGGCCAGCTCGTTGATCCTCCCCTGAAGGGCGTCCTCCCTCTTTTTCGCCTCTGCAACGAAACCCCCCATGAGTTCAGGCTGCTCGAAGAGATACGCCAGCAAGCAAAGCACAACGAACTCACCCTCGGTGAGAACACCCATGTCCTTCATGAGTTCCTCGTTGGTCTTCACCAGGTCGGCGAGCTCCCGGTCCTTCCGCCTACGGAACTCTTTGGCAGCTTCCGCTTCACGGACCCTCTCCAAGTTGATCAGTGCCAAGGTCCGGCGGTCTTCCAGGGCCTGCTGCCTGAAGTCGAGATCCCTCGCGGCCCGTACCGTGAAACCCTGTCATACAACACATTGGCCTCAGGGTCATTGCATACTCCATACTTACAACACGGCACCAAGAAGACATACCTGTACAACATGATTCAAGACGCCGACCACGTTCTGCAGCTTTCGGAGCTCGCTCGCTTGGTCGGCGAGATCAAGCTCCATCCGCCGCTCCAGAGTCAGCACTGGAGCCTGTGGCCCACCCCCATGCTCGGCCGCGACCGCTTCCACCTGGGGAGGCACATGGACACTAGGGTCGACATCTAGATCCTCCCCAAGCAGCCGGTTGTCGTCGTCTTCAAGTGGAGGAGGACTCCTAGGTGGCTCCTCCACCCCCGTGCGACCCTCTGGGGTCTCCTCCTCGAGGGCGACATCGGACACTCCGGCCCAAAGATTCCCCACCGGGTCGCCCGTCTCTGTGACGCGCGGAGGACTCGGTGGGCGCGGCAGCCCCGACATGCTCCGGCATGACCAAGGCAGTGCTGGACCTTGAATCCGCCTCTGTGGTGGCAGGCTGACTTGGTGGCGCCTTGCCACCGGCCCCCGGGCGCGGTAGGGCGCCGACACCCGCCTGGCTCCCTAGTCTGCATCTAAGATTTCAACAACTCAAGACTTATTCATCAAAAACATTTTGGAACGCCAAGGCAACTTACCCGCCCTTGCGCGGACGCTTGAATTGCACACCCCGCAGCACATGCGGAGGCGTCTGGCTCGGCACCAGGGTCGCGTCTGGCCTCAGCGCCGGCTGGGCGAAGATGCTCCCCTGGCCCCTCATACTCTCCTGCATGGGCTGCTCCGACTCAAGCCCTGCGGATGACTCATCAGCGCCACCTCCTGCAGCACTCGCCGCCTTCCTCTTCCTCCGCGCCTCGGCCTCGGCCCGTGCGGCCTGCCCCAGATTCGGAGGTGACCTGGGGGACCCCGCCCGAGCCGCCTTCTGGGATAGCGTCAGCTTACGTACAGCCTGACGCACTGGCCTCCCCAGCCCACCGAGTACCTGGGCCACAGGGTTGTCCTCCGCCTCGTCCTGGGAGCCAAAATGAAGTCGGCCACCTCCCAGACAGCTTGCCCCTCATCCACGACTCGAGGTGCCCGGGATGCCTCCTCCACTCTCATCAGCTTCTCTACTCGGACATCACCCTCGGGCAGGGGTGCCGGGATGAAGTACTTCGTCGCTCGGTCCTACAAGACAAAGGCACGGCAGCAGCAATGGTACAGTTCATCAGACATCCGGCAGCTCAGCAATCAGGCATGCAGCAAGCAAGGCAACCGAAAGCTAACCGGGGGAGGAGGATTCTGCAAAGAAAACGGGACAGGCGTCCCCTCGTTGAAGATCTTGCCCCGCATGAACCCTGAGATCCTCTCGCATGTCTCAGGGATAGATACTGTCCGGGTCTGCTCCCGAGTCGGGTCCTTGCCACCCGAGAACTCATACCCAGGATGCACACGATCCTTGATCGGCTGTGTCAATCGCCGGACGAAGGAGATCATAATGGCCACTGCAGACAACTTTCGCTCCTTCACCTCGGCGATCAACTCCAGCAGCCCTTCGGCTTCTTGCAGCTCTTGGCCCTCCGGCTGCGACTTCCAGCAGTCCTTCTTCACTGGTCGGTGGCCAGTCCGAGCAGGCAGAGCAGGGGGATGGTTCGCGACATAGAACCACTCTTGCCTCCAGTTTTTGTTGGAGTTGTTCATGTCCAGGGTAAAATACCTCCTGGCCATGCCGACCCTCAAAGAAAACCCAGCCCCTCCAGTGATCCTTGCAGGCCCCTTGCCAGACCCTTCCCCGATTATCTTCATTCGGTATAAGCACCGCCACAAGCCAAAATGTGGCGGGATCCCAAGGAATGCCTCGCACAGATGGATGAAAACAGAGATAGACAGAATGGAAGTCGGGTTCAAGTGACTCATCTCCACACCGTAGAAATGCAGAATACCCCGGAAGAAGTCCCCCGTGGGCAATCCAAATCCGCGCTCGAAGAACGGCGCGAAGACGGCCATCTCGGTCTCTAACCGCTCCCACGGTCGGGCGTCGTCCCCGGCGGTCCGCCACTGCAGGATTTCCCATGGCCCAAGCACGCCTCGGCGCACCATGTCCTGAAGTCTCTCCTCGGTGACGGAGGATTGACCCCAGGCCGGCTCTTGTGGCGGCACTCCCCCGGGCACGGAGGTCAGCTCCGGGGTCTCTTCAGACGAGGCCAAGGCCTTCCCCTTGGCGTCCGTCCCGGCGGTGGTCACCGGCGCATCAGCATCACCGCCCTCGTGGGCGGCGGCACCCCCCGCGGCCCCAGATTGGCCCGCAGGAGGCGCTCCTACCTTCCCCGCGTCGCCATCGCCTTGGCCAGCAGAAGTCCCCATGCCCGCCACCTTCGTCGCCGGCAGCGCTTCCTCTCCTGACGCCAGTGTCCTCATCTCCTCCCTCGAATCCACCATCTCCGCCGGGGCGCGCGGGTGTGGTAGCGGCGCCTGAACTCCGGCGACGGTGCGCGGGCGGAGGGCGAATCGCTCTTGCGGCGAGGCTAAGCGGCGGTGAAGGCACGGAATGTTTCTCGATTTGGAAATAACGGTGGTAAAAGACACCGGTGAATAGTTCCGATTTATCCTCTTTCGCCGATCCGAATTACCCTAACGGCGCCGTAATTGATGGACGGAATCCGCGAGAGTTCCGTTAACTGCGGGCTAACGGCTCTCCGCGTGCCAACGGCTCTTGGCTCCGGTCAACGGTCTCCGGACTCCGCCAGCCCCGACCCTCGGGGACTTGGCGCTCTTGACTCCGGTCAACGGGTCTCTAGACTCGGCCAGCCCCGACCCTCGGGGACTCGGCGCTCTTGACTCCGGTCAACGGGTCTCTGGACTCGGCCAGCCCCGACCCTCGGGGACTCGGCGCTCTTGACTCCGGTCAACGGGTCTCTGGACTCGGCCAGCCCCGACCCTCGGGGACTCGGCGCTCTTGACTCCGGTCAACGGGTCTCTGGACTCGGCCAGCCCCGACCTTCGGGGACTCGGCGCTCTTGACTCCGGTCAACGGGTCTCTGGACTCGGCCAGCCCCGACCCTCGGGGACTCAACGCTCTTGACTCCGGTCAACGGATCTCCGGACTCGGCCAGCCCCGACCCTCGGGGACTCGGCGTCTTAATTGTGGCCAGTAAAGTCTCTATGGCTCCAGGCCCGCAAGCTGATGCTCGAACCTACGATGCCTCTACCAACCCCCAGGTCTAGGGAACACAGAAATTGCATTGGTACTCAACGACAAGAAGCAAGATTCATCTGAAAATTGCAAATTACAAAGGGAGCCGGTCCTACGCCGGTTACAGGGATCAAACACTTTAACCGCTAAGATGATGGCTTGGGGCACCCGCCGCTGCGCCAAATGTTGCGTGCGCAGCCAGCTTGGTCCGCATGGGCTCGTCGCAAGCCCTCTTGTAGCACCACTGCAGCCGTCGACGGGACAGCCCCAATAGAGGGATTGAGAGCGAATGCCCCCGAGTGTCCCTTGGCTCTACAAAGTATTTCACCCCACGCGGCCCTAGCCACACGGGGATGCAGGGAGCCAATGGGATAAACCTCGGACATTGCTCAGCTCCTCAGGATCTTCACAAGCACTCTTCTAGCATCAAGGTGACAAGTCCCTCTGATTCCTCCCTGAAGGGTGAACCTAGCACACAGTCCCCAACATGTTCAAGCTAGGTGGTTGATACGCCACATTCTGATACCTACAAGGCCCTGAGCCTCGGCGTCTATTTATAGCCCTATGCTAGACCAATAGCATATGACTCCGGTTGCATTGTTCAGTGCGTGGGCTCTGTGCCACGCAGCAGCTCCTCTCTTCAAGGTGTCCAGTCCGCCCTTATCACCTTCGGCTTCATCTGACCACTGGAGCGCTCTGTGCATTCACGTGAGTACTGTTCTTGTCACGACCCGTCTGGCAAGCTTATCCTTTAGGCGGCCTGACTGCCCCGAAGCTTGGAGATCATTCTCTTTTGACCATTAGCCCGACTTTTCTAGTCGGCCCAATGCTCGGGGACTACTCCATATGGAGGGCTCCTTGCGTCGCCCTCCATATGCCCCATTAGGATGTGTCACTTTTCCCAAGTGGTGCAGCTCCTCGGCGCCTGACTCGGCCACGACTCGGCGCTACATCACTCGAGGCTCCACCCCGGGTTTGCCCAGGGTCATCCCCGGATGGCCTGCGGTTTTCTTTTTTGAGCACCGCCCACATTGTGTCGGCCTGCCGACCAAGGCGCTTCAACCGACCTTGATGGCTTCGCTTCTTCATCAGCAGTCCGACACGCGCCTGCACATTGCTCGGGGACTTGTGGGATATGGGTACCCCTGGGCCTACTACCGACCGGGTAGCCAGTCGGCCTGGTCGCACATCTGACAAGGATGTGGGCCGACCCCGGGCCAGCCCACAAGGATCCTCGGCTTGATGGATAAGATCGAAGAAGACTTAGCCCGCAAGGCACTCGGCGATATCCTCGGATCCCGCCCGGAGATCACGAAGATCATGTTGTAACCGACTTGGAATTAGAGATAACCGACTTGTAAACCCTAGGCCGTCAGCCGATATAATGTGGCCTAGGTCGACCCCTTTAGGTCATTCAATCCTTTCACCATCTACATCTTCATCTCATCCCACTTCATCCAATCCCCACGCCATTCACCCATTGTAACCAAAAGCTCGCCGTCGTTCCCCGGGACCACGCCGAGCAAAGCAATACAAGACCCCCGAGCACAGGACGTAGGGTATTATACCTCCGGGTAGCCCGAACCTGTATAATCCCTGTGTCCCTGTGTTACCTCGAGCTCCCTAGTCTCGTGATTGCCCTTTGCCTACAAATCAACCATCTGGGTACCCCGGGTGGACTGCCGGTCAATAGATCCGACAAAATTCAATTAGCCTTTAAGGAGCCGATCGGTAATATTTTCACCCAATATCATACGTAGACGAGTCGACATAGCATAGCTTGTTAACCCTTGTACATCCTCCGTCGGCCGGCCATTTATTTAACAGCTAACCTTCAATGTTTCGATCACCTTAAGGCATCAAGAAAGAATATTCTAGACATCCCATTGTCAATATAATATGTGAAGCCATGTCTGAATAATATGCAGCCGATTGACATTGGCAATGGCTCCCTACACAATCGGCTTCCCTGAGGTTTGCACTTCATTTACAAGAACCAATATTTTGGCCAAAAGGATAAAGGACGACGTCAGTTCTCAATGATAATATTCCATATATTTCCAACGGATCATGATCAGAACTATTCATCTGACGGTGAGGTAATTTGAAGAAATATCTCCTCGGCCTATTGGCTATTCACTGTCTCACACTACAGGAAACTCAAAGTTTGCCATGTGCCTGACACTTTGCCGTGTTTATCGGCACACGGCAAACCAGCTCTTTGCCGTGCGCCCACGGCAATACACACGGCAAACATATGACACACGGCGAAATCACCCTTTGCCGTGTGCCCTATCCACAACACATGGCGAAGTACCTCTTTGCCGTGTGCCCTTGACCTGGCACACGGCAAAGCTTCTGTTTGACATGTGCACTTGACTTGGCGCACGACAAATGTGATTCACGTGCGCGGCAGCTCTAATGGCCGGCTCGGCCGGCGCTGGCCGTTAGGCTTTGCTGTGTGCCCTGTCTGTGGCACACGGCAAAGTAGTGTCTTTGCCGTGTGCCCCTGCCTGGCACACGGCAAAGGACTGCTTTGCCGTGTGTCTCTTCCAGGCCCACGGCAAAGAAACCACAAAAAAAATCTATTTCTGATGTCCAAACTTTTTCTCCACTCCACATACATTGTTTGGTACTCTATTCTCAAATTTGGTACATTTTTTAATCTATTTGCTAAATTTAACAAATTATTTTCATTCAAAGGATTTTTTTCGTTTAAGTCACTTTTGAACTACAAGTGCATGAAATAAAATAATAAAGTGAGTGAAAAAACTATATTAATGATATTGAGTCCTGTGTACGGTCATATCCAGTAGTTGAAACAAAATTTCAAAATTCAAGTTCACGAAACTTACCAAGCACGTGGGGCCAAAAAGTGTTTTAATTCTATAAAATTCAAACGAAGTCTGAAATTCATGAGATTTGTCAATATCTCATGCTATCATACATGGAGTCTGTGGTAAAAATTTGAATAGGATCTGCACATTTTGTCACGTACGATGCTTACAAACTGAAACTTCTCCGAAGAAGATCCGTAGAGAAGACAAGGATGTGGTTAGGTTTGTAGGCACAATCACGTTCAAATTTGAGTTTGACTTCTAAAATTTTTCTATAGGCAATACACAACATAGATTGCTTCATGCTAAATTTTGGTATTTTTTCGGATCCGTTTGATAATTTTAATATATTAACCGCAAATATATCATTTAAATTGTTATAAATTGAATTTGACCTATAAGTATATGATATAATAGAATAGTTTGAGTGCAAAAATTATATTCATGTTGTTGGGTCTAGTGTAAGCCTTTGGTAAGAATTTGAAAGGTTTGTTTTGTAATTTTTGTATATAATATGAATAGAAATGAATGTCGAAATGAAATATAGGAGGACCTTTGCCGTGTGCCAGATATAGGAAACACGGCAAAGGGGCGCTTTGCTGTGTGCCACGGATCAGGCACACGGCAAAGGGGCGCTTTGCCGTGTGCCTTGGATTTGGCACACGGCAAAGAACCCTTTTGCTGTGTGCCGTGGATCTTGGGCACACGGCAAATCTGTCCACAAGACTTAACATTCCGGCCGACCACTCCTCTCTCACTCACTCGTCACTCTCACGCTCCCGCTACCCGCCGCC
>CM014277.1:78377150-78391545 GCA_004135705.1 Alloteropsis semialata
CCATTGCCCGCTAGGTGAGACTCGTGACGTGTGGCACTGCAGGCCAATGTGTCCGGCCATCGAGCCGTGAGAAGAAATCTATGTGTAGCCTGACCTTCGTGTCATGGTTTTTGTTGCAGGTTTTGGAAACCTCACCACACAGGGGACGTGCTACCACTACCAAAATTTTGAATTAACACTAAGCATTGATCTTTTTTGTAGGATTCTCACCATTGCTGCAGCCGCCGCTGAAGGAGAAGGAGGAGTAGGAAGCCGCGCCGCCATTGCCCCCGCCTCTCCACCGCCGAGTTACTAGGTAAGAAAGTGCAAAATGCCCCTCTTTCCGTTTCATGTCCTTAGTTCGCGCAATCCCGATCAAGATGATTATTTCTAATACATGTATGATCCATGCTGATTTCTTTATTATTTGTAATTGCATGTTAGTTTCTAATTTTTAATTAGTCAATGATATATAGGAAGCAAGAAAGTAGCACTAGTACATCATGTTATATGTTATGCAACCTTTTTCTTATGAATTTTTGAACTAAAACAATTCAATTTTATCAATGCCTGTAATGATATCAATTTTTACCTAGTTTTCTTGCTGGGTAACATATGATGACCTTGAGCTTGGGAGTGTGTTCTTTGTGTCGTATAGTTATACTTCTCATGGTTGTCATCAAACCATGAGGTGTGTCTCATGGTTCCATGCCTATCATGAACCCCTTTTTTTACGACCTGCGATGTTTCTTATGCTCCAAGTTCAAGGTCAAATGAAAGGCAACATATCTGAGGCAAATCACTACTTCAATATTTTTTTTTGAGATGAGCAAAAGTAAGACGTCGATGAAGATGATTATTTCTAATACATGTTAGTTTCTAATTATTTCTTGTTTATTTGTAATACATGTTAGTTTCTAATTATGTCTTGGTTTATTTTTTTTAATTGCAGGTGATTGAACAAAGATGGCGGGTGACGGAATTCAACGAAAATGCGCATCGGTTTTCAAAAGAATGGTAGGTTCGTCCAATGAAGTTGAGGGTGGAGTCCCTAGGGTACCCGAGGTAAGGGTCGAGGGAAGGGTGGCGCCAAGGGTCCACGGAGGAGTCGAGCGGCTCGGCCTGTAGAGCCGCCCTCGCTTGAGGAGGGGAGGGAGGAGAAGGAGGAGGAGCAGTTGCAGCCACAGCAGGAGGAGGAGGAGGAGGAGGACACGACAGGGGGTATGCCAGCTATCTGGTTGCGAGGTCCCTCGAGACTCTCGGACAGGCCGATGCCTTTTGTCTCCCGCCCGATGATTCAACCCTCTGGGCCAACGAAAGTAACTTTAGATGTTATCAATACCTTTTCATTTCATAACTTGATAATCACAATAGAAACTAATATATTATCTTAATCACTTTTGGCAGGGGTTGGAGAGTACTCGTTGCATGTGGTCACAACCGCAAGGTCAACGGCATCCTCAGGCTTTTGTGTAGGGAGCACATCCCGGGCTTGGTCACCATTGGTGGAAGGCAGGAGCCGGCCTGGACGTGGGACCACTACGTCGCCGCCCTCGATCATGTCGATCGGGAAAACAGGATGTTCACCAACAAGGCGGAGCGAGTCAAGGCCGCGTTGTGGGTAAGTATTTCTCGCACTACACTGCTCAATACACGGCATTCATTGGACATTTTTGTAATAATGACTGGATACATCATGTTTTGACGAGGGTCTGGATTAGGGGTACCCAATCAAGCCCTTGACCCGGGTCCTCACGATAATCCACCCCTCAAAAACAAAAGCCGAAGACCCAAATCAAGCGGATTCACCATGCCCCGACAGCTCGGAGGTTGCCCGACGAGTCTCCGATTCGCCCGAGGAGTTCTCCGCCCCCGAGTGGTTCCCCGATTCGCCCGGGGAGTTCTCCGCCCCCGGGTGGCTCTCCGATTCGCCCGGGGAGTTCTCCGCCCCCGAGGAGTCTCCAGCTCGCCCGGCCAGACTACTCGGCTGCGTCCCGTCCCGGCCCATCCGGTGCCGTACCAACTTGGTACCCGCCGTGCCAGAGCATGATGGGCGTCCGTCCTATGCCACGGCAGCCACAGTGGCACCCGTCTCGTCCAAACAGGAACGCTACAGTCCAGGGAGGAACGCATGCGCAACACCGGGCGCCCAAGGACGACCCCAGGCGCCCAAAGACGACACCTGGGGCCCGAGGAGGACACCTGGAACTCCCGAAGGCCCAGAACAAGTCAACCACGACCCAGAAACTACCCGAGAGCTTACCCGAGAAGTCATCTACATCAACCACCCGGGATGTACGATCCCGGGTCCGGCGGGGCGCCCACTCCGTCAACACCTGCTCCCCGTACGGCTCGGCATGCGGCGCAAGTTAAAGGCCTCGGGGCCGAAATTCCCATTGTAATTCTCTCTTTTTTACCTCCCCGTCTCCTTCTCCCCCTTGAGACTATAAAAGGGGCCGAAGGGACACCAGTGGGGGGACACGGACAACAGACGAACATTCGAACACAGGACGAACAGAACACCCACTCACACAAGCACAGGGACTTGGGACCCTCTCCCTCTCCCGACTAGTTTGTACCCCCTACTACAGACTTGGACTTGAGAACATCGGCACTCACTGGACGTAGGGTGTTACTCTCCGGAGGCCCGAACCAGTCTAAATCCCTGTCTCTTGAGTCACCATCCGGACCCTGACACGCGATCGTAGAAATTTACTTGCCGGCGGTAGAGAACCCCGACAGTTGGCGCGCCAGGTAGGGGCCTTTTCGCGTGTCACGACATCCCACCAGGGCCCGGATGGCCCACGGCGGCGCCTCGCTGGCGCCGGGCGATCACCTGCGGTTCGGCTCCCTCGACTTCGTCTTCGGCAAGTCGGTGGAGCCCATCATCGGGGCTACTTTCGTGCGCCCCAAGCTTGCCCGCGACGACGACGGCAAGACGATCCATGACAAGGGGCCCAAACCCTCCCGAGCCACCACGGGAGCCACCGCTTACGTCTTCGACCTGCTAGGTGAGGATCTGGCGGCCGCCCTGGGACGGAGCCCGACCCAGGAACACTTCCGCAACCTCTCCTACATGGTCACCAACCTCGCCCTCCAAGTTGGAGGAGAGGAGCAGCTCCTCTGGGACGAGTTCCTCGACTACTACGGTGCCATGTACCCGGGGGGACAGCCGGGTCTGCCACGCGATCCGGCGGACGCCACGGCATCGACGGAACTCAGCTCTTCCACCTCTCCAGCCGCCAAGGGCGCGACGAACAGGCGGAACCCGTGCCGCGGTTGAGGTGGGCTCCGCCAAACTTCGACCCTTCCCGTGAGTGCTTCATGTGCCACACCCCGGACGGGGACGTACAGACTGCGAGCAGCTCGACGGGCGACAAAGCGGCGCCCAAGGGCGCCAAGGCGCCACCCAAGAACGACCCCACCGGCGATGCTCGGCAGACCCAGCTACGGGAGCTCGACGAGGCACAACGTCAACTCGAGGACGAGCGCGGGCGACTTCACCGTGAGCTTGGCAAGAACGCGGATGGAGGGGCCGCCCGCGCGCGCGCACGGGAGGTGCACCATAACATCGTCATCGACAACAACGCCAATGACGCGCCGGTCTTCAACCGAGCGTCCCAGAACCTCGCAGCAGCTGCTGTCCTGCTCCGTGAACACCCTGAACCAGCGGCGCCTGAAGATCTAAGGTTCCATCAACAGCTCCGCGCGCTTCTGGAAACCGCAGCAGTTCAACAAGCAGAAAGCTCCGCGTCATGCCAACGGGGCCCCAGGGAGCACGGACAGGAGCAGTCTGCACGCCGTCACGAGGTCACGGTGAACAGAGACGCCGGGCGACGAGACGAACACCGGGAGCCCCGGGAGCACCGGGAGCACCGCCCACACCGAGCTTACAACAGGTGGCGCGGAGGCCGCTACGACAGTGGAGAGGACCGGAGCAGGAGTGCGTCCCCCGACCCCAGGGGGCCGCGCGCTTTTGAACCCCGTGTCCTCGACGCTCAAGTCCCTCCGCGCTTTCGGGCTCCCACGACGGTGCCCAAGTACGATGGGGACACCAACCCCAGCGTCTGGCTGGAGGATTATCGGCTAGCATGCCATGCGGGCGGGGCGCAGGACGACTACTTCATCATCAAGAGCCTCCCCCTCTACCTCGCGGACTCGGCGCGAACCTGGTTGGAGCACCTCCCCGAAGGCAAGATCGACAGCTGGGCGCAGCTGCGCGACGCGTTCATCGGCAACTTCCAGGGCACTTACACACGCCCCGGGAACCCGTGGGATCTGCGCAACTGCCTCCAGAGGGAAGACGAGACCCTGCGCGACTACATCAAGCGCTTCTCCAAGCGGTGCACCGAGCTGCCGAACACCGCCGACACCGACGTCGTCGCGGCATTCCGATTCGGAACGACTTGCGCGACCCTCATTCACGAGCTAGGGCGCAAAAAGCCGCGAACCATCCGAGACCTCCTCGACATCGCCACCGACTACGCCGATGGGGAGGACGCCGTTGCTGCAACCCTTGATCGGCCTCAGGGCAAGGGCAAGCAGTCGGAGGCGATGGGCGAGGGCACTTTCGCTCGGCCCGACAAGAAGAAAAGGAAGGACAAACAGAGGCGCGATAGCGGCATAGTGGCGGCGGCCAAGCGGAAGACTGCTAAACCCAAAGGGAACCCGGCACCAAGGGACCACTTCGAGAAGCTCCTCGAGGCGCCTTGCACCAACCACGAGGGCCCTGTCAAGCACGCTCTGAAGGACTGCAAGCTCATGAAAAGCTTCCTCGCCGGTACCCTGAAGAAGAAACCCCATGAGAACACCAAAGACGGGGTCGGAGGCCCGAACGATGACGACGGCTACCTCCCTTCGAGGCGCGACGAAAAGCTGATCCGACGAGAAGTTTGTCACACGGAGCCCGTGGTGCCCTCCTACCTAAGGTGGTCCGAGGCCCCGATCACTTTTGATCGCTCCGATCATCCCGACCATGTCCCACAACCTGGAAGGTACCCGCTCGTGGTTGCTCCTCTCTTCGGACAAAACGCGTCCACAAGGTGCTGATGGATGGCGGGAGCGGCCTCAACATCCTCTACGTCGAGACTCTCGACGAGATGGGGATCTCGCGGTCCCGGCTTCGGCCATCCGCGGCGCCGTTCCACGGGGTTGTCCCCGGGGCGGACGCAATGCCGCTCGGGCAGATCGACCTGCCCGTCACGTTTGGGACTCCACGGAACTTTCGCAGGGAGACCCTCACTTTCGAAGTGGTCGGTTTCCCTGGGACATATCACGCCATCCTCGGGAGGCCGGCATACGCAAAGTTCATGGCTGTCCCAAACTATACGAACCTTAAACTGAAGATCCCCGGACCCAAAGGTGTCATCACAGTGGGGACTTCGTTTGAGCACGCGTACGCCTGTGAAATCGAGTGCTTCCAATTCGCGGAGGCACTCGTCCAGTCCGAGAAGCTCGCCGCCGAGCCTTCGCCCAGGGACCCGGATATCCCCGAGACCTCCAAGCGTGCTGCGTGCTCCTTTGAGCCAGCCAAGGACGTCAAGGAGGTTGCCGTGGCCAACGACGGCCGCACCCTCCGTGTCGGGACGGCGCTCGATCCTAAATAGGAAAGCGCGCTCGTCGACTTTCTCCGCGCAAACCTCGATGTGTTTGCATGGAAGCCCTCGGACATGCCGGGGATTCCAAGGGAAGTCGCCGAGCACAAACTTGATATTAAGCCTGGCGCTCGACCGGTCAAACAGAGGCTTTGACGATACGACGAGGACAAGTACAAAGCCATCGGCGAAGAGCTCAAAAAGCTCCTTAGCGCCGGCTTCATTAGGGAAGTGTACCACCCCGAGTGGTTAGCAAACCCTGTCCTTGTAAAAAAGAAGAACGGGAAATGGAGGATGTGCATTGACTATACCGGCCTTAACAAGGCATGTCCAAAAGACTCCTTCCCTCTTCCGCGCATAGATCAGGTGGTCGACTCCACCGCAGGGTGCGAAACCCTCTGCTTTCTTGATGCGTACTCCGGGTACCATCAGATCGCAATGAGCCTGGCCGACCAGCTCGCAACGTCGTTCATCACGCCTTACGGCACTTTCTGCTATTCGTCGATGCCATTCGGGCTGAAAAACGCGGGCGCCACGTTCCAAAGATGCATGCGTCGCGTCTTTGGCGACCTCATCGGCCGACTGGTCGAGGCGTACGTTGACGATATAGTAGTAAAATCCAAGCGCACTGGCGACTTGGTCCCCGACCTCGCGGCTGTCTTTGAAAAGCTCCGGCTGAACAAAGTAAAGCTCAACCCCGAGAAATGCGTTTTCGGGGTCCCGAGAGGCATGCTCCTCGGCTTTATCGTATCGGAACGAGGCATCGAGGCCAACTCCGAGAAGATAACCGCCATCACCGACATGGGGCCGATCCAGAACGTAAAGGGGGTCCAACGCGTCACAGGATGCTTGGCCGCGCTCAGCCGTTTCATCGCCTGACTCGGGGAACGGAGCCTGCCCTTGTACCGACTGCTCAAGAAGTCGGACCACTTCGTCTGGAACACCGAGGCGCAGCAGGCTCTCGACTCGCTTAAGGCGTCGCTCAAAAATCCGCCGATCCTGACCGCCCCGGCGGAAGGAGAGCCCATGTTGCTCTACATCGCGGCGACCACCCATGTGGTAAGCACCGCCCTTGTCGTCGAGCGCAACGAGCCCGAGAAGATCCAAAAGGTGCAACGCCCCGTCTACTTCATCAGCGAGGTCCTGTCCGACACCAAGGTACGGTACCCCCAGATCCAAAAACTTGTCTACGCTGTCCTCATCACCAAGCGGAAGCTTCGGCATTACTTTGACGCCCACCCCATCACGGTGGTGTCAAAGTATCCACTCGGCGAGGTGATCCAAAACCCCGAGGCCGAGGGGAGGATAGCCAAGTGGGCGCTCGAGCTGATGGGCAAGAACGTCACCTACGCCCCTCGGGACGCCATCAAGTCACAAGCACTGGTCGACTTCGTCGCCGAGTGGACCGAGGCCCAAACCCCCCCGACGTCCATCGAGCACGAAACATGGGTCATGTACTTCGACGGATCGCTCATGAAGGAGGGAGCCGGTGTCGGCCTTGTCTTTGTCTTGCCTTTGGGCGTGCGCATGGAGTACATGGTTCGACTGCACTTCCCGGCCTCCAACAACGCCGCTGAGTACGAGGCCCTAATCAACGGACTCCGTATTGCCCTCGAGCTCGGCATACGGCGTCTCGAGATCCGAGGAGACTCGGAGTTGGTCGTAGATCAAGTGATGAAGGAGTCGAGCTGCGTCAGCCCCAAGATGGCCACCTACTGCCGGGCGGTCCGCGAGCTAGAAGACAAGTTCCTCGGCCTCGAGCTCAAGCACGTCCAACGACGATACAACGAGGCGGCCGACACCCTTGCCAAGGCGGCCTCCAACCGGAAGCCTGTCCCCCATGGAGTGTTTGCCAAAGACCAGCACGCCCCCTCCATCCGACTAGACAACGAGCTACCCGAACCCCCATCACAGGAGGAAACCGAGGCGATGGAGATCGACGCAGCATACGAGCCCAACCTCGAGGATCCCGACTGGAGGATCCCGCTCCTCGAGTGGATCATACAGGGCAAGCCCCCTCTCGCTCGCTGGGCCAAGACCTTCACGCTCATCGAGGGAGAGCTTTACCGGCGAGGCACCTTTGGCGTCCTAATGCGCTGCATCCCGATCGACCAAGGCAAGGAATTGCTAAA
Organism: Alloteropsis semialata; assembly: GCA_004135705.1. Taxonomy (NCBI): domain Eukaryota; kingdom Viridiplantae; phylum Streptophyta; class Magnoliopsida; order Poales; family Poaceae; genus Alloteropsis; species Alloteropsis semialata. Next base: position 78,384,856 of record CM014277.1, read on the forward strand.
GGACATCCATGCAGGAGCATGTGGGCACCATGCCGCGCCGAAGACACTTGTCGGGAAAGCTTTCCGGCAAGGTTTCTACTGGCCAACCGCGCTCGCCAATGCTAAGGACATCGTACGCAGCTGCGAAGGCTGTCAGTTCTATGCAAGGCAAACTCACCTCCCGGCGCAAGCCCTACAGACCATCCCCATCACCTGGCCCTTTGCCGTATGGGGTTTGGATTTAGTCGGGCCACTGAAGAGAGCACCCGGGGGCTTCACGCATCTCCTCGTCGCCGTCGACAAGTTCTCCAAATGGATCGAGGCAAGGCCCATCAGGCGGGTTTGCTCACAAGAAGCTGTCCAGTTCTTCACCGACATCATCTACCGCTTCGGGGTCCCGAACGTGATCATCACCGACAACGGCACTCAGTTCACGGGCAAAAAGTTCCTCAACTTCTGCGACGCCAACAACATCCGAGTGGATTGGGCCGCCGTCAGCCACCCCAAAACCAACGGACAGGTGGAAAGAGCCAATGGCATGATCCTGCAAGGACTGAAGCCGCGAATCTTCAAACGCCTCGAGAAGTTCCGAGCAAGGTGGGTCGCAGAGCTCCCGTCGGTCCTTTGGAGCTTGCGAACTACTCCAAGTCGAGCCACTGGCTGCACGCCCTTCTTCATGGTCCACGGATCCGAGGCGGTCCTCCCGACTGATCTCGACTACGGCAGCCCAAGAGTTCGCGCCTATGACGACGAAGGGAATCAAGCCTCCCTGGAGGACGCCATCGACCAGCTGGATGAAGCACGCAGCATCGCACTACTCCACTCGGCCAAGTACCAGCAGGCCCTACGGCGATACCACGACCGCAACATTCGAAGCCGGGCCTTTCAAGTCGGCGACCTCGTCCTCCGACGAGTTCAGAGCAACCGCGGCCGCCACAAGCTGTCGCCACCATGGGAAGGCCCCTACATCGTCGACCAAGTCCTCCGCCCGGGGACTTTCAAGCTCAAGGACGCCGACGGCCAAGTCCTCACGAACGCTTGGAACATAGAGCAGCTACGTCGCTTTTACCCTTAAAAGTACCTGTACTTTTCAATTCACGATAATGAATAAAGTGCTGCGCTGTTCCGAGTACTTTATTCACACACGGTCGTTTTCCGAAATGTACCTTGTGAGTTCCCAAAGCTAAGCGGCGGGCGACCCCTTCCCTGTGCAGGATCGCCCACCGCTCGGGGGCTCCACCCGGGGCCCAGTGCCCCTCCTTTTTTCGCAAAAATTCGACAAGTGATCGCTCCCGCGCGCGGTCAAGCGGTATACTTTTGTGCTTGCGGGAAAGGAACGTCAGCTCGAGTGGCTTTGCGATTACGCTTGTCCAAGTTCCAAGTACTTACGCCCCTACGGCTACGGCGCTGACTTGCAAGCAAAATCCAAAGTCCTCGGACCGATGTCTTTTTCCCGAGAGCAATAAAGGAATCGCCTCGATTAGTTGTTGCTTTCAACGTAATAGGCTGCTATTTGTCATTATTCGAACCTTCCGAAACTACTCGGGGGCTGCGAGTCCGAGTGCCCAAACTCCCGAGTTCCTACGCCCCGGCGGCTATGGAACATAGTCCGACGGGCAGGCCTCCGCGCCTTCCCATCTCGACCTATGACCCCAAGCTTTCGGAAGAAAACAGAAATGGCAAACAACAGATAAAAACACGAGTTTTTTAGCAACAACGGTTACCCTTTAAAGGGGAATTGAGTTCATTACATTACAAAAATGACTAACTCCCCTATTTCTATTCCACCCCGAGATCCTTCAGGGCGGCGGTCAACACCTTCTCGGCGAACGAGGAAGACTCGGCTTCAATTTCATCATATTCGGCATCCTCGTAGCCGGGGGCCCATCCGCCTTGCAGGGACTTCCGATCCATGGTCGGATAATGCGACAGGAACATGGCAACGATCTTCCGCGCCACACTCCGAGCAAGATCCGAGGCCTGCGCCCGAGTCCTCCCTGCAACAAGGGCGAGGCGATCCACCAGGGACGGGCCGCCGCCGACGTTGAGCTCCTCGAACAGGTGCTCGACCGCCTGGACCAAAGCCTGATGGACCTCGGACTTCTTCTCGAGGGCCCTTTGGCTCTGCTCGCCCGCCTCCCTGGACCTCCGAAGGTCCTCGACAGCTCCTGTAGACAATTCTTCGTCAGGAGTCATCTCGCAGGAAGGAAAGCAAGAAGAAGGATAAGCAGAAACACAATACTTACTGGCCAACTCTGCCTTCAGGTTGCGACCAAGCTCCACCAGCTCTTGGTTGGCAGTGAAGGCCTTGGTCACCTCGCGCTTCCCCGACTCGAGCTTGGCCTCCAGGTCAGCCTTCTCTTTCCGCAGGGCTACATTGGCGAACAGGCTTAAGCAAACTCACGGCCACCCGAGAAAAACGAAAAGCAGCTGCCCGACAAGAAACAAGAAAGGATAACTTACCAAGGATCTCCTCCTCCCGCTTCTGGGCAACTTCACCGAGGCGGGCCCCCTCGACCTCTGCGGCCTTCAGCTTCTCGGCCAGCCCGACCACCTGTTTGTTGGCCGTCTTGAGGTCGAGGTCACGGTGCTGAAGGTCTTTCTGAAGGTCCGCCACCTTTTCCTTCAGCCCCTCGACCTCCTGCACGGCGGCAGCCTTTTCCCGATTAGAGGCGTCGGCGGCCGTCAGCGCCTCCATCACCGTCTTCTCGGCCTCCTCCACCTTCGCCTCAAGGGCGGCCTTCTCCTCCTCGGCGTCGGCAAGCACCTCCGCCCTGGCCTCCCGGGCCTCGGTCAGCTGGGCCTCAAGCTGCTCCTTCTCCGCCTTCAATTGCTCAACGGCGGGCCATAGCCCAGCTTCCCGGCGGAGGAACAGAGACTTCTCGGAGCTGCGCTCCATGATTTTCTGAATGAAAGCAGAAAGAGGAGCGGTAAGGCACACCCCAATACGGCGCCAAGACCAGAAGAAGGAAATCCGAGAACTTACCCGGGAAGGCCTGATGATCATCTCATTGAAGATCTCCTTCATGTTATTAAGGCCCTCCGCGAGAAGATGGCACTCCTCCCTCTCCGACTTGTCGTCAAGCTCGAAGACGGGATCCCCCTGGTTCTGACGAACGTACCACAACAACCGACCCTCGCACGGCAGGTTCGGGTTGTTCTCGATGGGTACGATGGTGTGGAAACGACGATCCATCGTCATCATCCCCAGAGTCTCCCGGAGAAAGTCCAGGCCCTCGCTCGAGGGGCTCGAAGGGCTCGGGGACTCCACGATCGGCCCCCTGCTGGGCTCGCCGTCGATCCTCCGCGAGCCACCCTCCGGCGAGTCCTCGAGCACGACGACCTCTGGGGGAACCACCCCGGAGGAGGACTCGGGGGCTGCGGCAGCTGCCGCCGTCGGGATGGCAGCGTCTTGGAGGGCGCCGGACGTCCCCGCCTCTGCTTCCTTGGGGCCGGCCGCGGTCCCCGGAGGGGTAGCAACCCCGCGACCATCCCCCCCGACAGCAACCTCTTCGGCCCCGGCTACGGCCGCGTCACCAGGTAGGGCGGCCTCCCCCGCCCCAGGGTGGCTCGCCGCCTCCTGAGGGGCAGGAGGGGCCGTCCCCGCCAGCTGCTGCTCCAGCTCGGCTTGGAGCGCCGCGACAGCCGCCTCCGTAGGGACAGTCTGCGCGGCGACCAGGCCCGTCGGGAGCGCATCTCCCGGGCTGTCGCCGTCTCCCTCCACCACCTTCTCCCCAACGGAGGACGTCACCCTCCGTGTCTCCTCTTCGGCCCGCTCCGCCGCGGGCACCGGCGTCGCCTCCTCGGCCTGCTCCGCCGCGGGCACCGGCGTCGCCTCCTCGGCCCGCTCCGCCGCGGGCTCCGGCGTCGCCTTCTCGGCCCGCTCCGCCGCGGCCCCCGGTCTCGGCTCCTCGGCCTGCTCCGCCGCGGGCCTCGGCGTCTGCACCGCCGAGCGTAGCGTCTTCTTCGGCGCCACCACAAGCGGAGTGTCGGCCCGACTGGTGCATCACAGGTCAGGGAGCCCGGCTGAGAAAAATGGCAACCATAGAGAAAACAAAAACCACTCGAGAAGGACAGATCATCGCTCACCTCGACGAGATGGTCCGAGTCCGCTTGGAACCCGTCGGCGCTGGGTCCTTCGGGGATGCGGGCCTCTTGGACCCCGCGAGCGCCGTTGGGGCGGGGGCCACCTGCGCGGTTTCGGCGCCCCTGCCCGAGTGGGGCGCCGCCTGACCAGTCGGGCCTCCTCCTTCGACCGGGCACGGATCCGGCCGCCCCGTCGTGGCCCTCACCGGGGCGGAAGGGGCCTGCGCCTCCACCACGGGCGGCGCGGGCGAGGCCCTGCCCCCAACAGGATCTGCCCTTGCGGCAGGAACGGGCGTCCGGGGCGCGTCCCGCCCTTCGCTCTGCGCCCGCGTCGTTTGAGGGGCTGGCGGCGGCCGCCTGTCGTCTCGTGGCGCGAACCTTTTGGGGGAGCGCGACGCCCCCGACGACGAACCCCCCTTGTGGGCGCGCTCCGACAGGTCCCGGCTCCGGCTTCTCTCCCGACGGGGGGAGACCGTGTCCCGTCGGGAACTCTTTCCCTCCTCGGGCACATGACGGGTGGACGGAGGCGTGCAGCTGCGCCTCTCGCGCTGGCTGTCCCCGGAGGACCGTCGATGCCAGTCCGAAAGAGAGCTTCCACTCCCCCCCGCATCCGGCAGGGGCGTTCTCCCTCTCCCACTGGACCTCGGCTCCTGTGCCGAGGACGAGGCGGTCATCACCGCAACCGCCTTAAGCTTCCTGGGGGGCGCGTCCTCGTCGTCGCTCTCCTCGTCGTCGTCGCTCCTCGAGTCCCCCTCCGCGGGCTCCGACTCGGGGTCCTCATCTTCGGAGACTCGGTCTCCCTTCCCCCTCCGCTTGGCCCGCTCGGCGTTTCTCTCGCGCTTGGCGATCTCTCGTTTCTTCCACTGCTCCCGACGGTCTTTCTTCGCCTTGGCCCATTCGGCCTCGGCCCGATTCTTCGCCCTGTCCTCGGGAAGCGGCGGCAGGGAGAAGGAGCAGTCATGGCTCTTCACCTAAAGAACTCGGGATCAGCAAACCAAAAACTACTCGGGGTTGAATTCAAAGGCGGATGAAGGGAGCCTTACCAGAGCCTTGGTGTGGGCGTTCGGGAGCATGGGGAGAAGGCCCGGGGGAGGATATGCGTCGTGGGCCTTCCCCACCGCTGCCGTCACCCGGCGCTCCACCTCGGCCTCCGAGGGCAAAGGGTTCATCGTCACGGTCCCCACGAAGGGGGCCTTCGCCGGAACCATCTGCCAGATTTGGAGGGTGCGCCGCCTCAGCGGTACGATACCTCTCGAGAGGTACCCGCCGATGACCTCCGCCGCGGACACGTTCGCGTCGCGGAGTCGCGCGAGGGCCTTCCAGATGTTCCCGAGGAGCTTCCCCTGCAACTTCTTCTCGGGCCCGTACCCCCAATGGTCGGGCGCCTTCTCGAATGACCTCCCGGTGTACTCCGGAAGGGGGTTCTTCGGGTCGTTCTTGAGGTAGAACCACCCGGGGTGCCACCCCTTGTTCGAGCTGATCAGGGTCCCCGTGATGTAGTCCTTCGACCGCCCCTGCTTCGCCTTCAATACGGCGCACCCGAGCGTCGCGGGGACGCCACCCTCGGCGGCATGCAGCACGAACTTAAAAAAGTACCGGAAGAGGTCCCAATGGGCCTCCATCCCCAAGTACCCTTCGCAGAGCGTGACGAACACCGCCATCTGCTGCTATCCCGTTGGGGTTGATGTGCTGGAGCTCCAGTTCGTACTCGTTGAGCACGGCCCGGATGAATCTCCCCGCGGGGACGGAGAACCCGCGCTCATGGAAAGCGGTGAAGGAGACCACGTACCCGCGCGGCGGTCGGGGGTAGTCCTCCGCACCCGGAACCTTCCACTCTTCGGCCTCCGTCAGCGGCGGCAGCGAGCCGTCCCGCGCGAGCCCCTCCAACTGCCTCTGCGTCACCCTGGAGCGCTCCCAGACCGACATCGTGAGGTCGCAGGACGAAGGTGACGTGGGCGGTGCGGGGATTTGGTCTCTCCTCCCTCGGAAAAGCGCGGCGGCGGAGAACGCGAGAGAGCAAGCGCAGCGGCGAGGAAGACGAAGCGCGGCGGAAGGCGAAGCGATGGGAATAAACTAAGCCCTAGGCGGCCGCAGCTCAGGCCTATAAAAGGGGAGGTGGTGCGGCGAGGCGACCACGGCGTTAAATGCGCGGGCCCACCTCCGGCGCCTCGCGACGTGCGCACGTCGCCTCACTTGACTCCCTCAAAAGGCGCGCCCTCCCTCCACGCGGCGGAAAACCAGGCCGGCGCTCCCGTGCTCGGCCCATCAACGGCCGGGCAGCGGCCCAGCCCACCGGCGGAGCGTCCTCGGCAAGCTTCCCATCCCCGACAAGTTTTCCGATCCCGACAACCTCCAAGGCAAACCACCCGGGCTCAAAACCTTAACAAGAGCACCAGCTCTTCTCAAGGCTCGGGGGCTACACCCGGCGGGTGCGCTCGCGCGCCCCCGCCGGAAGAATCGTGACTTACCATATCTACGCTGCCACTCAGCCTGGGCGCGAGCCTCCATCTCCCCCCCAGGCTCGGGGGCTACTGACGAGGGTCTGGATTAGGGGTACCCAATCAAGCCCTTAACCCGGGTCCTCACGATAATCCACCCCTCAAAAACAAAAGCCGAAGACCCAAA
>CM014277.1:78392545-78422255 GCA_004135705.1 Alloteropsis semialata
GTCCCGGCTGATGATTCGGTTAGCATTGCTACAGCTGAGTCAACAATTTGGGAGTTTGAAGGAATTGAATGCCTGTCAGGAAAAACATGGGATGGTGACTTCCTCAAGGTGTCCGATCAAGGACTACAGCCGATCCAAGCAGTCGGCTCTGAGACTTTATTTTAATGGCCGATTGTATAGAAGATTTTGAAGACCGAAGTGAATTCGGTAAGTTAGGATTTGAGTTTACGTCGGCCGATGAATTAGAAGAAATAGACATTGGATCTGGTATTGATGATGTTGAAAAAACAAATCATGGAAATTGACGTGGCTGGTCCAACAAAAACAAAGGCCGATGTGGTTGATCAGTTATTTCAAATATATCTTTGATAGTTCTTCTTGCAAGTTGAATCGGCCTGATTATTATTTCGTCCTGGGGGGCAAGATTTGAGTTTGCTTATCCAATAATACTACCCTAGCATTTGGGTAAATTTGTAAAGCCGATGCTACGCGTCAGGCTTGGAAGCCGATGAAAAATCGCCTCAAGAACAAAAAATAAGAGCCGATGCGATATGCATCGCCTTAAGGGCTATATACAAACAAAGAAGAGTATATTATATCATTAAGCCGCTCGATGGCGGAGCAGGCTATCAATGTATCAGACTACTTGGTGATACAGGCAAGTTTGAATATTCAAGGCTGCAGGTATTTGACTATCAAATCAAGAGCAGTCTGACGAATCTTGTCAACATCGGCGATGATCTTGGCATCAGCTTCAGCATTCCCTTCTACAGGCTTGATTATCTTGTGGATCTCTTTGGCGGCCTTGATGTGGATTCTATAATCTTCTTCGGCCTTCGCTTTCCTAGCTGGGAGATCATCAAGTTCTTTTGTCTTGGCCTGGATGCTTGATCGAACTTGGACGAGCTCCTGCTCCAGTTGTTGTTCCCTGGCTCGCAGATTGTCGAGCTCTGATTGGATGGATGCAGGAAGCATCGATAATTCTTCGATCAATTTTGTTGATTCGTCAGCTTGGGCTCATTTTTCATTTCTGGCTTTGATCAAGTCCTGCTGAGAAGTCCGATTATTGATTCGGCGATTGGCTTGCAACACTGGAAAGGAGTGGCCTTCTATGTATGCCGCCGGAATCAATACTTCCTCCAGGTCTGACGGAAGTTGACCTCTCAGAGTTTTGATGATCTGACGAATTGGCTCTGCATCCTGGACAAGATCGATAATATTTTGGTGAAGGAGTGCAGATATATCAAGCAACTTCGCTTTCACCTCAGCAGATAGCAAGCTTTGCCCAGAACTGATTTCTTCCTCTTCAGTTTGTAGCCGATCAAAATCGACTGATATGGTCTGGCTAGTTTGAGGAGTATCTTGAGCCTGCAAAAGAGATAATTAGATATAATATCAAAAAGCTGATATAATTGTGTCGGGCTAGAAAGCTTACTTGTTTCCAGGCTAGTTCTTGCTCGGGTCCGATTAAAGGGTTGTTACTGCCCTGGATGTTTACTTGAGCAATCTCGAGATCCGTCAAGACATTCTGAATGATTTGGAAGAATAAGGATAAGTTGGCTATCAATTATTAAAGAAATTGATCAATGATTACCGATTACTTTTGTAGAGTCAGATGATCGGACCTGTGGAGGAGTTACTGGTTGATTTTCTTGAAGGCCCTGATCTATTTGTGCTTGTTCTGCTTGAGGTGGCGGGCTTGATTGGCGAGGCGACCCAGTTATAGTCCTCTCAGATGAAGATGTATGGCCCGAGTGCTCCTGAACTGGGCTTGATTGCATCTGAATAGGGCTTGATAGTTTTTGTGGGTCCGATTCTGGTGCTTCTTCAGCCGATGGGCTTGAAGACTTGGTCGGACTGGGCTGGCGTGCAGAAGATTCTCCGATGACCTGAATTTACAGAAAGGATTAATTTCAATAAAGAAAGAAATCAAGTTGATGAAGTTCTTGAACTTGCCAGAGCAGTCTTCGGGCGTTTGGGAATTTTAGAGGACGCCTGCTTCTTCCTTTTCCTGCTGTCGCCGTGTGCCGACAGAAGCTTGCCGATAGTGGGAGAGTCACAGCCGATCCACGGATCTGGCGAGATATTGCTGTAGACAACTTGTTTCCCCGATCGAGTCATCGTTGGAGGGGAACGATCGACGTCCTGGCAAAGAATTGTTCAACAGAATAAAGTTATGTAAAGGAGGGAAGCAAGTTCACAAATATTACCTCTGGTCTGCCCTTGAAAGTAGGCTGCAACTTCCGAACATAAGTTTTGCAGGCGATGCAGAATAGGTGTTGACGCCATTCGGCCCACCATATGTTGAAGGTCTGATGAGCTACAAGGCAGATTGCAAAGGTGTCCAGATTGGTTTTATCAATAGGAGGCTCAAGCCCTAGAAGACGGTCCCATTCCAAGCCTGTGTCGACTTTTCCCCTTGGAAAAACTTGATCGGTCAAGATTAGGTAGGGTGGAAGCTGTCCAATGCCAAACTGACGAGCGGCCAAGTTTGGATGATAGTATTCATAGGATGACTGCCCTGGCTTGCTCAGACTAACGCCGATCGGGAGAAATCGAGCACTAATGCAAGTTCGGAAAATTGTCAGGGCTTCTGAATCTGCCTCTACAATCATGTTGAATTTGAATTTGTAGGGCAGCTCAAATTCATCAACACTGTCATACAGGAACCATAGCGCCTTATCATCAGCAATACCTCTGTAGAGGAGTGTAAAATATTTGGATGATTCTTTGGCCGATAGCTTCTCGGCAGGGAAACCCATGGCAGCTTCACCAAGCGAAGTACATCGGCGCCAGGTGATCTCTTCCGATTCAGGCTTGCTTTCTGGGAATTTGTTCTTTCAAAAATCTACCTTAGCGGCCTTGCTCAGATGTAGCATCAACCACATCTGGATGAACCACCATGGTCCGCCAAGATTGGTGATAAGTGATCCGGTCCTCAGGCGCTTGGCGACTTGATGAAGCAGATTGTATACTGCTCCCAGGAGGAACTGACCGAGGTTGATGACATGGTCGCTTACCAGCAATTCGGCCAGGTGTTGGAAATTGGCCGTTGGACCAAGGGTGGTGCCGCAAAAGAAGAATCTGTCCAACCACATGTTCAGAAAGGCCACATGCTCGCGGTCAGTCACGGGTCCGGTCCGATGATTTTTCTCCATGTATCCTGACCAGCCGCCAAAAACTCTTGAAATGGTGTTTGAGTTTGATATTAAGCCGGAAGGGGCGTTTGTCGCCAGTGACATTGAGGCCGAGAAGCATGACTACATCAAGTAGTGTTGGGGTCATCGGACCATGTCCAAAGAGGAAGGCATTCAGTGCATCGGACCAGAAGTGTGATGCGGCGATCAAGAGATTCTCGTTTTTAGCGATGGGTCCGATGCTGAGGCCAATACACTGGGCGATATCTAATCTATCCCAGATTGCAGACTTGGAGGCCGACACTCTTAGATACCAGTCTTTCCATCCGGGGAGAACTGTCGGCCAGGAACGGAATGCATTCTTCCAATCTTCGATGTCAAGTCCGGAAGTTTTGAACGGAATGCGCAGGGTTTCCAGATTGATAATCTCGGTCGGGTCCAGATCTCCCATTGGACCAAGAAAATAAACCCCATGGACATCGCCTACAGGGATTAGGGTTTGGGCACGAATGGCCTAGAAGAAGATTGTGAAATGAGGACAAGATTTTAAAGCCGAATTTCAGGCAGAAAGTAAAATCGGAATTAGTAGGGTACCTCTGGGATTGGGTGATGTAATTCTCCTACTGATGGTCCCGTGGGCGTTGAAGAGGAACCTGAGGTGAAGAAAGTCGATGAAGAGGAGGCTGAAGAGTTTGTTGCTGCCGCCATTGTCGAGCTTGAGGCTGCCGCCATTATCGAGGTCATGACGGCTGCCATGGTGGAAATCGCTGCCGCTGATGAACTTGCTGGAGCCGAAGCGGAGAAGGAGATGGATGCGGAAGACTTGAGGGCGCCCATGGAGGATGATTGAGCCATTTGAAGCAATTTTGATGTAGGTTTGAGTGAATGTGAATGGTCGCTCGGGAGAGAGGAGGAAGAAGATGAGCAGTGTAAGTTCTTGGCAAGGAAGGAGAAGTGAACAGCGTGGCTGCCGGCGGTAATTTTATAAGGAGAAAACGGCTATGGCCCGAGAATCGAGGAACGGCACAGTACAGGGATGGAAAGTTTCGGCACGAAAATCGGTGGAGGAGTTATGATGACAGATACGAATTTTGGAATAAAACATATTTTATCCTAAAATTGGAGGGCATGTGTTGACACCGGATTTTCGCACCAGGAATGCTGAGTCATATGATGACGTGGTAAGACTAGTGGACCTATTGACTGGTCAAAGCCGAAGAAGGAAGCCGATATGCAGAAGAGGTCTGATAATGTAAGAAGTCCGATCTGATGATGGATAAAAGAAGAAGGACGCGTCGGCTGAGAAGGAAGCGCATCAGATGCAGGGATTATTTCCTTTTTGAAGGCGTATTGAGAGTCCCATTTTATATTAGATTTAGTTTTCTTTGTCCGCAAGTTAGTCTGGTCCGATCAGGACTCTCCATGACCAGGGTATAAATATGAACCCTCGTCCATTGTAAAAATGATTCTCACAATCAATACAACCCGGCTTCACGCCAAAAACCCTAGTAGTAGTTACCGACGAAGCTCATTGGTGGACGGGCTGCATCAGTTCTGATCTTCGGCTTACCAGTAAGTTAGTCAATTTATCGAACTAGTATAAGCTTTGAATTGAGGCGCATCGCCCTTTCTCGTTTATACTGTTCAACCGATTTATCTCTGGATAATCAAGATTGATATAGATTCCCTACGTCGGAGCTCGATCAATATTGATTATTCAACAGATTATCGTTTATCGGACTGCACTTTAAGTCTAGATTCCCTACGTCGGAGCTAGATATCAAGATTAGGCTAGATTCCCTATGTCGGAGCTAGACTCATCTTGGTTACTAAAGGCAGTTTTTGCGGTTTGTTTGGAGTTGCTAGATTGGTTTAGATCTACGCCATGTGAATCAATTCTACTTCTTCAACGGCTTTGAGCATTGGTCTTGGTCCGATTTAAGCAATATTTATCTTACAGCATCGTTCTAGGTCCGATCCATGCTTTGTGGTTTAATCTGGTTGTTCTTTGAGTATTGCGCTGGTGTAGATTCCCTACATCGGAGCTGGATCTTCGCAATACGATTAGATTGATCTTTGATTATCATGCTTGGTCTAGATTCCCTACGTCGGAGATAGATTCATCTTGATTAGTCAAAGGAAGCTTTGGTTATGCCTTATTGCTATTTGAATGTTAAGTGTGGTTTAGATTCCCTACGTCGGAGCTAGGTCTTGCTTGATTGTTTGATAGCATATCTTAGAATCAGAACGACCCTGTTAATGTTTTATCTGCTTATTTGCTTAATCTGATTAACACCTGTGCGAGCATCTTGTTTAGTTGTCAGACTGGTAAGTTGAATTTGACTATCTAGCTATCTGATTTGATCATAGCTGGAGAAATCTAGATTCCCTACGTCGGAGCTAGATTTCTCTGAAAAAGCTATGGTCCGATTGGCTAGTTAGATGGTCCGATAAGATGAGTCAAACTGGCAACTAGGCAAGGTGGACAATGTATCGGCTTACACTTTGATTATTTGATTGTTTAAAGACACAGCTGATCCATTACTTTACATATTGGCCTTGTTTTATGCTTTATTTTATTATTCAAAGGCTGATCTGTTATATCAATCAAGGTCCGATCCTGATTGGTCCGATTCTGAGGTCTGATTCGGTGTCTGATTGAGGTCCGATTACTCGGTCTGATTGACGTCATCAATGAAGTCCGATTTTGAGGTCCGATTGGTATCGGCCGACACGTGCCTGATTGGGTCTTGGCTAAAATTCGACGTTACTCCATCGTCTGAAATAGAGCCGGCACAATCAAAGAGTAATTTAACTATTTTATCTCCTTGTCAATTTCAGGTCAAATTGACTGGCACGCTGTGAACCTAAACTGGAGTGTGGGCTGGCACTGGAGTGAAGCAGATCTCCCTGGTCTTCGTGTGCTGCACGCAGAAGATACAACCGCCGATTTTTTGCGTCAACACCTTCTATGAATCTGCGGTAATATCCTGCCAAACCAAGGAAACTCCTGATCTCGGACACATTCGTAGGTGGTTTCCAATTCAACACATCCTGAACCTTGCTGGGATCAACTGCTATTCCTCCATCGGTGATGACATGACCAAGGAAAGAAACTTCCTTCAACCAAAAATCACACTTACTGAACTTGGCATACAACTGATTCTCTCGGAGTTTCTGTAGTACCAATCTCAGATGTTCTTCATGTTCTTCTTCATTCCGAGAAAACACCAAGATATCATCGATGAACACCACTACAAACTTGTCAAGATATTCCATGAACACCTTGTTCATCAAGTACATGAAGTACGCCGGGGCATTGGTCAATCCAAACGACATCACTGTGTACTCAAATAACCCATATCTGGAGGTGAACGCCGTTTTGGGGATATCTTCTGGTCGAATTCTCAACTGATGGTATCCTGACCGCAGATCAATCTTGGAGAACACTTTAGCACCTCTCATTTGATCGAACAGATCTTCAATTCTGGGTAGGGGATATTTGTTCTTGATGGTAGCATCATTGAGAGCTCTATAATCAACACACATCCTTCTAGTGCCATTCTTTTTATCTACAAAGATGACAGGGGCTCCCCAAGGTGATGAGCTAGGACGGATATATCCTTTTCCTAATAGCTCTTCTATTTGTTTCTTTAGTTCACTTAAATCCTTAACATCCAACCTATAGGGTCTTTTGAATATAGGTGCAGTGCCAGGTAAGAGATCAATACGGAACTCAATGTCACGATCGGGTGGCATACCTGGTAAGTCCTCCGGAAAGACGTCTGGGTACTCACTCACGACCTTGATCTCCTCCAAAGGTATTCCCTTGGTCTGATTCACCATTGCTTCATCTGTAGATGGCGTGTTGGCAATGAACTCAATCTGATCTCCTTGAGGACTGGTCAAGAGCACTGACTTCTTGGCACACTGAATAACTCCCTTGCACCCAGATAACCAATCCATGCCAAGAATCACGTCAATCCCACTGGACTTTAGGACTATCAGATTGGCTGGAAAATCTACCCCCATGATTTTCAGATTCACCCGCGGGCATATGTGATTAGCCTTCATCTCACTGCCCGGGGAACTAACTAGTAGAGTTTTCTTCATAAGGCTCATAGGTATATCATGTTTTTCCACAAATTGCTCAGTAATGAAAGAATGCGATGCTCCAGAATCAAATAGAACTGATGCAGGTTCAGAATTAACAAGGAACGTACCGAGCACAACGTCCTGAGCTTCCTGCGCTGATTCTGCTGACACGTGGTTCACCCGTCCAAGCATGTAGTTCTGCTGGCCCTTGTTGCCTTGGGAATTCTGATTCCCGTTGCGCATCTGTGGAGTCTGTGATCCAGGCCTCTGACCATTAGTCTTCTGGCCCTGTGGTGTCTGCATGTTGCGCTTGGGGGCAGTTGTTAGCATAGTGCCCCACTTCTCCACATTTGAAACAGCCATTTGGAGGAACTGGTGCGACAGGATTGTTGTTGCCATTGCTGTTGCGCACTGGGGTGCCAGATGAACTGCTAGACCTGTTCTGCTGGAAGTTAGGACTGCGCTGGGTCTGCTGATTGAAGCATTGATTCTGCTGCTGGCTACGGTACTGCTGATTTTGCTAATAATTTCCGCCTTGCCCTCCAGAGCGGAACTGAGACCCTTGCTGAGAGTTGAAGCGCGGGCGGCTGCTGCTTGACTGTCCCTGTGACTGGGACTTCCTCTTGAGCTCACCGAGCTCCTTGCGAGTGTGCTTCAGGCCAATAGCTTTGTCTAGAAGCCTCTGGAATGTGGGGAAAGTATGGCTCTGCAGCTGATATTTGAGCGGCCCGATCAGACCATCCAAGAAGCGATCCTGCTTCTTCTCATCATCGTCGACCTCATTGGGCGCGTAGCGGGACAGCTGGATGAATTTGTCCCAGTACTCGCTCACTGACATATGGCCCTGCTTCAGAGCCAAAAACTCATTCTTCTTTAGCTTCATCACACCAGCTGGGATGTGATGCAGGCGGAAACTGTTGCTGAACTCTGCCCATGTAATAGTGTCGGCGTTGGCATGAGCAGCTGTGTATGCATCCCACCAGTCGGATGCAGCTCCTTCCAGACGTCCAGCAGCATACAAGACTCTCTCGCGGTCAGTACACTGTGTAATGTCCAGCTTCTTGCTAATGACTTTCAGCCAGTCATCAGCATCCAGAGGGTCCGCCGAGTGAGAGTAAGTTGGCGGGTGGTGACTCATGAAATCCCGGTGCCTGTCCCGGGCTTGTGGAGGTATCTGTGGCGACTGCTGATTTTGCTGTGCTTGAATGTTGTGCACCGTGTTGGTAAGGTCTTGCAGCAACTGCATCTGAGCTTGTAGAAACTGCTCCATTGCTGGGTTTGGGGGTGGAGGCGGTGCTTGATTCTGACGGTTGATTATATGAGCACGTCTGACACTAAGAATGTCACGTCCTCCGCCTCTCCTGGTATTTACCATCTGATTGTTAGGGGAATGCTTTAGATAAGATAGATAAACTGATAAAGATAGAAAGAACAGAGCCAAGATTGAAACCAAGAACTGACTTTAACTTAATTATTTAATAATGTATTTGTGGCCATCACTCCACAAAAACATGACAGTCATTACAAAAACTCCAACTCAAACATAAAACAAACAAGCAAACAAAAACATCGCACGTCCTCGCAAGAACGGTTCTAACGCGATGACTTATTCTGGTAGACTCTCCTAAAGTTGTCCTAAGAGACCGGTGATAGAGCCTGGCTCTCCAGAACGAAGCCTCTTGCGCGGGGGTGAAGCGGCGGGACAGTCGGCTCTATCTGCCTCCACTGGGGGCACGTGACCTGCCACCTGTGCCTCCAGCTGCCTGATCCTGGCCTGAGCACTGGCCAGTCTCTGAGCAGTCTCCATGAGGTCGGAAGCTGTGCCCTCCACGTCTGTGTTGAGACCAGCGACGACACGAGCGAGGTTGTCGATGCGGGGCTCGTGAGGTCCTCCCAGTGGCACGTGGGTCACCTCTGTGCCACTAGCACGTCGTGGAAGGTGGCGGTACTCCGTGATGCTCAGCTCACCACGGCGAGCGTGGCAGAGAGACCACAGAGCTCTCCTGGCAGCGCTACTGACGGAGGCGGTGACGGTAGAGTAGGGGATGTCGGAGTCGTGCATGGAACAGGTTTTGTATCCACCAGTGTCAGAAGCCTCCCGGATGTGGACCCGGGTGATGTAGAAGACCGGCATCCCTGGGTTGGAGACACGCTGCGTCATGTAGAGGGGCCTGACATTGTTCCCCAACTCCTGTAGCATGTCCATCAGCATCTTGGGGAAGGTGCCAGTCTCATTGACTGAGGTCTCAGACTCGTAGGTAGCCTGCACGAACTCAGCCCGTCCAACTGGCACGTCGTTCTGGCCCACACCAGAAGCAACGTCCTGCGCCTCGCCCTGGTCCTCCTGACCAAGGCCTTGGTCTGCGTCGTGGCCGTCATCCGGCTGTCCTCCAGCAGCAGGTACTGGAGCCTCCAGAGCAGGAACAGCAGGTGGTGCTGGTGGAGCGTCAACTGCGGGGTCCACCGGAACGATGTCTCCGTCTGCCATCTCCTGGAAGTAGTGGAGCTCCTCGGGCTCTGTCTCCTCCTGTTCCACCACTGGTGGAAGTCGTGGAACTGGCTGTGCAGGAGCGATACGCCTCCTGCCTCCGGTGCTCTTGCGTGCTGTCTGCCTCTGCCTGACCATCTGTGATAGAGCAAGAACAAAACTAAGTACCAGAACAAAAAAGAGCAGAAAGGCTGACTAAGATAGTAAATCCTATGTTTCGACCATTTTCTAGCTAGGCTGGCGTCCTACAGTCAACACAGCTTTGATACCACTTCGGTCACACCCAATTTTAAGGACAAAATCGAATGCATCGCATATGTGTGCCAGGATCCATTCATCACACATATGTTGACGTCATCAGTGAATATATCAAAAGACAATGTTCAAAAGCGTACAAAAGAGAGTACATAACTTTATTACACTCATCGTAAATAGACACGAAGGTCTTAAACGTTCACCGACAACCTAATACGATAAAACAACTCCTTGACTTCATCCACAGGCACTAGACTGGTTGACGCGCCTAGAACTCATCAAAGTAGCTGAAGTACTCCACTTCATTGTTATTTTCTGAACAGCATTTGTTTAGCAAGGGTGAGTACACTTATGGTTGGTACTCAACAAGTGGGGGAAAAATGCAAGGCCATCAAAGGGGGTTGATGCTCATGCGGTTAGCACTTTTAGTTGGTCAAGTTTTATTAGCAAGCACCTATTTACTAGATGTAAGTTTATACCAGCCCAAAATTAAGCAGGATAACCCAAAATTATACCACCAAAACCAAGAACCACAAGTTAAGATCAAGTTTAAGTTCAATTATCATGTGAGGGTCCAAGCCGCCCTTAACCGTGGGCACGGCTGATATATCAGTTTTACACTCTGCAGAGGTTGTACACTTTACCCACAGCTCGTGTTCCCTTTGTCGCCCGGGTTTGCAAGGCCCTTAAACACTTCCTTTGGTGAGTGGCGAGGGTTCACTACGAAGCCTTTACAAAGACCTAAAGCTAACTAGCAGCCCGCTAGAGTTTCGGCAGCGGTGAGGTCCATAACCCTCCCTAATAAGGCCGTACCTTAGCAAAGGCTACTCCTCCAAGAGGACCGGGCTATGACCCCTTCACCGGCCCCCTCCGTGCCCTTACGGTAAGACCACTAGCCAACCCCAAGTCTAATTAATTAGCTAAGTTCAGAGCCATGTGACACTGTGGTTGCACTGTTTTCTTGGGTGGTTCTCCATGTTCCAATTAATCATGATGATCTTGTAATTAAGCAAGAATATAACAACATAATTAAATCATGATTAACATTTGCATAAAAGGTAACAGAACCATCCCAAGTTTAAGCAAGCTAAGCATTTCTACCCATGATATAACCAGGTGATTCAAGGTTCAAGGTAAAAAGATCTAGTCATGTCCTAATGGGTGACCTGTCAAAATTAATGCATAACAGTAAAGTAAAAGTGAATTTCATGAATGTAAATGAGACAAAAAGAATGTTCATGTAGAGGGAGGCCACTTGCCTTCCTCAACAAACTGCTGTTGGTCCTCTTCAAACAGCTGCTGCTCTTGATCTTCCTCGAACGGCACGTTCTCTACATGATCACACAAGACATACAACAAAAATAAATAAAACAGTACACCAAACAGTACTAAAAGTACAGAACAAGCACCTTAAACTAAAGAGCATGCAAAGACGATCGCGTGAACGCGAAAATCGCCCAAAACGGATTTAAAACGACGAAGTTACACTAATAACAAGGTTGCAGGGGCCTATATGCAATTAAAACTAAAGTCTGCGTACTGTTTTATTAAAAACCGAGGACTAAAACACAATTAACCATAGATAACAGGGGCTAGCACATGAAAAAGCCATGGACAGGACGGCGGGTTAGAATATTTAAAAGATCAGGGGCTTAAACAGAAAGTATAAGGGCATATGTATAAATACTTTACACATGGCATGGACTGCGGGTTGATTAAAGGAAAGTTCAGGGACTCTTTAGCAAAATAGCCGGTGACCGGCGGGTTTGACCCGAGTTGACCGGTATGGGAGAGCTGATCTCGGCCGTGGGTTTAGATCGGACGGTGGGAGATCAAAGGGGCGTCGGCGACGGTGGAAGACGGCGGCGCCGCCTCGGGCCGCGGCGGGAGGTCGCCGGAGCGGGTGCTGCCGGGCGCTACGGACCACGAGAACGTGAACAAATGGCATGGGGGTGTTCAGGAGGACATGGCAAGCTCACCAGAGGGGTTTTGGTTGTCGATTGGAGGACGGAGGTGAGTCGGTGACGAGGAACCGCGGGCGCGAGCTCGGTCGGACGGCAAGGATGGAGCTCCGGTGCCGGTTACAGCTCCTGAACGCCAGTGTTGTGCTCCTGGAAGACCTGAGTATGAGTGCAAAGAAGCAAGGGGAATTAGAGGGGCTTGGATGATGACGAACAGAGACAGCAGCGAGGCATCCATCTCACGGCGGCGATGTCGAGCTCCGGTGAGGAATTGCACGAGAGTGAGAGGTAGTTTCGGCGTAGGAAGTGTTCGTGCGCGAGAAGGGAGCTACAACAGGTTTTATAGAGGGGCGAGAGGGATTGCAGAGGGCTCGGGAAGAGAGAGATCGAGAGCGGGCAGTGATTACGCCGTGATGGCCATGGTTTAAATTCGGCCGTTGCCAAGAGGATTGAAGGGAGGGTGAATGCGTCCGGAGATGGCTCGGGTGATGGTGCACTGAAGGCGCTTGACGCGGAGTGAAGAGAGGGGAGGGAATCCAGGGACGAGGGCGCGGCGTGGGGCGATGATCGCGGGAGACGGCGGCTCGGGCGACGCGGCGTCAGGAAGACGAAGGCGCCGACAGGTGGGCCCTGGCTGTCAGCGAGAGAAGGAGAGTGAGAGTGCGGGAGGGAGATGGGCCGGCTGTTGGGCCAAGATGATGGGCCGGCGGGGAAGAAAGGTAAGAAAGAGGGAGAGAATGAAGTGGGCCGGGCCAAATGGAGGAAAAGAAACGGAAGGAAAAGGAATTGAGTTTGCTCTTTATTTGAATTTGAATTTGGAAGAATTTGAGAGATGTTTGAATAGGATTTGGATTTGGAGAGGAGTTTGAGATCACTCAAGCAAACAAAAACAAATGCAAGGCATGATATGCAACAAACACTTATTGAACTAAAATTAATTATTTAAAGTTCAAGTGTTTAGGGCCAAAAATTAAATAAAAGAAAAGAAATTCATTTAACCTTATGCCAACCTAAACAAAGTTGCTATGATTTATTATATGATGGAATTTGGGTGTTACAGGTCGCCGGAGTGCGCGTCCTGAGCGACGAGGAGCACCCAGCTCTGCGCCGGTGGGCGGTGGAGTACAGCTCCAGTGAAGCCGTGAAGGATTGCCTGCCGGATAGGGGTAGGCTTCTGTCCTACTTCGCCGCGATCAGGGAGAAGTGCGTCAAGGTGGCCAGATCCATGCTGCCCAAATAAACATTGTGCTCATGAATGATCATCGTCATCTAGCAACGCGCCACCTACTCCATCATTAGGGATCCGCAAGAATTGGCATCATCTAATGGCTATTCGCAAACTTGTTAACCAGCAATGATGGTCGGTCACATCGACTTCTCCAAACATAACACGCTCCACTTCTTTTTTTTTTGAGAGAGGAACAAAACACACCCCACTTTTCCGGTGCCCTCTCGTTGTGTTGGGCCCATTGAGCAGTTTTAGGATGGGCCGAAGAAACGTAACCCACGAGGGCTCAACTTCGGCTCAAATGGGTCCACGACCTGTGGAAACCTGACGGCTAGGGGAAACGTTTAAGCATACTTATTAGGACCGGATCAGTCATCGAACCGGTGAAGGTGTTGGTTCAATTGTTCACTGGTTTAACAGTTAGAAATAAGTCGAACCGCCGGTTCAATAGTTTTGAACCCTTTAATTGAACCGGAAACCTATATTTTGAACCAGTACCATATACACATATACAATTGATACTTAGTTATATAAAGTCAGCACGAATTACACAAATATATGACCACAACTCATACGTGCAAAATGAACTTGTGCAGCAGCAAGCAACTAGCAGTTGAATTGGGATCGTTAAATACTATACTGCATTTGTTCAGAGGAGTACGGCAAATATATCACTAAGATGGCACAACGCATAAAAAATCCATCCTACCGTGATCCAATGAGGACATGTATAGCACGTTTCTCATTAAAAAGAGAGAGAAAGTTATACAAAGTTTGAATAACGACAATGAGACGAACTTAAACAAACAAACCAACAAACGAACAACGCTACCAACTAGTTCAGCCTAGGGTTTAGGATATTTCTAAGGCCTAAGAAGCCTCGCGCCCACATCCGTGCCTTAACCATGATGGGCTGATGGCCACCGCCAAAGCCACCGGCATCAGCGCCGCGCGATCATGCAGTCTGCGGCTCCTTTCCTTCCATAGCGACCAACCAAATGAGGGAGTCGAAGCCCTCTATGAGGCTTGGCTACAGACTTCCTCACCTGTACCCTCCAAACAGAGATGGGCCATCGGCATCTAATCTAACCACTGGTTTCACGATACTCTATGATGACCTTTGATTATTCAGCCGCATCTGCCCCCAACCCAACCGCTCAATATTTTGATGCAACTTGCGTTTGCGCCATTGACCCTGTTAGCAGCAGCATCAAGGAGTGGCAAGCTAGCTGCTTCCGAAGCTTGGGCGGAAGATAGCCATGGCTACCGAGCCGGCGGTGAAGCTCATCGGCGGGTACGGCAGCCCGTACGTGCACCGCGCCGAGGTGGCCCTGCGCCTCAAGGGAGTGCCCTACGAGCTCATCCTGGAGGACCTGAGAAACAAGAGCGAGCTGCTGCTTAGGCACAACCCCGTCCACAAGCTCGTGCCCGTGCTCCTCCACGGCGACCGAGCAATTTGTGAGTCCCTCGTCATCCTCGAGTACGTCGACGAGGCCTTCGACGGGCCGCCCCTGCTGCCGACCGACCCCTACGAGAGGTCGGAGGCGCGTTTCTGGGCCAGTTTCATCGACCAAAAGGTAATTAACAGTTCATCTCTCCCATGCATAGAAATAGATGTAGGTGGTTGATCCATCGCCTCTTAGTACTCTTATCATTAGTGCCTGTGCTCCTGCAGTTTGCAAGGCCATTCTGGTTCTCATTCTGGACGGGGGACGACGACGATGACAAGAAGCGAGCTTTCCTGAAGGAGGCGAAGGAGAACCTGGCGCTCCTGGAAGCGCAGCTCAAAGGGAGAAGCTTCTTCGGAGGCAACACCTTCGGCTTCCTCGACATCGCAGCTTGTGCTTTGGCCCACTGGCTTGGAGTGACGGAGGAGGTCACCGGGGTGACATTTTTTTCCACAGGGGCCATCGCCCGAATTTCATTACTTTAAGCAACGAAATCACAGAAGTTCAGTATCAAGAGTCAGATTAAACCCACCTAACAAAAGAACGACAAGCCGCAAGACGATTACAAACTGCCAGGAAAAGCCCTCAAGCACAAAGGGCAGGAGAGCCAAACAGAGATGGATATAGAAGTACAGTTGAAAGCTAACAGGACTCTACGAGCACATTCAAACGGATCCTGAAATCGCCGATCTGGCGCCTCCGAAATTCTCTCTGCTGCGGAAAGACAGTGCCTGTTCATCTTGTGGCTCAACTGAATGGAAAGCTTTTGCCGTCTGCGACAGCGCTTCTGCTGCTTCCATCAGCATATCCCTCTTTTCCTCCTGCTGTAAATCTGCCCAAAAGGAAATAAAAGATGAGGCGAGGAAGATGATCTCTGTAGGAGATCTCACCGGTTTGTTTTCAAAACAAAGCAAATTTCTTTTACGCCAGATGGCCCAACAAATAGCTGCTAACCCCACCATTAGCAAGTTTCCTCCCCTCGGGATGTATTTTTCAGTCCAGAGCCAAAACTGACTCATAGAGTTTGGGCGACAATCAGCCCCAATCACCATAGCAATCATACTCCATACATATTTAGCGGTGGAACAGGAAAAGAATAGATGTTCAATGGATTCTGGTTCACTACAGAAGAAGCACTTCTCACTACCTTGCCATTTCCTTTTAATCATGTTATCTTTTGTTAATATGGCATTCTGATTTATTAACCACATAAACACCTTAATTTTTAGAGGTAGTTTTGAGTTCCAAATTCTTTTATTTTGTTGTTCTGTCACATGACTGCATAAATGTGAGTAAACAGATTTGACTGAAAACCTTTTCTTACTTTCCCAAAGCCAAATAGGGTAGTCTGGGTTTTCAGTCATCGCAAAAGAGAAAAGAATATCCTGCTACTTCCTTAGCTTAACTTGGTTATCCTCATTTAGCCATCTTCTGAAAGTCAGTCTCCAGTTTTTCTTAGCTATCTCGTTCACATTACTGATTTGTTCATTACAGATCTCGAACAAGCTGGGGAATTTTTCCTTCAAGGGTGTGGCGCCACACCAAATATCTGACCAGAAATCAGTTTTCTTTCCATTTCCAACTCTCATACATCTTCCTTTCAAGTATAGATGTCTGACCTTCAGAATATCATTCCACAAAGGGGAATTAGATGGTTTTTGTTTGAGCTGGGATATACAAGCTTCTTTCACATATTTTTTCTCAACAATTTCCTTCCAGATACCTTCTCCAGTTTCAAGTTTCCACCACCATTTAGTTAAAAGACTAAGATTCATTTTCCTAATATCATGTACTCCCAGTCCTCCCTTTCTCTTTGGAAGACAGATTTTACACCATTTAACCAAAAAATACTTCTTTTTTGTACCACTACCCTGCCAGAAAAATCTTTTCCTGGTTCTGTCTAACTTCTTAACCACTGTTTTTGGTAAGAGGTACATGGACATTGAATAAATTGGAATACTGCTCAAGCATGTTTTTAGCAGTACCAGCCTTCCCCCTATGGATAACACACAACCTTTCCAGCCCTCCAGTCTTTTTGCAAGTTTCTCGTCCAGCATGATCCAATCTTTAATGTGTAATCTTGAACCAGCCACTGGAACTCCCAAATATTTTATTGGCCAAGTTCCAATTGCACAGTTAAAGAGTTCTGAATATCGAATGGACTTTTGACAATCTTCGCTTACCATAATAATCTCACTTTTCTCAAAGTTTATTTTTAACCCCGACATACCTTCAAAGAGGTAAAGAAGAAATTTCATATTTTTTGCTACTTCAATATCATCTTGAAGGCAGAGGATTGTGTCATCTGCGTACTGCAGAATGGCCACACCATTTTCGATGTAATTCGGGATCAGACCCGTCACTAACTTATTTTCTTGAGCCAAGTTAATCATTTTTGACAGCGAGTCAACAGCAATATTAAAGAGAAGGGGAGACAAAGGGTCTCCCTGCCTTACCCCTTTGCCGCTCTTGAAATAGGGGCCCATATTATCATTGACCTTAACGCTTAGAGTACCACTTGATAACACTGCCCATATCCAATTGCACCACTTTTCATCAAATCCCCTTTGTTTAAGACATTCCATCAAGAAATTCCAATTTATTTTGTCATAGGCTTTCTCAAAATCTAGCTTTAGAATTAAACCTTCTTTCTTTTTTTGTTTGGTATCATGAAGAATCTCATGAAGACTCATAATCCCATCCATGATGTTCCTCCCTTTAATGAACGCGTTTTGGGCAGGGTTAGTGATTTTGTTCATGATCTTTTCCAGTCGTAACATCATGACCCTTGTAATAATTTTGTAAATCACATTAAGTAAACAAATCGGTCTATACTGCTGAATTTTGTTAGCTTCCTTTAACTTAGGGATCAAAATGATGGTCCCGTAGTTAAGACGATCAATCTGAAGCTCGTGATGGAAGAACTCCTCGAACAGATCCATGATTTCCTTTTTGATAATATCCCAGCATGCTTGGTAAAACTCAATTGGCATGTGGTCTGGACCAGGAGCTGTGTTTCTCTCCATAGTAAAGATAGCATTCTTAATTTCCTCTTCGCTAAAACATTTTGTAAGCATAGAATTGTCTTCCCCTGAAACTCTTTCATTCTCTTTCCAGCAATTGGGGTCTAAGCCTATCATTGAGCAATCTGAGGGCCCAAATAAGGTCTTATAATAATTAGTTGCATGATCTAGCAGTTGCTCCTCCCCTACAATAGTACTGCTGTTATGTTGCAGACTGTGGATAATGTTTTTCCTTTTCTTCCCATTTGCTGATCTATGAAAGAATTTTGTGTTATTGTCACCCTTTAGCAGCCACCTCGAATTTGACCTTTTATGCCAGTATAATTCTTCATCTGCTAGTATTTTAAGAATCTCAGTCTGAATGAAAGATTTCCTCTCCAGAAGATTTTGAGGGAGACTTGAAATCTCCTCCATAGCTTCCAGTTTACCCAATTCTTCCTGCAAAATTCTCTTGTATTTTTTTGTGTGACCTCTCAAATTCATACCCCAACCTTTCAAGAAGTTTTTGACTCTTTTCATTTTTATTGCCCATGTTTCAGTTGCATTTTTTGTAACCACCTGTTCCTTCCAAATCATCTCTATTTTTTTGACAAATTCAGGATGCTGAATCCAAGATGTTTCAAAACTGAAACTTCTCTTCTTTTTTTCCTCAGATTGATCTGTGCATAACAACAGAGGGTTATGATCAGATAGCTCTCTAGGAATCTTTCTCAGATTGGACAGGGGAAATATTTCTTCCCATTCTTCATTTATAAGCACTCTGTCAAGCCTTTCAAGAGTGGGGTTATCCTGATTATTACTCCAAGTATATTTACCACCATTTAACTCCAAATCTCTAAGCTCACCAGTATTTATGATGAAATTGAACAAATCAGAGTATTTGTTGCAATGAAAATTCTTATTCTTATCTGAGCTGAATCTGATGATATTGAAATCACCACCTATCATGAGGGGGTATTTCTTATTCACACAGATCTGAGACAGTTCAGAAAGGAACTCCTCTTTCTTTTCTACTTGGGCAGGACCATAAATGAGAACAATGGAGACTTTTTGTTTTGATTTCCTGTCAGTCAACTCAGCTATTACAGAGAATTCTTTTTCACTAAAGGAAATCACTTCAAAAGTCTCTTTTTTAATGCCGCATAGAACCCCACCTGATCTTCCCCTTGAGGGGAGCCCATGCCAGTAGAATGAGCTCCCAGGGTCAATGTCTCTATAAAATTTATCATCATACTTCTTTTTTAATGTTTCTTGTAAACCAATAAAATCTAGTTTATACCCCGCAATCAACTCTTTAATCTCAGCACACATTCCTTTCTTGGCCACTCCCCTACAGTTCCAGAAAATACCTTTCATTTTTTACACTTATTTTTCCTACCACCCTTCCTGAGATTGTATCCAGAGCGAATCTTGGATACCTCTCCTTCAAGAAGAATTTCCCTGTCTGAAGGACAGGTGGATTTCTTCTTGGCAGAATGACTCATTCTATCCTTCCTTTTTTTAGCATTTCTCCTTTTATTAGAAATCAGGATATGATCCAGATCTTCAGAACCATCAGACTGCCACTCAATATATTTAAACTCCTCCAAGGACATTGGTAAACGTGGAGGAGTTCCCTGCGTTCTGCAAGTGGGCCAACGGCTACGTCAATGACGAGACTGTGAAGCAGTGCTTGCCGGGCAGAGATGAGCTCGTCGCCTGTCTCCGCGAGGAAGGAGAAGTACATGGCAATAGCCAGCCAGGGCTACTCGGCACAAGTGATCTGGACTTCCCAGTGCCATGGATTTCCTTGTACGAGTTAATAATCGAGTCTGTGTGTTCTTGTAATAAGTGTACCAATTTGTACGTCCACTCGAGGCACGTGCACCATGTTTCTGGCGATGCAAAACACATCCATGTCATTGAAGCTCGCAGGATCCGATCCATACCTTATTCCACACATACAGGAAATAATTAAACGTACAAATCCTTGAACCATATCATACACTGCTGGAGCCACCTGTTAGATGTATATGTCTCATGTAATTACTCCATAGTGTAGGGTGCTATTTGCACTTGTACATCACCTTATCTGCCCCCTTTGTGGCATGGAACAAAGTTGAGTTGCTCATTCTAACATGGTATCACAGCCTAGGGTTTAGATCCGTCACCTGTCGCCTCCGGCGAACTGCCAGGGAGCCACCGCCGGCCGGCGAAGGCAACTCCACCTTTCTTCTTTTTTCCCTCCCTTTCCTCCCCGCTTCGCGTCTCTGCCGCGCCGTCCGCGACCTTCCGTCGCGNGAGCGGGACCCTGCCGCAGGCCACCACCCCCTGCCGGCTGCAGCGCACAGCAGTGCGCCCGCCGCCGGTCCAGCTCCCGCTGCTCTCCTCCTCTGTTCAAGCAGCCCGTGAAGGCCCTCTGCTCTGCTCTCTCTCTCTGATATCAGTGATTTGCTAAAAAAAGTAAAAAAAGGGAGCACGTGAGGACAGAGGCTGTGTCGCTCGTCTTGTGAAATGGCCTCCTATTGCCGACCAGGTGATGTGCCCGTCCCTCGATGCCCTATTGTCTTCAATGGTCAAAATTGGGGCGAGTTTGCTTTTCACATGGAGGTTCATATGGGAGGACAACAGTGGTGGTGCTATCGCACGGGTGAGCGGCCTTGCCCAATCACCCCAACTCCTCCCACTCCGCCGACTTATACGCTTGATGCAGCCGATGCGGTCAAGCAGCCTCTCCTTGAGGCATTTGAGTCTGAGCTGGAGACATATCAGTCTGATCTCGACTCACAGGCTACCTGGCTGTGTGAGGAGGCTTGTGCCAAGGCCATCCTCCTGGCGAGTATGAAGGTTGACATCTCTCTGTCCCTTCGTGGTCTTGCCACTTCTCACTTGATGTGGGCTCACCTTTGCCGCAGTTACGAGATTCGTAACGAGGCCCTGTACCTTGCGGTGGTTGAGGAGGCTCAGTCGCTTCGCCAGCACGACTACACCGTGAAGGCTCAGTCCGATCGGTTGGTTAGATGGTCCGATAAGATGAGTCAAACTGGCAATTAGGCAAGGTGGACAATGTATCGGCTTACACTTTGATTATTTAATATCTTGTTTGAAGACACAGCTGATCCATTATTTTACATATTGGCCTTGTTTTATGCTTTATTTCATTATTCAAAGGCTGATCTGTTATATCAATCAAGGTCCGATCCTGATTGGTCCGATTCTGAGGTACGATTTGGTGTCTGATTGAGGCCGATCACTCGGTCCGATTGACGTCATCAATGAAGTCCGATTTTGAGGTCCGATTGGTATCGGCCGATACATGTCTGATTGGGTCTTGGCTAAAATTCGACGTTACTCCATCGTCTGAAATAGAGCCGGCACAATCAAAGAGCAATTTAACTGTTTTATTCCCTTGTCAATTTCAGGTCAAATTGACTGGCACGCTGCGAACCTGAACTGGAGTGTAGACTGGCACTGGAGTGAAGCAGATCTCCCTGGTCTTCGTGTGCTGACCGCGGAGGATACGACCGCCGATTTTCCGCGTCAACACCGTTCTCATTAGGGGTGCAAGTTATATTTATTTTAGGTCATTGGGTCGACTCAAATACTTGATAAAATGAATTTAGATAGCGTTGTGTATAATTAATACATAGGAGGAGAAATGAACTAGAGTGGCATGCCATTGTAATTATTTAGTTGACCCAGAAAACATCATTGGGTACCCACTTGCATCCCTAGTTCTCATGGACATGGGTTTTGAGGGCGGGTAGGACCAGGCCAAGACAAGACCTAAAACAAAATTAATTATTTTCTTTATGATTCATGCAATTTTCCTTGGAAGGACGAAGCAACTCCAAAAGGCTAGGTAAAAATCAAAATGGATCGGTAAAAATAGAAAAGTTCCGATAAAATTGTGTTCCAACAGAATCACTATCTTCCTTGGCTCGGTTTCTCGCTCGGTATCTGGTCTTGGTAGCTAGCCATCTTTGCCGATCCTTCCCCGCTTGCCATCGCGTCTTCCCACGCGCTTTCCTCCAGTTCCCGTGTGTGCTTTCCCCAGAGCCCCGACGCCCCAAACGCTACCTCCTTTTTCCTCCATTGCCGCCGCCACCATTCTGCTCGAGCCGAGCTCACCGCCGACGGGGCCCCGCCGCTGCAGCTCGCCTCGGCACCATTCACCGCAGCCCGCACCACCTCCTCCACTCGCCCTACATCCGCAGCCGCCCAATCGCCGCCCCCGTTGATTCCAGTCGCCCGCCAGCCGCCTCTGGTCACCCATCCGCTGAGCCTAGGTGAGGAATGGGTTCCCCTCACCTCAAGGATGCTCGCCGACCTCTTCTCCCTCACCGGTGACCCGGCCATGTCTCTGTCCATGGGGTCCCCTTGTCAATGGCTGTGGAGTGGGAGAAACCCAGTGCCCGTCGCCCTCCTGCACGCCCGTTTTGGTGCTTGCGTGGATGTCATTTGAATTATAGACATCACGATTTGGTTTTCCCAGCGTTTCAGAGGATTTTTTATATTATATAAAGGAGGTAAAACTTTATATTTAGCTAATATTATATCTAGCCTTTTGGAGTTGCTACGGAGAATAACTCTTTTGGATATGCTAATTTATTACAGCTGATTGAAAAATCAAGGAGGCCTGACTCGTCATCTTGAATATGATAATCAATATTTTATGAGGATTAGACAGTGGTGGTGGTTTGCTTGGAGATTGGGTAGTAGTCATGGTTGGCTTGCTTATCCCATCTCATAAACGACAGACATCTACTTTTTTTTTTAAGAAAAACAGGCGTACTCCTTTTATTAAGGAACATTTACAGCAGTACAAACTCCATCAGGTATCTAGACTTTCAAACAACGACCCTTTAGCGAGCCTATGAGCATATCCATTAGCTTCCATTCCTTCATGAACAAAACTGACATCACTGAAGTCCGCCACCCTTGCCTTGATCTCACGGACAATGTCGCCGTAAGCTCCCATTGCAGTTCCATGCAAATTCTGGACTAGGTTCAGGCAATCAGTCGCCAACCAGAATTTCTGGAGCACCAGGTCACTAGCCAGTGCCATCCCTTCACGTCATGCCATCGCTTCCGCCATCTCCGGGTCAGAGATGCCTTCCATTACCAGTGCCGAGGCTCCCATGAAGTTGCCAGCTTCATCACGCGCCACTGCCGCCATCGTGACCTTTGTTGAATTCTTTGGGAGCGCTGCATCAACACTAATTTTCACAAACCCCGGTGGCGGCGGGATCCATCTGGTCTGCTTGGCTTGAACAGGTTGCCTCGCATTCCACGTTGATTTGCTCGCTCCCAGATCGGCCAAGAACCTTTCCACAAAACAATGTGTCGATAATGGGCTCTGGTAAATATTCTCATGAATGATTTTGCGCTTGGCATACCATTTCGCCCACAATGTGACAGTCACTGTCACTAACTCATCATGGCTCAGGCAGTTCATAGCTTCATGAAGCCATCCCCGAGCATCTTGCTGCTGAGTTGAATTGATGAACTCGATGATCTCATCACACTGCAGCGTCCACACACACCTCGCTGGATGGCACTCAATCAGAGAATGCTTCCATGAATCTTGATCTCCACACACAACACACTTGCTATCCGGAGCCATGTGTCTTTGGTGCTGGACATCTCCTGTTGGGATCGTCTGTCGAGCGAGACGCCACAGGAACAGGCACACCTTGGATGGAACTTTGGACGCGCCAAATATCTGTCCACTCCTTTCGCTCAGCTGAAAAATCTGATCTCCCTGTATTGTGTTCTATTCAGTCCGTCCGTTTCTCCCGATTGCTCATAAGCATCATCTTACGGTGAAAACACCTGACTTCTCATAGTGCCATGCCCAAAAATCCTCTTGTCTTCTGGTATTAAGTGGAATATTAGCAATGACCTCCCAATCCATTGGCAGAAAAAACTCTTTCAGCCGCTGCATGTCCCAAAATCCCGACGTGTTGTCAATGAGGTCACTCACCATCCGCATGTTGTTCCCTTTTAGCCTTGCAACAGGTCTCATTAGCCCGTCTCTCGGGATCCAGTTCATCGCCCGTATATCAGTTGCTTTACCTGTCCCAATTCGACGAATTAAGCCTTGGCACAATACTTCCTTGACATCAACGATCGCTCTCCATACTTGAGATGGCGATGTGCCAACTTCCGCTTCCAAGAAATTGCCATCAGGAAAGTACACAACTTTGAAGACTCGTGCACTTAACGACGACGGCTCTTGTAATATTCTCCAGGCTTGCCTCGCCAGTAATGTCTCCAAGACCGCCCATGTATTTCGGTTTCGTCATGTCCTCCCAAGATATATCTCTGCTACTGGAAGTTTCACAAAAATTTAAAAATGGCTGCTAGGATTTCCCGTCGGACTGGGCTGAAGAAACAAACCACATGCCACCAAGATAGGTCAATCTGGACGCGACGTGGATCACGAAAGAGGGGAAATATTTAAGACCAAGGGAAGCATCTTTCACCTTTCATTGAACTGCGTTTCAGCATCTGCCGCAATAGTAGCCGAATACTATTTTGGACGCCACTTGCTTGTGCGCCATTGACCAGCACGGGCAAGGAGGAGTGGCAAACTAGCTTCCGGAGCTTGGGCGGAAGACCTGATCGAGGAAGATAGCCATGGTGACCGAGGCGCCGGCGGTGAAGCTCATCGGATGGTACGGCAGCCCGTACGTGCACCGCGCCGAGGTGGCCCTGCGCCTCAAGGGAGTGCCCTACGAGCTCATCCTGGAGGACCCGAGCAACAAGAGCAAGCTGCTGCTCAGGCACAACCCCGTCCATAAGCTCGTGCCCGTGCTCCTCCACGGCGACCAAGCAGTTTGCGAGTCCCTCGTCATCGTCGAGTACGTCGACGAGGCCTTCCACGGGCCGCCGCTGCTGCCGGCCGACCCCTACTACAGGGCGGAGGCGCGTTTCTGGGCCCAGTTCATCGACAAGAAGGTAACAACAAACAATCCATGGCTGATGGCTCCATGGTCGATCGATCGATCGATGTCTTTCTTGTGCTCCTGCAGTTTGCAAAGCCGTTCTGGATGTCGTTCTGGATGTGCGACGACGAAGAGCACAAGGAGGCGTTCGTCAAGGAGGCGAAGGGGAACCTGGCGCTCCTGGAAGCGCAGCTCAAGGGGAGGAGGTTCTTCGGAGGCGACGTCATCGGCTTCCTCGACATCGCCGCTTCTGGGCTGGCCCACTGGGTTGGGGTCATCGAGGAGGTCTCCGGGGTGACTTTTGTCAACGGCGACGAGTTCCCTGCCTTCTGCAAGTGGGCCAACGGCTACGTCAACGACGAGACTGTGAGGCAGTGCTTGCCGGGCAGAGATGAGCTCGTCGCCTTTCTCTCCGGGAATAAGGAGATTTACGTGGCGCGAGCCAGGGCTACTCTGCACAAGTGATCTGGAGTTCCCAGTGCCATGGATTGCATTTCCTTGTTCGAGTCTGTGTGTTCTTGCAATGAGTGTACCCAATCTGTAGTTCTGTACGCACTCGAGGCATGTCATTGAAGCTCACATCGTGTACATGAATCCGATCCATACCTTATTCCTCACATACAGGAAGGAAATTACCGTACAAATCCTTGAACCAAATTACATACAGCTGGAGCATTATGCTGATGGTGCCTTGACCATCAGTCTGTACTTGTCAATATTGGCAACGTAGTGGGCGAGGAGCTTGTCCCTGTCCGGCAGGCACGGCTTGATAGCTTCGTCGGAGGTGTACTCCTCTCGGCCCACCGGCGCGGTTCAGGGAACTCCTCGTCGCTCACAAGGCTAACTCCCGCCGACTCCTCTGGATCATGCCCATCCAGTGAGCGATCCCGCACGCAGCGATGTCGAGGTAACCAATGGAGTCGCCTCCGAAGAACCTCTTCTTCTTCCCCTTGAGCTGCTCCTCCAGGAGCGCCAGGTTCTCCTTTGGCTCCTTCACGGATTCCTTTTGCGTCTCTCCCTCTGACCACATCGACAACATGAACGGCTTGGCGCACTGTGTACGATTATTGCTAGAGCTTAGCAAAAAAGTTTGAATGATCAGAGGTAGGCCTATCATCGGCAGAATATAATCGGCTTGCTGGATGTTGGATAGCCGATTACACTCACAGTGCGTGGAGCAGCATATTGATATTTTATAATAAAATAAGATGCCAAATAGTCACAACGAGGAAGATGACTAGGTGAATGCACAGCTAATTGTTTTGACCCTGCTGATTCACGGATGTACCCATCGGCCACTAATGCTGGAGTTGAGCCGATAGGAGGGCATAAGCAATGCATTGGCCGATAGTGTTTATCATTGTGGCGTCTGACACTACGGGAAAACAATAGTTTGCCGTGTGCCTGGGGCACACGGCAAAGGCCTAAAAACACACGGCGAAGCCTTTGCCGTGTGCGGCCCACGGCGAAGCCCCGATGGCGGCCAGCCTCGACGGCAAAGGCCGCTTCGCCTTGGGCCGTTTTTCGGGCACACGGCAAAAGCTTTGTCGTGTGTCTGAGCTGGCACACGGCAAAACAAAGTGGGAAACAGCGGGGACGGCGGGGGACGGAGACGGCCGCCGTCCCGCAGCGTGGGCCCACCGTCTTTGCAGTGTGCCTCTGTTCTGGCACACGGCAAAGTTTCAAAGTTTGCCGTGTGCCAGGCCAGAGGCACACGGCAAAGATTTAAAGTTTGCCGTGTGCCAGGCCAGAGGCACACGGCGAACTTTGCACCCTTGGGTGCAAAGTTCGCCGTGTGCCTCTGGCCTGGCACACGGCAAACTTTGAATCTTTGCCGTGTGCCTCTGGCCAGGCACACGGCAAAAGTTGGTTTTTTGCACACGGCGAATCCGGGCACACGACAAAGAGCCGTCCATAAGTGACAGGATTGGTCACTTCGCCGTGTGCCATGGTAAAAGCACACGGAAAAGGAGGCCTTTGCCGTGTGCTGCACATGGCAAAGTGACCAATCTATCCCTATTTTTGTTGTTTATTCACGTATAAAGGTCCCCACTCAAACAAACATCACATATATATATATAGCTTCACAACAAGCATCACATGCAATTGATATAGCATCACAGGCACATAATATAGAAAAATTCACAAATGCAATATGTGTTTGACAAGTTGCCAATGTCACATGTTCAGAAATCCAAAGTATGTCACAAGTTCAGAAATCCAAAGTATGTCACAAGTTCAGAATCACGGTGGGGGGCGGGGGGTTAGCCGGTGGGAACAACTGCTGCGGCTGTAACGTTGGTGAGATGCCCATTAACAGAGCGCTAAAGTTGATGACACACTGCACCTGCACCTCGTAGTGCATGTCCTTCACCAGCTTCACGTATCGGTTGTGAGCCACAACCCCTGCACGGTCCTCGTACCCATCCGCACACCTGTAGAAATCCTGCATATAAACATGTCGGGGTTCTCTACCGCCGGCAAGTAAATTTCTACGATCGCGTGTCAGGGTCCGGATGGTGACTCAAGAGACAGGGGATTTAGACTGGTTCGGGCCTCCGGAGAGTAACACCCTACGTCCAGTGAGTGCCGATGTTCTCAAGTCCAAGTCTGTAGTAGGGGGTACAAACTAGTCGGGAGAGGGAGAGGGTCCCAAGTCCCTGTGCTTGTGTGAGTGGGTGTTCTGTTCGTCCTGTGTTCGAATGTTCGTCTGTTGTCCGTGTCCCCCCACTGGTGTCCCTTCGGCCCCTTTTATAGTCTCAAGGGGGAGAAGGAGACGGGGAGGTAAAAAAGAGAGAATTACAATGGGAATTTCGGCCCCGAGGCCTTTAACTTGCGCCGCATGCCGAGCCGTACGAGGAGCAGGTGTTGACGGAGTGGGCGCCCCGCCGGACCCGGGATCGTACATCCCGGGTGGTTGATGTAGATGACTTCTCGGGTAAGCTCTCGGGTAGTTTCTGGGTCGTGGTTGACTTGTTCTGGGCCTTCGGGAGTTCCAGGTGTCCTCCTCGGGCCCCAGGTGTCGTCTTTGGGCGCCTGGGGTCGTCCTTGGGCGCCCGGTGTTGCGCATGCGTTCCTCCCTGGACTGTAGCGTTCCTGTTTGGACGAGACGGGTGCCACTGTGGCTGCCGTGGCATAGGACGGACGCCCATCATGCTCTGGCACGGCGGGTACCAAGTTGGTACGGCACCGGATGGGCCGGGACGGGACGCAGCCGAGTAGTCTGGCCGGGCGAGCTGGAGACTCCTCGGGGGCGGAGAACTCCCCGGGCGAATCGGAGAGCCACCCGGGGGCGGAGAACTCCCCGGGCGAATCGGGGAACCACTCGGGGGCGGAGAACTCCTCGGGCGAATCGGAGACTCGTCGGGCAACCTCCGAGCTGTCGGGGCATGGTGAATCCGCTTGATTTGGGTCTTCGGCTTTTGTTTTTGAGGGGTGGATTATCGTGAGGACCCGGGTTAAGGGCTTGATTGGGTACCCCTAATCCAGACCCTCGTCAGTAGCCCCCGAGCCTGGGGGGGAGATGGAGACTCGCGCCCAGGCTGAGAGGCAGCGCAGATATGGTAAGTCACGATTCTTCCGGTGGGGGCGCGCGAGCGCACCCGCCGGGTGTAGCCCCCGAGCCTTGAGAAGAGCTGGTGCTCTTGTTAAGGTTTTGAGCCCGGGTGGTTTGCCTTGGAGGTTGTCGGGATCAGAAAACTTGTCGGGGATGGGAAGCTTGCCGAGGACGCTCCGCCGGTGGGCCGGGCCGCTGCCCGGCCGTTGATGGGCCGAGCACGGGAGCGCCGGCCTGGTTTTCCGCCGCATGGAGGGAGGGCGCGCCTTTTGAGGGAGTCAAGTGAGGCGACGTGCGCACGTCGCGAGGCGCCGGAGGTGGGCCCGCGCATTTAACGCCGTGGTCGCCTCGCCGCACCACCTTCTGTCGGATGTTTGGACCCGGCAGTCCACACAGGGTAGCCTACGTGGTTGATTTGTTGAGGGACAGATCGAGGATCAAAAGCCGATGGTAACACAAGACGCAAGGATTGAACAGGTTCGGGCCGTCGAGATGACGTAATACCCTACGTCCTGTGTTGGGGGTGATTGTATTGCTGTGTATGAAGTTCCTGAAGGATCTCCGTAGTTGGGTTCTGTCCTAGGTTTCGTAGATGTTGTTGTGTTCTGGAGGGGGTCTCAAGGCGCCTTATATAGTCCGGCTGCCTTGAGTTACAAGTCGGCTAGAGATCGTAACCTACCCGAAATACAAGGATTCGATCCTATAACGATAACAGATATCTTTCCCTATAATTCCGGCTAGTTTATCTTGATCTCCGAGCTTCTTGCGGGATACGCCGTCTTCTTCCTTGCCGCGCGCGCCGTCGCGCCCATCCGGTTCGCCCGACTGGTGGGCCTCCCGACTGGTGGGCCACCCAGTCCGACAAACCGATCCAGTTGCACTCAGATTGGGCCGCCCCTTGCTGGTTGGGCCAATCCGCCTTCTGGGTACCCCTGGGGGTCTACCCCCGACAAGCCCCCGAGTAGTACGTGGTTGAGAGACAAGTCGGCGAGGTCGTGCTGTCCGATGAGCGTCGAGCCTGCTGCAGTTGGAAGCGAAACCGCGTGATACTGGAGAGAAAAGAGCCGTCTTCCAACGGATGCGCCGCGAGGTGCGTCCGTTGGCCGTAGCCCCCGAGCCTTGAAGCGATTCCGAAGGAATCGGTCCAAGGGTTAGTAGCCTTCTTCTGAGGTCACCGAATGATCAACGGATGCGCCGCGAGGTGCGTCCGTTGGCCGTAGCCCCCGAGCCTTGAAGCGATTCCGAAGGAATCGGTCCAAGGGTTAGTCAAGGAGCATCTGGCTAAATCATCTGGCGTTAATTTCGGCGCCCAGCCCCCGAGCGTGAGGGCCAGCGGAGTCCTGCGAGACACGCCGAGCAGTCGTCCCGGCGCCAGCCCCCGAGCGTGAGGGCCGAGCACGCCGAGTAGTCGTCCCGGCGCCAGCCCCCGAGCGTGAGGGCTGAGCACGCCGAGTGGTCGTCCCGGCGCCAGCCCCCGAGCGTGAGGGCTGAGCACGCCGAGTGGTCCCGGCGCCAGCCCCCGAGCGTGAGGGCCGAGCACGCCGAGTGGTCGTCCCGGCGCCAGCCCCCGAGCGTGAGGGCTGAGCACGC
>CM014277.1:78423601-78435281 GCA_004135705.1 Alloteropsis semialata
CCTCCGAGTGGTTCGGAGCCAATCGAGCCCGAGAGGCACACTGACTTAATCGTGGCGCCAGCCCCCGAGCGTGGGAGCTGTTCGAGCCTTAGCGGCGCACCACTGGGTTTGCAGTGTTGGCTCCCGAGTGGTTCGGGGCCAATCGAGCCCGAGAGGCACATTGGCTTGATCGTGGCGCCAGCCCCCGAGCATGGGAGCTGTTCGAGCCTTAGCGGCGCACCACTGGGTTTGCAGTGTTGGCTCCCGAGTGGTTCGGGGCCAATCGAGCCCGAGAGGCACACTGGCTTGATCGTGGCGCCAGCCCCCGAGCATGGGAGCTGTTCGAGCCTTAGCGGCACACCACTGGGTTTGCAGTGTTGGCTCCCGAGTGGTTCGGGGCCAATCGAGCCCGAGAGGCACACTGGCTTGATCGTGGCGCCAGCCCCCGAGCATGGGAGCTGTTCGAGCCTTAGCGGCACGCCGACTGCTTTGTCTTGCTCGAGTGCTCTGGAGCCGTTTTTTTACCGTTGACGCCTGGCGTGTAACGGAAGGTGAAGCGCCCAACGGCTCTTTGTACCGTTTCGCCCGCCCCCGCTAATCGCGTCATCTCACGGTAATTTCGGGCGTCAAGGCGCGTTATAAAGGGCGAGGGTTAAACCCGGAGGGAAATCTTCCCATTTCCAGATCTGTTCTCCCCGTTCTTCGCTCTTCATCCCGCCGCCACCAAAGCTCCCATTGCTCGCGAGTTCGTCGTGCGATCTCAGCCACCACGGGGAGCGCAGCCTCGCTGATGCGATCGAAGACCCCGGCTGTTAGGTCCATGGCGGGGAGGAAGAAGCTGACTGGCGTCCCGAAGTCTAACAAGATCCCTTCCCCTGTCCTCGCGTGGACGCGGGGGAAGGTGACCATGGAGGCACTGGAGGAGATGGTGGAGCGGAGTGTCCTGCCGCCTCAGGCCGTGGCGGAATGGCGGCCGAGCGCAGGGGAGGTGTTCCCGTCGGAGAACTCCGGCGAGCTGGTCCTTTTCAAGCCTTTCTTCGAGGCGGGACTCGGCTTGCCCACGGGGCCGTTCTTCCGCGGGTTGCTGCACTTCTACGGGATCGAGGCCATCAACCTCAACCCCAACTCGATTATGGCGATCTCGGTCTTCATCCACCTCTGCGAGGCATATCTGGGGATCTCTCCCCACTTCAACTTGTGGAGGTATCTGTACTGGTTGAAGCCTCAGCCGAGCGAGGAGAAGATGGTGGTCGTTGGAGGCGCAGGGTTTATGCTGCGTCAAGGGCGGAAGGACGACTACTTCGACATCGCCCTCAACACCTCCAACAAAGGATGGAAAGCCGAGTGGTTCTACGTCGGGAACCACGAGCCGGCGATCCCGTGCCATACCGGAGAGCGGCCACAGGTTAAGGATTGCTGGAACGAGCTTCCTGACGCCTCCGAGATGGATCAGGTTGACGAGCTCCTTGTGCTGATCAAGGAGTTGAAGGATCAAGGTTTGACGGCGATTGGCATCGCCTGCAACTTCAGCAGGCGGCTGATCCAACCCATCCAGGAGCGGAAGCACCCGGGCTACGAGTACTCGGGGCGAGATGACCCCACTCGGGCTGCTAACCGCACCGTGGGGAAGGAGGAGATGAAGGCGCGCGTCGGCGGGTTCTTCCTCGGCCGTGTGTCAGAGAAGGACCAGCCGCGCCCTTTTTCGCTGAAGAGGCCTCCACCACCGGTAAGTTACCTTTCCGAGTCCTTTTGAGTGTTTTCTCTTGACGTAATTTCTGGTTGCGTCCGTTGGCCGTTCTGATTTTGCGCCTTTTCTTGCGCAGGATCGAGTCTTCGAGTTCTTCTCTGCTGCCCCACTTCCGGAGGACTTCCCGAGGAAGGTGATTCTCGAGGACACGCCTCCGGCTGCTCAGGCCGGCACTCGGGCAGAGGGGGCGGTTGAGCCGCCTGCTCCCCATATATGGGCGCCGAGTGACACGGAGGGCTCCCTGAGTCCTTCGAATGAGGAGGTGGTGGAGGACCGTCCGCGGAAGCGCCGGGCGGCTGTGGCGAAGAGGAACAACCGTGGGGGCGGCGTTTCCAAGCGGGCGGTGGAGGTTGACGACGGGGCGGCCGACGACTCGGCCACGTTGTC
Organism: Alloteropsis semialata; assembly: GCA_004135705.1. Classification (NCBI taxonomy): domain Eukaryota; kingdom Viridiplantae; phylum Streptophyta; class Magnoliopsida; order Poales; family Poaceae; genus Alloteropsis; species Alloteropsis semialata. The sequence goes on from CM014277.1 coordinate 78,425,715, forward strand.
AGACGAAGCGCCCTCCGTCCGGGACGCGGTGGCGGGTACGGCGCCGCCGCCTCCCAAGCGGAGGCATACGAAGAAGGTGTTGGCGAAGAAACCGGACGCGCAGCCGGCTCAGCGGCCGTCTGCGGGTTCGGACGCCGATATTGACGAGCCGGGACGTCGTTCCCCGGCCGTCATGGAGGAAGAGGAGAAGGACGAGGCGGTGCCCGACGAGGTGTTCCAAGAGCAGGAGCACGCCCGGGCCATGGGCGTTTCCGTGGAGGAGAGGCGGCGGCTGGTGGCGGAGACGCTTGTGCAGGCCACGGCGGATGCAAGGCCGGTCTCCGACTTGGGGACCAGGCCGATCCCCATAGCGGCTCCGGCGCAGCAGCGTCCCAAGCTCCCCGTCATCCGGCCCCGAGTTGCGGTGGTGAAAAGTACTCGGTGAGTTGTTGGTCTTCGCATTTCTCCTTGTTATCATTTATCGCCGAGTTCTTGTACTAACTTCTGAGTGCTTTTTTCAGCAATGCCTCCGATCTGGACGGTGAGGCGGCGAGTGGGAGGGCTCCATCAAGTGACGCCGCGCGAGGTCCGAGTGCTCCCCCGGCCGCACCTGCCGGCCAGTCATCTTCGGGTGCTGCGCCCGAGGTGACGAATTCGGCCGATGGACCGGGAGCGGCGCAGACTGCGGAGGTCCCAGTCGGGCCTGACCCGGAGGTGGCAGTGGAGGTGCCGGCGGCCGACGATACGGCGATTACTCCAAGCGTCGCTGGAGATCCTGTCGTGGACACGGTGATCCAGTCTTCGCCTGTCGGCGCGGGCGACGTTACTCGGCGGGAAGCCCAGGAGGAGGATCTGCCGAAGGAGTCGGACACCTCGGGGACTATCACTGTCCCCGGGGTGGATGCCATGGCGGAGAAGGAAGGGTCGGTGATCGCCGAACTTCAGATTGCCGTCGACCACGCCCAGCGCCTTGCAGCGGTTAGATTCCTCCCCTGTCTTGTTGATCCTTTCTTCTTCTCTATTGGTTTTCTGAGTCCTTCGCCTTTTCGGACGGTTGTAGAAACTGGCTACACTCCGGCAGTCACGCCTTGCGCAGTCTCAGGACGCGGAGTCGGCGCTCCATCGTGCGGCGAAGGCGGAAGCAGAGCTCAAACGGGTCAAGCGTCAACGCGACGCTGCCAAGAAGAGCTTGAATGACGCCATCGTGGAGCATCGGCACATTCTTCATCGTAAGGCCTTCTCCTTGTGATTTCCGAGTAGTTGCTGAACTGTAGGACTGTGCCGTGTTGTCTTCATCCTGACCGAGTGCTTTCTTGCCTTTCCAGAGAAGGAGATGGAGAGGGAGCGTCACGTCACCGAGCTGAAGGAGCTGCGATTTGCGAACGCGACTCTGCAGCAGTCGGAGGAGGTGATGGCGGGCAAGTTGAAGCAGGAGCAGGACTTCCGAAAAGGTGCGGACATGACGATGCTCCAAGCCATGTATACAATCCAGAATAACTCTCAAATCATAACAGGCTTGGAGCAAGATCTCTCATCGGCGCATCTGGCCCTGACGGAGGTCAACGAGGCGGCGAGGGACCTGCTGGACTCCGTGGCCCCGGAGGAGGGTGAGCCGACTGCCTTGGTCCCACGTCTTCAAGCCGCGCCAACCCGCATTGCCGAGTTGATCAAGGAATCAGCCGTTGTGTGCGCGAACGACGCCTTGGCGCGTGTTCGGACACTGTACCCGCGGATTGACCTTGCGCCGGTCGGAGATGGTGTGGCGGCGGACGCCACGGCGGAGCAGGTTGATGCGGCGATGGCGGAAACTCGCCTGATCGCCGAGAAAGTTGGCGAGGCTCTCAAGTTTGAGTAGAGTCCTGTATTCTGTAGCAGAGTAGTGTAAACCTTTGTATATACAAGTAATTAAAAACAAGTAAAACAAGAGTGTTGGAGACTTTGTTTCGTATTTTATTGTTGCCCGAGTAGCTTTTGGCTGAAATGTGCTTTTCCCTTTGCTTCACTTATCCTAAGTTCATAACGTCGAGAGCAGATCCCGTGCACGTGTAGAAGGCTTAGGCGTCGTTCCAGGCCCGGTTACACAGCATTTAGTTAAGAGCTACTCGGGAACGGAGTGATTCCGAGAAGTTTTGCAAGGAGAACAAATATACGAAAAAAGCATATAGTATTATTGAACTTCGTGATACATAGCTTTCCATGGGTAGAATCGGCGTAAGTGTTCTATGTTCCACGGGTGTGGGACCTCGGTGCCATCCTCGTATTGGAGACGGAAAGTACCCGGACATATGACCTGAGTCACGATGAACGGGCCTTCCCATGGGGCGGAGAGTTTGTGAACCCCTGCAGTGGATTGCACTCGGCGTAAGACGAGGTCGCCAATGTTGAAGTCCCTTTCCTGGACGTTCTTGTCGTGGTAGCGTCGGAGTTGTTGCTGATAGCACGCGTGCTGTATGAGCGCGTTAACTCGGTGTTCTTCGATGGAGACTAGGTCCACCTCGCGAGCTGCCTCTGCTTCACCTTCGTCGTAGTTATCGATGCGCGGAGATCCGAAAGCAATGTCGGTGGGGAGGATCGCCTCGGAGCCGTAGACGAGGAAGAATGGAGTATGACCTTGCACGACTCGGCTGAGTCCTGAGTCCCCAAATGACTTGTGGTAGCTCCTGGTGCCACCGTCCGGCGAATTTCTTCAATGGGTCGAAGACCCTTGCTTTTAGTCCTTGGAGTATCATGGCGTTGGCTCGTTCCACCTGTCCGTTGCATCTGGGATGGGCGACGGAGGCGTAGTATACACCGATACAGCTGTTCTCGCAAAAATCCCAGAAGGCGGATCCGGTGAACTGTGTCCCCAAGTCGGTGATGATCTTGTTAGGGACTCCGAACCGGTGTGTGATTTCTTCGACGAAGGCGGCGGCCTGCTTTGATGTTGGAGTTCCGACGATGGCCTTGTACTCTATCCATTTGGAGAATTTATCGATGGCGACGAGGATGTGTGTGTAACCTCCCGGGGCTGCTCTGAATGGTCCTACCATGTCCAACCCCCAACAGGCGAATGGCCACGAAGGCGAAATGGTGCGCAGAGCTTGGGCCGGGAGGTGTTTCTGCTTGGCGAAGAATTGGCACCCCTGGCATCGGCGGACGAGTGCTTTGGCGTCGGAGACAGCGGTGGGCCAAAAGAACCCTGCTCGATATGCTTTCCCGACTAGTGTCCCTGCGGCGGCGTGGCTTCCACAAACCCCCGAGTGGATGTCGTCAAGGATCTGGAGGCCGACTTCTTTCGTGACGCATTTGATAAATACTTGATTTGTGGCGGCTCGTCTGTACAAGGCGCCACCGACCACCACGTAGTTTTTGCTTCGGCGTTCCAGAATCTTTCGCTCCGTGGGGTCCTTTGGTACTTTGTTGTGGGCGAGGAAATCTATGAACTCGGCCATCCAGTCTTCTTCTTCGGCGTTAATGGCCAGCACCTCGCAGAGTTCTGGGGCAGGCTCTGGCTCGTCACCCAACTCTTTGACCGAGGGTTTGAGGAGGCCTTGCACGAACACTCCCCCTGGAACTTCTGCGCGGGTGGATCCCAGCTTGGCGAGTGCATCAGCGGCGAGGTTGTTTTCCTGTGGGACGTGGTGGTACTCAACTCCGTAGAATTTTCCCTCCTGCTTATGCACTGCCTCGCAATAGGCGTTCATCCGCTCGCTGTGGCGATCCCACTCTTTGTTCACCTGGTTTATAACAACAGCAGAGTCGCCATAGACCAGGAGCCTCTTTATGCCTAGTGAGGTGGCGATGCGGAGCCCGTGGAGAATTGCTTCATACTCGGCGGCGTTGTTGGTGACGGGGAAACGAATTTGGAGGACGTATCGGAGCTGTTCCCCTTTCGGCGAGATGAAGAGTACCCCGGCCCCTCCTCCGTCGATCATGAGGGAGCCGTCAAAGTACATCTTCCAATGTTCGCTGCTGGTGTCTTCTTTCGCGTCCTGGCTCTCGGTCCATTCAGCGACGAAGTCGGCGAGGATCTGTGACCTGATGGCGGTGCGCGGGACGAAGTCTATGTTGAAGGAGCCGAGCTCGACGGACCACTTGATGATTCGCCCCGTGACATCTCTGTTGTGGAGGATTTCCCCGAGTGGAAATTGCGTGACCACCTTGATGCGATGCGCTTGGAAGTAATGTCGGAGTTTTCTTGACGTGATCAGCAGTGCGTAGAGTAGCTTCTGCACCTGGGATAGCGAGACTTGGACTCGCTGAGTACTTCGCTTACGTAGTAGACTGGTCGCTGTACTCGTTGCACCTTTCCTTCTTCCTCCCTTTCCACGACGATGACGGTGCTCACCACGTTGGTCGTGGCAGCGATGTACAGGAGTAGCGTTTCGTCGTTATGCGGAGCGGCGAGTACTGGTGGATTGGAGAGGTAGTTCTTGAGGTCGGTGAAAGCTTGCTGCGCCTCTTGGTTCCACTCAAACCTGTCGGTCTTCTTGAGGATCTTGAAGAATGGCAAGCCCTTATCCCCGAGCCGGGAGATGAATCTGCTCAAGGCCGCCATGCAACCAGTCAGTTTTTGGATCTCTTTCTTCCCAGTCGGCGGTTTCATCCTCTGGATGGTGTCTATCTTCTCTGGGTTGGCTTGAATGCCTCTGTTGCTGACGATGAAGCCGAGTAGTTTCCCTTTGGGCACGCCGAAGACGCACTTAGTCGGGTTCAGCCTCCAGTTGTGCCTGCGAAGATTGTTAAATGTTTCGGAGAGGTCGGCGATGAACTCGGCTTCGATCTTTGTCTTGATGACTATGTCATCGACGTAGGCCTCGGCGTTGCGGCCGATCTGAGTGCCCAGGGTCAAGTTAATGGCCCTCTGGTAGGTGGCTCCGGCGTTACGGAGGCCGAAACGTCATCTTGGTGTAGCAGTAGGCGCCGATCGGAGTTATGAAGGACGTCTTTTCCTGGTCTTCTTCTTTCAGGGCGATCTGGTGGTAGCCGGAGTAACAATCAAGGAAGCATAGGAGTACGCATCCGGCGGTGGAGTCAACGACTTGGTCGATGCGGGGTAGGACGAAGGGGTCTTTAGGGCAGTGCCTGTTGAGATCCGTGTAGTCAACACACATTCTCCATTCATTATTCTTTTTTCTTACAAGGACTGGGTTAGCGAGCCAGTCAGGGTAAAAGACTTCTCTAATGAACCCAGCGGCTAGCAGCCTTGTAATCTCTGCCCTAATGGCCTCCTTGCGATCCTGCGCGAAGCGTCGGAGCTTTTGGCGAACTGGCTTAGCGTTCGCGTCAACCGTCAAGGAATGCTCGACCACCTCCCTCGGAACACCTGGCATATCTGATGGAGTCCATGCGAATATGTCGGCGTTGTCCCGGAGGAAGGTGATGAGCGCGCTTTCCTATTTGGGGTCGAGCCCTGATCCGATCAGGGCGGTCTTGGAGGAGTCGGAGAGCCCGAGCGAGATGGCGCGCACTTCTTCGGCCGGCTGCATTGTGGTCGGCGCGGCCCTTCGCTTGGAGGACTCGGGGACGGAGCCCGGGTCCCCTTGGAAGGTTCTTGCTTCGTGGACCACCTCCATCTGCAGCACGCTGCGTTCGATGCCGGTGCAGAGGTGGAGCCCTTCTTTGTCGCAGCCCTTGGAGAGGTGCACGTCGCTGCGGATGGAGAGGACGCCGTTTGGTGCTGGCATCTTCATCAGTAGGTACGTGTAGTTGGGGATTGCCATGAACTTGGCGAGCGCTGGTCTCCCCAATATGGCGTGGTAGGCGGTGGTGAAGTCGGCGACCTGGAAGTTGAGGTACTCGGTCCTGAAGTTGCCTTGATCGCCGAAGGTGACGGGCAGAGCAATCTGCCCGAGTGGTTTGGAGCCTTTGCCCGGGATCAGCCCGTAGAACGAGTGGAGAGAAGGGGTCAAGGCGTCGAGGCCAATGCCCATGTCCTTCAGCGTCTGGGCGAAGATGATGTTGAGCCCGCTCCCACCGTCGATGAGTACTTTGGTGAGGCGGGCGTTGTGCACGATCGGGCTGAGTACCAGCGGGTACTCGCCCACGTCGGAGACCTGGAACCACTGGTCCTCCCTGGAGAAGGTGATCGGCTGCTCGGACCAGCGGAGTGGTTGGATCGGCGATGTGTAGCAGGAGAATATCTCCCGGTCACGTACTTTCTCCCGGCGCTTGTCGTCTACGGGCGGCGGTCCTCCGAGGATGAAGTTCACCTGCCTGTCGACATTTGGGAAAGCAGGGTTCGCGGGAGCCCCTTTTCCCTTGTCGCCTTTGTCGTCGTCTTGCGGCGGCAGCTTCCCCTCCTTCTTCTTGTAGGCTTCGGCGAGCCCCATGCAGTCGATCATGCGATGTTTGGACTGCTTGTGGATGGGGCAGGGTCCCTGGAGCATCTTCTCGAAGTCAGCGCTGAAGTTGGACCGCGGGCGAGAGCCGCTACGGTCCATGGCGGCGACGGTGTAGTCTCTCGAGCGCTTTCGGTCATCCCTCCTGCTTGGTTCAGGTCGGGGGCGGCGTGTGTCTTCCTTCTTCGGGCGATCCTCTCGGCGAGGGGGACGATCATCGTCCCGAGTGCTTTTCTTGCCGTAGTGGAGACGGACGGCCTCCTTGGCGTTCGCCATCTTGTTCACCCGGCCAAAGAACTCGCCGGAGGTCTTTGGCATGTCCTCGCAGAGGCGCTCGAAGACGGCGGAGTCGGCGAGGCCATCGAGGAAGTAGCTGATGATCTCGGACTCGGAGCAGCCGGGAACTAAGTTCCGGTTCTCCATGTACCGGTCGGTGTAGTCGCGGAGGCTTTCCCCGCGGTTCTGCTTCACCTTGCCCAGGTCCCAGGCGGTGCCTGGTCGGATGGAGCTCCCCTGGAAGTAGCTTTTGAATTTGTCGCAGAGAGTCCCCCAGCTGTCGATGGAGTCGGGCTCAAGGCTGTGAAGCCAGGTTAGCCCCACCTTGGTCATGGCGACGGGGAAGTAGGCGCACATGGAGTCGTGGTCGCCGTTCACTGCGCGGATAGCGATGCTGTACGTCCGGAGCCACAGCGTCGGGTCCGCCTTCCCGTCATATTTCTCTATGCCTGTAGGTTTGAAGTTAGCAGGCATTCTAATGGATCTTACTCGGGCAGTGAATGCCGGGAAGCCGTCGCAGTCGTTGAGGTTCCCGGTGTCCGCGTGTCCTGAGTCGGCGGAGTAGTCGTCCGGGGTGTTAGCCCGGGGCGGCCTGTCTTGTCCGAGTGGAGGCCCGTACTTGCGGTCGAACTCTCGGCGGCGTGCGGCCTCAGCGACCTCAAGCTCTCGGCGTTGGCGTGCTTCGCGATCCAGCCCTGGGGGGCCGTGTTCACGATTGTACTCGGCGCGCCGTCGGAGCTCTTCCTCATCCCTTCGCCGATGACGGTCGTCGAGGTTCCTTCGGAGATCGCGGTTGCGGAGTTGCTCGCGGAGATCCGGCTGCTCGACCACGTCGCGATCGGCTTCTCGGCGGCTGGCTGACCTGGAGTGGCGAGACGAGGAAGCAGGAGCCCTCTGGGCGTTGATCATACCCGCGGCTGCAGTCAACCTAACCTTGATACGGTTGAGCTCAGGGGTTTCCGGGATCCCCTCTAACTCTTGGTGTGCGGCGGCAAGGTTGGCCGACGGGGTGGCGTAAACACCCACGCCGCCAACTTCTTGGATGAAGTCGTCTTGGAGGTTACGCGTGACCCTGGGGTTTCGGCGTTCTCGCCGCGCGTCGCGGCGTCGTTGCTTCTCACCGTTACGCCTGACCCTGGCGTCACGGTGTGCTTGATCCTCGCCTTGGACCGTTGGTTCGTCGGCGGATATGTCGGAGACGAACATCTCCCGCTTGGCGGGCGTGATCCTCTTATTCGGAGGGAGGACACGTGTCACCCGCGGGAAAGTCGGAGTTGGTTCAGGTGGAGTAGGCGTATCCTGAGGATGAGGGTGCTGTGCCGCTGCAACGTCCGGAGTAGATCCGATCTGGGTGGCCGCGATGGGACCGACCCCCTGACCGCATCTGGAGAGTAGTCGGCGTTCGCGCGTTCGCCGAGTGCTCGCTGGTAGGCGGCTCCGCTGTTCCTGAGTCCCAGCGGGAATCGTGTCGGCGAGGCGATGCTCCGACGAGCAGACTCGGTGAGTTCAATGCATTCACCGATGGAGGCGATGGCGTGATCCATGTCCGCCTCGAACTGGCGTTGGCGTGCAGCCCATCGGAGCCTTCGCTCCTCGGGCATCTCCTGCGCCCTGCGTGGCCGAGGCGGAGTGGACGAAGCAGTCGGCGGTACAGGAGAAGGCGTGTTCCCCTCGGATGGCGGGAGAACGACGCCGGCCGTCGCGGTCGCCGAGTTGTTGGCGATGGCTGGCGACGGAGCGGTGATGGTGATGATCCCGTCTGGCGTAGCGTCAAGTCGCGGCGCTGTCTCCTCCGGGGTGGCGTCACGGGTGAAGGAGAGCTCTCCTTCGGGCCCGGCGGTGAAGACCATGGATCCGAAGAAGAACATTGCCCCCTCAGCGATGGAAATCTTCATGGAAGCCGGCGTGATGACGGCGGAAGTAGATGCCATCGAGCTTGCAGATTGATCTCGTCGATCAACCCCTACCTGGCGCGCAACTGTCGGATGTTTGGACCCGGCAGTCCACACAGGGTAGCCTACGTGGTTGATTTGTTGAGGGACAGATCGAGGATCAGAAGTCGATGGTAACACAAGACGCAAGGATTGAACAGGTTCGGGCCGTTGAGATGACGTAACACCCTACGTCCTGTGTTGGCGGCGATTGTATTGCTGTGTATGAAGTTCCTGGAAGGATCTCCGTAGTTGGGTTCTGTCCTAGGGTTGTATGATCGTGGGTTGTAAAGGTTGTGTCGTGCTCTGGAGGGGGGTCTCAAGGCGCCTTATATAGTCCGGCTGCCTTGAGTTACAAGTCGGCTAGAGATCGTAACCTACCCGAAATACAAGGATTCGATCCTATAATGATTACAGATATCTTTCCCTATTATTCCGGCTAGTTTATCCTGATCTCCGAGCTTCTTGCGGGATACGCCGTCTTCTTCCTTGCCGCGCGCGCCGTCGCGCCCATCCGGTTCGCCCGACTGGTGGGCCTCCCGACTGGTGGGCCACCCAGTCCGACAAACCGACCCAGTTGCACTCGGATTGGGCCGCCCCTTGCTGGTTGGGCCAATCCGCCTTCTGGGTACCCCTGGGGGTCTACCCCCGACAGCCGGGGGTTCGAAACTCTTCAGTTTTATCCCACCCCAAAACTCACGCCAAGATGATCAAGACCACAGCTATTCCCACACATGCAAGCATAGCACGAGTATAACAATGTATATAGGTATACAAGGATATCAGGTAATAATCAAAGGCTATGAAAGGGAAGCGTCACCTATGTTCATTGCATGCCGCTGATGTAGTTGTAGAGAATATAGGCGACACCTCCGCATAAGCACGCGTCGCCTACATCTTACCATAGGCGACATGTCTGACTGGCAGACTATATAGGCGACGCTGCTCATTCTGGCGCGCCACTTATAAATTATAGGCGACACGTCCCTTTATCGCATCACCTATACGGTGTCTCCAAAGATGGTTTCTTACACAGCCTGTGCAACATATAATATCCCCCA
>CM014277.1:78436281-78463657 GCA_004135705.1 Alloteropsis semialata
GTTGTATCCAAATCTATCCGAATCTCGAGGATGAGATTCACTTTAAGGGGGGTAGGATTTGTAACACCCAAATTCCATCATATAATAAATCATAGCAACTTTGTTTAGGTTGGCATAAGGTTAAATGAATTTCTTTTCTGTTATTTAATCTTTGGCCCTAAGCACTTGAACTTTAAATAATTAATTTTAGTTCAATAAGTGTTTGTTGCATATCATGCCTTGCATTTGTTTTTGTTTGCTTGAGTGATCTCAAACTCCTCTCCAAATCCAAATCCTATTCATACATCTCTCAAATTCTTCCAAATTCAAATTCAAATAAAGAGCAAACTCAATTCCTTTTCCTTCCTTTTCTTTTCCTCCATTTAGCCCGGCCCACTTCATTCTCTCCCTCTTTCTTCCCTTTCTTCCCCGCCGGCCCATCATCTTGGCCCAACAGCTGGCCCATCTCCCTCCCGCACTCTCACTCGCCTTCTCTCGCTGACAGCCAGGGCCCGCCTGTCGGTGCCTTCGTCTTCCCGACGCCGCATCGCCCGAGCCGCCGTCTCCCGCGATCATCGCCCCACGCCGCGCCCTCGTCCCTGGATTCCCTCCCCTCTCTTCACTCCGCGTCAAGCGCCTTCAGTGCACCATCACCCGAGCCATCTCCGGACGCATTCACCCCCCCTTCAATCCTCTTGGCAACGGCCGAATTTAAACCATGGCCATCACGACCGTAATCACCGCCCGCACTCGATCTCTCTCTTCCCGAGCCCTCTGCAATCCCTCTCGCCCCTCTATAAAACCTATTGTAGCTCCCTTCTCGCGCACGAACACTTCCTACGCCGAAACTACCTCTCACTCTCGTGCAATTCCTCATCGGAGCTCGACATCGCCGCCGTGAGGTGGATGCCTCGCTGCTGTCTCTGTTCGTCATCATCCGAGCCCCTCTAATTCCCCTTGCTTCTTTGCACTCGTACTCAGGTCTTCCAGGAGCACAACACCGGCGTTCAGGAGCTGTAACCGGCACCGGAGCTCCATCCTTGCCGTCCGACCGAGCTCGCGCCCGCGGTTCCTCGTCACCGACTCACCTCCGTCCTACAATCGACAACCAAAACCCCTCTGGTGAGCTTGCCATGTCCTCCTGAACACCCCCATGCCATTTGTTCACGTTCTTGTGGTCCGTAGCGCCCGGCAGCACCCGCTCCGGCGACCTCCCGCCGCGGCCCGAGGCGGCGCCGCCGTCTTCCACCGTCGCCGACGCCCCTTTGATCTCCCACCGTCCGATCTAAACCCACGGCCGAGATCAGCTCTCCCATACCGGTCAACTCGGGTCAAACCCGCCGGTCGCCGGCTATTTTGCTAAAGAGTCCCTGAACTTTCCTTTAATCAACCCGCAGTCCATGCCATGTGTAAAGTATTTATACATATGCCCTTATACTTTCTGTTTAAGCCCCTGATCTTTTAAATATTCTAACCCGCCGTCCTGTCCATGGCTTTTTCATGTGCTAGCCCCTGTTATCTATGGTTAATTGTGTTTTAGTCCTCAGTTTTTAATAAAACAGTACGCAGACTTTAGTTTTAATTGCATATAGGCCCCTGCAACCTTGTTATTAGTGTAACTTCGTCGTTTTAAATCCGTTTTGGGCGATTTTCATGTTCACGCGATCGTCTTTGCATGCTCTTTAGTTTAAGGTGCTTGTTCTGTACTTTTAGTACTGTTTGGTGTACTATTTTATTTATTTTTGTTGTATGTCTTGTGTGATCGTGTAGAGAACGTGCCGTTCGAGGAAGATCAAGAGCAGCAGTTGTTTGAAGAGGACCAACAGCAGTTTGTTGAGGAAGGCAAGTGGCCTCCCTCTACATGAACATTCTTTTTGTCCCATTTACATTCATGAAATTCATTTTTACTTTACTGTTATATATTAATTTTGACGGGTCACCCATTAGGACATGACTAGATCTTTTTACCTTGAACCTTGAATCATCTGGTTATATCATGGGTAGAAATGCTTAGCTTGCTTAAACTTGGGATGGTTCTGTTACCTTTTATGCAAATGTTAATCATGATTTAATTATGTTGTTATATTCTTGTTTAATTACAAGATCATCATGATTAATTGGAATATGAAGAACCACCCAAGAAAACAGTGCAACCACAGTGTCACATGGCTCTGAACTTAGCTAATTAATTAGACTTGGGGTTGGCTAGTGGTCTTACCGTAAGGGCAAGGAGGGGGCCGGTGAAGGGGTCATAGCCCGGTCCTCTTGGAGGAGTAGCCTTTGCTAAGGTACGGCCTCATTAGGGAGGGTTATGGACCTCACCGCTGCCGAAACTCTAGCGGGCTGCTAGTTAGCTTTAGGTCTTTGTAAAGGCTTCGTAGTGAACCCTCGCCACTCACCAAAGGAAGTGTTTAAGGGCCTTGCAAACCCGGGCGACAAGGGGAACACGAGCTGTGGGTAAAGTGTACAACCTCTGCAGAGTGTAAAACTGATATATCAGCCGTGCCCACGGTTAAGGGCGGCTTGGACCCTCACATGATAATTGAACTTAAACTTGATCTTAACTTGTGGTTCTTGGTTTTGGTGGTATAATTTTGGGTTATCCTGCTTAATTTTGGGCTGGTATAAACTTACATCTAGTAAATAGGTGCTTGCTAATAAAACTTGACCAACTAAAAGTGCTAACCTCATGAGCCTCAACCCCCTTTGATGGCCTTGCATTTTTCCCCCACTTGTTGAGTACCAACCATAAGTGTACTCACCCTTGCTAAACAAATGCTGTTCAGAAAATAACAATGAAGTGGAGTACTTCAGCTACTTTGATGAGTTCTAGGCGCGTCAACCAGTCTAGTGCCTGTGGATGAAGTCAAGGAGCTGTTTTATCGTATTAGGTTGTCGGTGAACGTTTAAGACCTTCGTGTCTAATTATCGATGAGTGTAATAAAGTTATGTACTCTCTTTTGTACGCTTTTGAACATTGTCTTTTGATATATTCACTGATGACGTCAACATATGTGTGATGAACGGATCCTGATACATATATGCGATGCATTCGATTTTGCTCTTAAAATCGGGTGTGACACGACCTCCTCGAGAACGCCCAGCCAGTGCACCAGCAGGCCGCCGGCGACTATGTCCGCGAGGCCGATGGCGTCTTCTCCGAGGAACCTCCTCACCCTGAGCTGCTCCTCCACTAGCGCCAGGCTCTCCCTCGCCTCCTTCATGGACGCCTTCTGCGCCTCGCCGTCCGCGAACAGTGCCGCCCGCAGCGGCTCCACGCACTGTTAAGATTTGATTTTCTCGAGACGGATCAATGAGAATGGCACGATGTTGCTAACTGAAGGTGCAGTAATTATTGAGTACGATCGATCGATTACCTTCTCTTCCAGGAAGCGCGCCGCCGCCCTCTCGTGGGGGTCGGCCGGCAGCAGCGGCGGCCCGTCGAAGGCCTCGTCGACGTACTCGACGATGACGAGTGACTCGCAGACCGTGCGGTCGCCGTGGAGGAGCACGGGCATCTTCTTGTGCATGGGGTTGTGGTTCAGCAGCAGCTCGCTCTTGTTGCCCATGTCCTCGAGGATGAGCTCACAGGGGACTCCCTTGAGGCGCAGGGCCACCTCGACGCGGTGGGCGAACGGGCTGCCGAAAGCGCCGATAAGCTTCACCGGCTCGGTCGTCATCTTCGTCTCCGTTCTAGTTTGTACCCACCGACTGAATCGCTCGATCTGGGTTTATAGAACTGCATGCGATGCGACACAGAGACAAACAATGTTTGGATTTTGGTCAGGGGAACTTCAGTCGTTGGCGTTGCTGAAACACAACGCAGCTGGTCAAAAGTGGATGATTGATTGATCGCGTTGCTTTAGAACACTGGACAACAGTCAATTGATTGGACTAATTTAATCTTTTTATTAAGGATGATGCGAGGGACGACGAAGCTTCCAAGAAACAACGCTCTCTTTGATCAATTCAAACCCTGGACAGTCAGGAGAACGAATTCTCAACACTGTCGCGCCTTATTTCTGACATTTTACATATAGCTGATGTCAGGTCACGAAATTACAAGACGGGTAGCTCAGGCAACTCGCTCAATTCGGCACCATGGATCTGGCTATCGAGATACACTTGTCTTTAATCGCGGAGAAGTGAGCCAGCAGCTGGTCCCTGTCCGGCAGGCACTCCTTGACGGCTTCGTCGGTGTGGTAGTCGCTCGCCTAGCGTGAAAGAGATCGATGCTCGTGATAGCCTAAGAGGGGGAGAGGGTGAATTAGGCTTTCTAAAACTTTGGCCTATCACATAAAAGCTAATAGCACAAAGATAAACTAAGACATGCTACCAAGATGTGCAACTAAGGTTTTTCTTCTAGTGTTTGCACCCACCAAAAGAGTTTTGCAATCTAGAGCCAATCCTATCAAGATACTACTCTAGAAAGGTAAAGGCACACAAATGCAAGTATGAAATGCGAAAGCTTAAGGGTTAAAGAGATGCAAATTTGACACGAAGATTTATCCCGTGGTTCGGCTTACGCCTACTCCACGTTAGAGCTCCACAAAGGATATGCTCCCGGTCACCAAGTCTTGCTTCCCGGTCAAGGCCTTGAGCTCGCCACAAAGGCTCCCCAAGAGGGATGATGAGCAAGTCACCAAGACCTTGCTCTCATCAACCTACTCTCCCGGAGATCTTGACGCCGCCTCCACTACGGAGCTTCTCCACCAAGGAAGGGGTCTCCTCTTCCCCCGCACAAGTCGTCGTCGCCGCTCCACACCAAGCCGGAGGGTCGAAGACTTGCCGGCGAGTCACCGAGACTCCAAGGGGCCGGCACACCGAGATTACAAGTGTTGGTTCACTCTAGAACCAAGGCACAAGGCACAACACCTTGCAATTCACTCACTAGGCCTATCCTAGCTCTCTCACTTACTTTGGTTGATCTATGTAGCACAAATGGTGGCTTGGATGTCTTGTAGGTGTAGATGAACTTCTCTGGACTCCAGCAACCTCAAATGACCGAATGGGGTGGGTATTTATAGCCCAAGGAGCTCAACTAGCCGTTACCCAAATTCTGCACAAAAACCGTGAGCGCCGTATAATACGCCGTGTGCAGAAACCCCATCGGCGTATAATACGCCGTATGCTTTTTCCAACGGTCGAATGCCTTTTCCAACGGCTCTCTGCACACGCCGTAACCTTCCTGGAATGTACGCCGTGGCCGGCGTACCAAACGCCGTGTCTTTTCTTCCTCCTCCATTTGACATCGCCACTGAGTAACACGTACGCCGATAATACGCCGTGACCGGCGTATAATACGCCGTGTTGAATCTTGCCGACCCTGACTTGAACTTGATCAATCACATGCACGCCGTATGATCCGCCCCGTGTACGCACAGTACCAGCGTATCATACGCCGTGGCCTTTCTTCAAGATCCTCTGAACGCCGTAGGCTTTTGACTTGTACGCCGTGAGCGCCGGAATATACGCCGTATGGAATATTCCCTTTCAGCTTGACCTGCTTCCACACGCCATAGCCTTCTTTGATTGTACGCCGTTCTTGGCGTTTCATACGCCGTTAGCTTGACTCTGCAGACTTTGGAATCATTCTTTGGGATGTAATTTCCTAAGTATGGCACTTAACAAACACATTAGTCCCAAAGACTATGTTGTCATTCAATCACCAAAATCACAATATAAATGGCACAAGGGCCATTTTCGTTACAATCTCCCCCTTTTTGGTGATTGATGACAACACAATCAAAGCAAGTATGAAATATGCGAAAATTGACCAAGTTTGAGCTCTTACACTTGCTTGAATGATTACCACTCTTTTTATTGGATTAGAGAGCCATCTCCCCCATATAGTTTGAAGTAGCACCATGGGTGTGGCCTCCCCCTAAGTCCAATATCTCCTTCATGACTTCTCCCCCTACATGTATCCTCCCCCTTTCTCATGGCTTCTCCCCCTATCTCATGAGGTCTTGTATATTAAGCTTGCTTTGATCCCAAACTTCTCCCCCTTTGGAATCAAATCACCTAAAAGGACCTATCAAAAACATCATATCTCATAGAGGAGGTTAGTAGCCTAGGGAGGTTAGTTAAGTACCACTTGAAAGTAGAATTTCAAGAGAGAATAAGTGTGATACTTAACCAATTGGGAATGTATGAGCACATAGCCTATGAACTTAGATATGGAGATCATAAACTCGATAGGCCAAGGCTCAATTATGCATGAAAGCACAAGTTTTCTATAATCATACACATAGAGTTGTAAGATCACATTATGAGTGAAGCACATTCTCTAAGTATGATATGGCACGGCATATGGAGACAATAAGAATAGGCTTGATAAACAAGTTAGTCTCCAAAATCACAATCCATAAGCTAAGCTCCCCCTAAATGTGTGCATTTAGTGTTTGAATCACTATCAAGTGTATGCACATTGTTTTGAACAACAAATGGGAAGATAAGCTTATAGCTTGTGGTCATGGTACTCAATTCATACCTTGTGAAGCTCATGTACCATGAAAGTGACCAAGTGTAGAAAACCTACACAACTTTGTAAACCATGTAAGTTGCTCATGGGTTAGAGTGCATGGCACAAGCAACTTACCATATGATAGTAACACTAGAATTTGCAATAGATACCACATGAATGCATTAGATATGAAGGGTAGCACATGCAAATCTAGCAAGGTAAATAGGCAAAGAATTTGAATTGTATTACCATTACCTCTTTTACCTTAGTGTGGGGGATTTGGGCAAATGATGTCCAATCTTGCAAGCTTGGCTACTTGATGTGATCTTTCTCCTCTTCTTGTGAGCCAAGCCTCCAAATCCCCCGAAGCCAATCTTGGGCTTCAAGTATCCTTTGGAACCCAAACCTTTTGGGGCCCCTTCATGTTGGTGATGACTTCCTTGGGCACCCAAATGGGTCGGTTCCGTCCCCATTCCTTCATCTTGGGCTTCCCAACCGTGCTAGCAACAACCTTGCCATTAGCATTCTTTTTAATGACATAGGTGTTAGCTTTTACCTTGTTCTTGCGGTTGGGCTTGGTGTAGATGAGGGAGCTCTTGATGGTGGTTTTGGCCTTCTTCTTCTCACTCTTGGGCGTCCCCTTGACAAGTGGGCATTGATAGAACTTGTGGCCTTCCTTGAAGCACTTGAAGCAAGTCACGGTTTCACCCTTCTCAAGCTTGTTCACCATGTCATCACAGTTATCTTGAGGAGGTTGGACATTGCTTCCAATGCTCTTGCCCTTCAAGTTTGCCAAGCTTTGCCTAAGACTCTCCAATTCTTGCTTAAGCTCTTCATTCTCCTTGGCAATGAGATCATCTAGA
Source organism: Alloteropsis semialata (assembly GCA_004135705.1). Classification (NCBI taxonomy): domain Eukaryota; kingdom Viridiplantae; phylum Streptophyta; class Magnoliopsida; order Poales; family Poaceae; genus Alloteropsis; species Alloteropsis semialata. Next base: position 78,443,590 of record CM014277.1, read on the forward strand.
GTTTCTACAACAATTTTCTCAAAGCATTTCTCATTGCAAGGGGGTGAGCAAGATTCATCAATTAAATCAATGCAAGAAGTAGAGGCATCAACCTTGGAGATAGGAATATCACAAGAAATAGATTTCTCCAATTTTAACAAAGAGTCCTTAGATTGATTGTTAAGGCTCTCAATTTTGAGTTCTTCATGCTCCTTGCTAAGCAATTGGTATTTGCCTAATAAATTGTCAAAATTTGAGCAAAGGAGTGCATTAACATCATTGAGAGCCTTATTTTCTTTGGTTAATTTCTTAAGGCCCTTTTGTTGTTCATGAATCAAGGTGAGAAGCTTAGCGGGGGATTCATCATCGGAATCGGATTCGGAGTCATCACTTACATTGCTTTCCATACCTTTGGCCATGAGGCATAAGTGTGATGATGGAGAGGAGCTCTTGTTGTTGAGTGTATCATCACTCACCCATTCTCCGAATGTGGTGAAGGCTTTATGCTTGGGCTCCTTCTCCTTCCTCCTTTCTTCTCATATTTGATCTTCTTGATCATCATGTGTTGATGATGCTTCCCATCCTTGATGTGGACCATGTACCCCATCGAGTTGATCTTCTCCATGCTCTTGATCAACTTCTTGACTTGTCTTTGGAGCTCGGGGGACATCTCTTCACCATCACTTCACTTGAGGAGGCTTCTTCTTCTTCTTCTTCCTCACTTGAGCTCTCCTCCTTCTTCTTGCTCTTCTTCTTCTCTTGGTTGCTCGCAAGAGCAATGCTTGGAGTAGGTGAAGAAGATCTTGGCTTTGGCTTGATTCCATTGCGAAGCTCAAAAGTCATCACCTTGTTGAGGACTTGATTTGGTGTGCTCTTGGAGAGGTCTTTCTCGTAGAGGATGGCAATCATCAAATCATAGTCCGGCTTGCGAAGACTATGGAGCAACAACCGAATGATACCCATGTCATCGATGTTGTTGACACCTAAGGAATTTATCTCATTCACAAGCATGGTTAGGCGTGAATACATTTGTTCGGCATCCTCATGCTCAAGTTGCTTGAAGTTGTTTAGCTTATCCTTGAGAACATGATATCTTTTATTTGCCACATCCTTTGTGCCCTCATGGTTCTCAAGGATAGCCGTCCACAACTCATGAGCATCTTTGCAAGTGAATACATGATTAAAGATATCATTACTAAGAGAAGATAGTAAGATGCTCCTAGCGGTAGAATCATATTGCATTTCGCCTTTGGAGTCACTTTTTCTACCTTCACTAGTCACACGCTAAACATCAAGCCCCTTTGCTTGAAGGAAAGCTTCCATGAGCACTTTCCATCTTTGGAACCCCGTGCCATCAAAATGTGGAGCTGATCCTAAGAAATCCATCCTCTCTCCAATGAGCTAACTCACTAGGCGGTGAAGCCTAACCGATCAAATGAGCCGCGGTTTCACAAATTGCCAATTGAATGGGCGTTTTCTTGTGAAAGATGTGAGTCCCGGCTCTGATACCACTTGAAAGAGATCGATGCTCGTGATAGCCTAAGAGGGGGAGGGGGTGAATTAGGCTTTCTAAAACTTTGGCCTACCACATGAAAGCTAATAGCACAAAGATAAACTAAGACATGCTATTTAGATGTGCAACTAAGGTTTTCTTCTAGTGTTTGCACCCACCCAAAGAATTTTGCAACCTAGAGCCAATCCTATCAAGATACTACTCTAGAAAGGTAAAGGCACACAATTGCAAGTATGAAATGCGGAAGCTTAAGGGTTAGAGAGATGCAAACTTGACACGAAGATTTATCCCGTGGTTCGGCTTACGCCTACTCCACGTTGGAGCTCCACAAAGGATATGCTCCTGGTCGCCAAGTCTTGCTTCCCGGTCAAGGCCTTGAGCTCGCCACAAAGGCTCCAAGAGGGATGATGAGCAAGTCACCAAGACCTTGCTCTCATCAACCTACTCTCGGAGATCTTGACGCCGCCTCCACTACGGAGCTTCTCCACCAAGGAAGGGGTCTCCTCTTCCCCCGCACAAGTCGTCGTCGCCGCTCCACACCAAGCCGGAGGGTCGAAGACTTGCCGGCGAGTCACCGAGACTCCAAGGGGCCGGCACACCGAGATTACAAGTGTTGGTTCACTCTAGAACCAAGGCACAAGGCACAACACCTTGCAATTCACTCACTAGGCCTATCCTAGCTCTCTCACTTACTTTGGTTGATCTATGTAGCACAAATGGTGGCTTGGATGTCTTGTAGGTGTAGATGAACTTCTCTGGACTCTAGCAACCTCAAATGACCGAATGGGGTGGGTATTTATAGCCCAAGGAGCTCAACTAGCCGTTACCCAAATTCTGCACAAAAATCGTGNCTTCCATACATAATAAACATATAATGACTAATTTTGGTTCATAAAAATATTTAATTTTAACATCTACGTAATTATGCTTCATAATACAAAAGCTCTCATTATCCTCATTTGCCAAAAAACACTAAATTCATCTCAATATCGAAAGTGCAACTTCAATAATTTATATCAAAACCTTCAACTAATCAACATCAAGACCTTCAACTACCACAAAAATTCAACCTTCCATGGATGAATAGAGATGAATTAGACCTTGAACTACCTAAAATTTTTCCATACCATTCCCTAGCTATCAAATTCTCCTTTCTTAGAGTAATAAATGCAGCATGGGGCGTGACTGTGGTAGTGGCTGGACTGCACCTCGCCCTCCGTCCACAGCGCCAGCCACAGCGACTTGCGGCACTGATTGATCACGTTGATCAGGAGTGTGTTGGTTATATCCACAAGCTGAAGCCACATCGATCTTCGCAACGAGCTAGACTTGAAATCGTAATTAAAAGCGAGATCATCGATGAAGAACCAAAGTTCATGCTCGTTGAAAGATGAGATCTCCTATAGAATCAACTGCTGACTACCAAGACAAAGGCTTAGCTGAAAGCATCAAGAATAACCACGAATTGGAGAGAGCTCTAATTGAACCCGAAGAATACCTGATTTCAGGTCAAGGACGCCCATCAGAGCGGCGCGCAGAAGGTGATGATTTCAGGTCAAGGACGCCCATCAGAGCGGCGCGCAGAAGGTGATGAGTATGTGTCCATGTGAATTTTCACTCGCGACAGTCAGCTGTCCAACTGAAAGAAAAAGGAAAATGGAGCACAATCAAATACTCTTGCAAATCAGCCATGAACTATGGGAAGAACTTAAAGATGACGAAATCTGAATCTCTTTAGACTAACTGAAGGACTGAAGCTTTATGACACACAGACCGGAGGAGGGGATGAAAGCCCGTAGAGCAATTCTTACTGAAGCTATCCTCTGTATTCCTCCTCTTATTGGAAATTTGGAATAATCACTTCAGCTTCAAGAAAATAAACTCTTGGTTCTGGACTCTGGAGTAACAATTTGAGTCAGCCGAGCTCGCAATGCGGGTGCAGTGGCCAGCGCCCCTCCAACCCAACCTTTACATAAGAAGACGATCCGTGCAAACTTCCAATGGACAGTACACTACTCCCTCCGCCCCAAAAATAATGCAACTCTCATTTCTCGAGGAGTCAAACAATTTCAAGTTTGACAAAATTTATACAATAAATTATTAACATTTATGTTTTTAAATAGATTTAGTACAAAAATATATTCAATGATTAATCTAATTATACTTATTTTATACCATAAATATTAGTATTATTTTGCATAGATCTAGTCAAACTTGAAAATTGTTTGACTTCTCAGGAAAACGAGAGTTACACTCTTTTTGGGACAAAGGGAGTATAATTTAATTACCAACGTGTACCACGCGCACAGCTACCGCCGGTGAGTGGAGTGGAGGCCCTCGACTTGTTGACTCAGAGGCCTCGCGAGTCAAGGTCTCCTTGGGCCACTGTGCAGTCTGCTACTTTGGCCGTGTTCACAAAATCTTCTTAATTCAAATGAGTCCCTTGCCCGGCTGCACCTATTACAAAATATACTAGCTTCATAAAACCAATGCCTCGTACATACTGCATTCATCACTTGGATATATTAGACTCCTAATAGGATTATTTGGCCATGCATACTTCACGCTTATATACCTGCAGCAGGGGCTAGCTCTTAATAGGGCGCTGCAAATTTTCATTTCAGCATTCCGGACACATCACACTATATTTCCTTTGGGTTTTAAATTCGCCAATCTGCTATATATTTTGCCATTGCATTACACTAATCTCCCCATGTTTATTGCCCCCACTCCATTCATCTTCTTATTATTACTATTCGTGCACCCGAACAGTAAAAGCCTTCAACATATATCTGGAACTTGTCAGAACAAAAATTTGGCGAACGAAATTGTGAATTTATAGGAGTGTGTGTGACCGTATGCGGCAGGACTGTGCTTCAAAAAAAAAAGGAACAACTAAACTAAGCTCAATTCAACGATGCGTTGAAAGTGTAGAAACTTCTCCGGAACCTTTTAATTGTCGTGACCGTGCTTGATGCGCCAAATTAAACCAAGTTGATGCAGCATGTGCGTCAACGTTGCGGGAATATTGAGCCGAACCTTTTGGCTTCCCCGGCCCCTCGCCTCTCATTGAGGGCTACTTTGGGAGCCCGTATCCCCGCCGGGTTCCCGGAGTTTTCCCTGGGCTGGAGCCCCACGCGGAAATCGGCCACGGGGCCCAGTTCACACGCCGTTTGGAGGCCCATGGCGCGGGGAGGGCGACCCCGTGCCCGGCCTTTTCCCCGGGGCTTCAGCTCCCCACCACGAGGGTCCGGGAGGCTCTCCCCCGTGCGCTCGCGAGACGCTCCCCCGTGCTTGTTTTCTTCTCCACCGCCGCCGCCATCTCCGTGGCCGCGAGCGCGCGTCCTCCCGCGCCGTCCTCCGCCGAGCGCGCCGTCCTCTCGCGTCGTCCTCCACCGAGCACGATGTCCTCCCGAGCCGTCCTCCCGCGCGGCCAGGGGGCCCAGGTCCCCCCGTCGACACAGCTCCATCCAACGCCACCGCTCTGCTCCGTCGTCTCTCCGCTCCGCCGTGCGTCTCCTCGTCAGCTCGTCGTTTGCACCTCCGCTTCCGCAGGTGAGTCCGCCCCCTCTCCCATCTACCTGCGTCGCTAGGGTTTCTTCTCTCCCCTCCTCACATCGTTCTTGCAGATCTTGATTAACGCCGGGGCAAGAAGACGACGCGAGAGCGACACGCGAGGCCCCACCGTCTACCTGTTCCGCTGTGTATCTCCCACTCTCCATATCCGTGGTAAGCGATATCTCTCCAATGAACTGGTTCTTTGTTCCTGAAATGTGAATCCTACTTTTCACGGCTAGACCTAGATGGTTGCTGAGCATGTTCTTGTGAACAAGTGTAGATGATACTTTACAATTGACATCTCGGTTGATTACTGAAATGTTTTGGCGAAGATTGAATTATGATTAGTATGAACCAGTGCTTAGATTCATGTTTGCTATTTCTGCATGAAGTCATTTCATTTTTAAAAAAGATAAGTCAGCAATTTAATTTAGATTGACATCTTAAATCCCTATCGCTTTCAACTGAACATAAAAGTAGTTGGTCCATTGATTACACCGAGCTTTCGTAATCCATTCATGAGGAAAACTTGCTTCGACTTACTCAGATGTCACCATTACAAATCCTATCTAGTCTCTCTCTGAGGCTGCTAGTCTGGTAGGATAAATGTAGACGTGTATTGGTTCCTGGTACGTGCAGACCCTTGCGGTTTGCTATATGACGGGCAGATGGGGACTTTCTATCTGATGAGGGGCAATTTTAGTTTCATATATAAGGTCCTTTGGGATGTTTCATATATAAGGTATTCTTTGACAGAAATTGCAAATTAGTGCATCTTAGGTCACCTTTTTTTTTGCAAGGTTTTAATTTGTTACGGGATATCAGTTGAAACTCTAAAAAATAACAATTGAAAGGCTTTGGTGACACAGTCGCACATTCTATTACTTTTGGCTAGAATTTTTGCGCCTTAAAACTAATTATGTGTGAGATGTCTTTTTCTTGTGAGTTACTAGTGAATAATGTTTGTATCAAGTCTTGCTACTGTTTTGGGTTCTTTCGTTCTTTGGCTGTGCAGTCGAATTCCCATCTTTCTCCCTCCGCAGTTGAATTCCCATCTTTCTCCCTCCCATGGTCTTGAGGGAGCATCGCACTGATTTTACCTTTGTTTGGTGTGTAACTGTAGGGAGCAGAAGACCGAGCCGCAGAAGCGTTATCTGCGCTTCCCTGATTGGAGTTGGAGCTCCCGAAGGATTGGTCATTGGAGGTAAATTACCTGCAATGTTCTTAGAGCTGTGATGTTTGTTAGATAACCTGTTTGGAGTTGGATAGTATTTAATTTATTTGCTTTTAAGATGAACATCTTGCTGAATCTTTCTTCACTTGCTGCCAGCATGTGGCACACGAGATTGCTGGCGAGCTTCAGGCCAATCCTGACCTGATCATCGGAAACTACAGTGACGGAAACCTTGTTACTTGTTTGCTTGCCCATAAGAAGGGCATTTCTCACGTATGGCTCTTAACAATTTCAATTGGAAGTAATTTTTATTGCTGCTTCCTGTTCATTACTCAAGTTGCCTTTTTGCTTGATATGCAGTGTACCAATTTTGATCTAATTATTCAGGCAAACTTTGCTGCTAAAAGTTACCAATTGTGATCATGCTGTTATAGTTCCATGATCTGAATCTGATGACATTTCTTCTGAATTTTCAGCAAGGATACTCTTGGTCAATACGAGTCCCACATGGCGTTCACAATGCCTGGTCTGTACCGCTACATTTGCGACACCCAGGACGCTTTCGTGCAGGTAACTAACAACACACTGCTGCATTGCCATGGTGCTTAAAGATTCATGCTTCAGTTGCAAATTTCGATCGGTACTGACCACGCCTCTTTCTGCTGCCTGCTTACTACGAGGCTTTCGGTCTGACCGTGGTTGAGGCCATGACCTGTGGTCTGCCCACATTCGCTACCGCCTACGGTGGCCCAGTTGAGATTATCGTGCACGGCGTGCCGGGCTACCACATTGACCCATACCTGGGCGACAAGGCCTCGGCGCTGCTCGTGGAGTTCTTCGAGAAGTGCAAGGAGGACCCGAGCCACTGGAGCAAGATCTTGTAGGGAGGGCTCCGGCGTATCGAGAAGAAGTATGCAACTTATTACTAGCAGACTGATATCTCTGTTCTCCACAGCAATGTTTTCTGAATAGCACTGACGTTGTTGTTCACCTGTTGTGCTGATCCAGATACACCAGGAAGCTCTACTCGGAGAGGTTGATGACACTGACCGGCGTGTAGGGGTTCTGGAAGTATGTGTCCAACCTGGAGAGGCGCGAGACCTGGAGGTACCTAGAGATGCTGTACGCGCTCAAGTACCGCACCATGGCTAGACCGTGCTGTTGGCCGTGGAAGGAGAGCCCTCCAGCAAGTGATGCGGCGGCGACCGAGGCCTGAGGAAAGAAGGGACACTTGAAGTCGTGTCTTCTCTTGGGTTCCTTGATTTCCCACCCTGATTCGGGTGCAGAGGCGAGAAAAGAAGAGAGTTTGGTTTTCCTGGGCGGGTGCGTTGCTGCTCTTTCTTCACCAAGAATTAAGGCCTTCCATTGCTGTGGGTGTTGCTACTAGTTTGAGTTGATTTAGTAGTTGGGGGGTGAGTCTGTCTGGTCGAGAGGGATGGATGTCTGTGTGTCTGTGTGTTTAGTAGTTGGTGTCTGTGTGTTTGTGCAGTCGGGTCATGGTTGGTGTCTGTGTGTGTTTCCTGGATGGATGTTGCTCGTTGAATAATCGCGGTCTTTGGTGCCGTTTCTGAAATAAAAGTAGCATGTATTTTTGTGGTTCAGCTCCAGCTGAAAATTGCGTCAGCATTTGTTGAACAGATAGCAACTGACGGGGCTGCCCTGCGCCTCCAAACAACCGACGGGGGAGAGGGGGCACCAGCGCCCTGTGGTGGAGGGGATAAAGAAAACCCAAAAAATCCCCCCCGGGGTTGATTCGTCCGGGGTTGATTCACCCGGTGCTGCCAAAGTCAGCCTGAGGAAGAACTTTGTTGTCGACACTCCCTAACCTCTATTCCACAAAGCAAAAGGTCACTTCAGAAACTTCAATGGAATATTTAAAGCAAGATTATTCGATTTAGAACGAACTTAAGAAGTGAGGATTGATACTCCCTCATCACTAACCTTGACACGTTATATTGCCATGTATGGCTGGGATAGACGCGCAATAATTGCATGAAAAGTGCTACTGCACACCTCGAGTTTTGTTAGAAATCAGCTTTTCTGTTGTAGCACACAAGAACATCAACACAAGAGTGCAATAGGAGGAAGAGGGAGCTCTGTATCTCTTTTCTTTTTTGATTCATTTACAAATGACCTAGGGCAGCATTTATATAGGCTGTGAGCTCGGTTGCTACAGTAACCGAGCTTGCTACAGTAACCGGTATCCCTACAGTAACCAGCATCGCTACAGTAACCGATCTCGCTACAGTGCCAACATAATATACAGCCCTTGTTACATAAGATACTAGCTAATATTATCATCTAGTCAACTTAAATTCTTCCTCCTCTTCATTTAATTGGCCACCATTTTAAGTCCATGTTCACACTTCTTTTTGACTCATATTTACAACACTCCCCCTTGGCCAATTAAGTGCTATGCGTATGCCTTAAAAACTCCTCCCAAAACCCAGTGGAAAAAGAGTAGGAGAAAAGAGTACATCACATGCACCGGCTTAAGTTGCACCTGTTTGCCTCGTTAAAAACCATGCACGAGAAAACCCAGTGGGAAAAACTCATCAAGGGAAAAAGAGTACAACAGTTGATGTTTGGTTAGGTCTCCAGGATCAACCCATGACCTTTAGGGTCATGATTACGAGCCATGTCTTTCGGGGTTGATCTCCCCCTGAACCCTGCAACTCTCTAAGTCGTCTTATGCCTATTCCACGGACACATCGGTGGAAACTAGAGGCAGGCAGAGACTTTGTAAACAAATCTGCCAGATTGTTACATGACCTAGCTTGCAGGATATTTACCTCCCCGCTCTTCTGGAGCTCATGGGGGTAAAAGAACTTAGGAGCAATATGCTTAGTGAGATTGCTCTTAATATAGCCCATATGCATCTGTGCAACGCAAGCCGCATTATCTTCATAGATAATGGTGGGGGTGTTGATAGCATTCATGCCACATGACTTCTGGATGTGGTCAATCATTCTACGTAGCCAGACACACTCACGTGTGGCTTCGTACAGGGCGATTATCTCTGAGTGGTTGGTAGATGTGGCAACTAAAGTCTGCTTCACAGACCGCCAAGATATGGCTGCACCACCACAGAGAAAAACAAAACCAGTTTGTGACCTAGCATTATGAGGGTCAGACATGTAGCCAGCGTCAACATAACCCACTATAGTGAAATCCCCTCCTTTTGGATACCATAACCCAAGGTCCTGAGTACCTTGTAGATATCTAAGGATGGTTTTTACGCCACCCAATGCCTTCTAGTGGGGGCGGCGCTGTACTTGGCCAACAAGTTTACTGCAAATGCAATATCAGGCCGTGTACAATTTGCAAGGTACATTAGTGCTCCAATGGCATTAACGTAAGGAACTTCAGCTCCCAAAATCTCCTCATCCTCATCCTTGGGTCGAAATGGATCTTTAACGACTTCCAATGATCGAACGACCATAGGAGTTTTTAGAGGGTGGCACTTGGCCATATTGAACCTTTCAAGTACCCTCTTTATATAGGTGGACTGGTGCACAAACACTCCTTTAGGGAGGTGTTCGAGCTGCAAGCCCAAACAAAACTTGGTTTTACCCAGGTCTTTCATCTCAAATTCTCTCTTGAGGTAGGTCGATGCTTCCTCAATGTCCCTTGTGGGTCCGATGATGTTCAAATCATCAACATAAACTGAGATGATGCAGAATCCATCCTTGGATTTCCGTTTTGAGGTAGGTTGATGCTTCCTCAATGTCCCTTGTGGTTCCGATGATGTTCAAATCATCAACATAAACTGAGATGATGCAGAATCCATCCTTGGATTTCTTTATAAACACACAAGGGCAATTATCATTGTTTGTGTAACCTTTCTTCAGGAGGAAGTTACTCAAACGGTTGAACCACATCCTTCCGGATTGTTTCAAACCATATAGCGATCGCTGCACGCGAATACTAAACATGTTACGGTTTTGACTCGGTCCAGGGATCTTGAGTCCTTCAGGAACTCTCATATAAATTTCTGAATCTTGTGATCCATACAAATATGCAGTCACGACATCCATTAACTGCATTTTTAAATTCATGTTAGCTGCCATAGAAATGAGATATCGGAACGTTATGCCACTCATAACAGGAGAGTATGTTTCATCATAATCGATGCCGGGTCTCTGCGTGAACCCTTGTGCCACCAGCCTCGCTTTGTATCTTACCACCTGGCCATATTCATTCCTCTTTCGAATGAAAACCCATTTACATCCTACAGGGATGACTTTTGGAGGTGTCAGGACTGCAGGTCCAAAAACCTTCCTATGGCGAAGCGAGCGCAGTTCTTCCTTAATTGCTGCTTTCCATTGTTCCCAATCAGAGTGCTTCCGGCACTCCATCAAGGACTTTGGTTCTGGATCCGAATCCATTGAATCAGCAATTTTTGAGGAAAAATATATGTCGACAACAGTGGTCTTTATATTATATGACTCTCCTGATTCCATATAATTAATGGCGATCTCCTCATGATCGTCTTCCCACTCATCGTGATTTCCTGTAGCGATTGAGTTGGGGCGTTCCAACCTTCCAATGCGTTGTTGTGCGCACGGTGCATTGGGATTTCCATCTTCAGGATGGTGTCCTTCAGGGACTTCCTCTACTTCAGGTAGATTTGCCTCTTCAGGGGCATTTTACAACTCCAGGTTGATCTTCTTCAACTGATTCTTTAAGTGGTGCAGGTGGCTCGGGACCATGTCTACGCGGACGTCTCCGCGGAACCTTGTCCTTGGCACCCGGAGGTCTCCCCCTTTTCCTAGGATTGGTAGAGGCTTCTGAGTTGGTGCCCTTCTGGGGTACCTGAACTCCTCCGGCGCATTTACCACAGGTATGTGCGACCTTGTCACCCTTTTATGATCAGTGAAGGCATCGGGCAGCTCATTCGCAAGATTTTGCAAATGTATGATTCTCCAAACTTCTAGTTCAGATTCAGTGGTGCGTGGGTCTATGGATTGCATCCCAGTTGCATTCCATACAATTTCTCGGCATTCCATCGGATGTCTATCTCCCCCTAATGCCGGGACATGGTCTTCATCGAAAACACAATCAGCGTACCGAGCCGTATGGAGATCCCCAGTCATAGGCTCTAGGTATTTGATTATGGACGGAGTCTCATAACCAACATATATATCCCCAACTTCCGGTGGGGCCCCATTGATGTACGCTGAGGTGGTGGTATTGGCACGTATACAGCACTGCCAAATATACGCAGATGGGAAATACTTGGTTCTTTCCCACGCACCATTTTTGAGGGGGATGTCTCATGATATGCAGTTGGCCTGAGTTGAATTAGTTTTGCAGCGTGTAACACTGCATGGCCCCAACAACTGGTTGGCATCTTACAATTCTGCAACAACGGCCTTGCAATCCACTTAATTCTCTTGATCAAGGATTCAGCTAGACCATTCTGTGTGTGGACATGTGGTACTGAATGCTCAACTTTGATGCCCATTGCTAAGCAGTAATCATCGAAAGCTTTTGACCTGAATTCACCAGCATTGTCCATCCGAATGGATTGGATGCGATTATCAGGGAAGCTTGCTCTTAGCCTGATTACTTGTGCAACAGGTCCACGTGACTCCACCTAGTGGATGCATCAATCAGTACCATGAAGTACCTAAACGGGCCTGACAGGGGCTGAATAGGTCCACAAATATCACCTTGAATCCTTTGCAGGAATGCGGGTGACTCATCCCTAATCTTCAGGGGAGATGGTCTAGTAATTAGCTTTCCCTTTGCACATGCAGTGCAAATAAAATCTTCAGGACTAGGGAAGCTTTTAACGCTATGGCCAGCAGAATTGTTGATGATTCTTCTCATCATGCTCAGCCCAGGATGGCCCAAACGGTCATGCCATATTCGAAATGACTCCGAGTCCCTGAATATGGCTTTCATCGCAACATATCCTTTAGTGGGTTTTATGTACGTGTAGTACAAACCCGATGGCGATGAAGGGAGTCTTTCCACCACTTGCTTTTGATACCCGTCGAACTTAGTGATGAGAAGGTATTCAGTACCTTGCTCGATCTCGGTTTCAACATGGAAACCATTCGCACGGATATCTTTGAAGCTCAAAAGCGTTCGCTTTGAGTCAGAATACAACAATGCATTTTTCACAAAAATTTGTGTACCCATAGGGAGAACCAGTGTAGCCCTCCCAGTGCCTAAAATATGAGCATTGCTTGCGGCAATGGTCATGATATTTCCATTTTTCTTAGTCAGAGTTTGGAAATATTTGGTTTCTCTTAGTATCGTGTTGGTGGTGCCACTGTCTACAAGACAGATCTCCGCTTCAGCCATGGGTCCCACAAGTGCTGTTAAATATCACAAAGAATAGAAATTTGATATAAAGCATAAAGCATTCAAGATAACATTACATAACTCCTGGAAAACCTTACAAAAGTTTAGACCATTTACTACGTTACAAATGCTCTCCTAGAGCATATACGGTCAAACATTATGAAACTAAACTAGTACATGTGGGCATTGCATTTAGGTGACTTGATATTTTTAGGGATTACTGCAGGTCCCCATATATATCAACGTCATCAAGGAGATCATCATCATCATTTATCTGGATGTCTTCACCATTTCCCTTCGCGTCGATAATCATGTCATCGCGCTTCTGAGCTTTAGGCTCAATGGTGAAATGAGACTTATGTTGACCTTTGCCTTTGTTCGTGCTTTGTTGGTAAAGGTCAATCAGATGTTTAGGGGTGTGACATTGGCTAGAACAATGTCCCTTTGTTCCGCATCTGAAGCATTCGCCTTGCTCCTCCCCAACATTTTCACCTTTCTCCTTCTTAGGCATATCTCTAACCTTAGGTTTTTCTTTGCCTTTGCCCTTGAACATAGCTCCTTTCTTCCCCTTCCATTGCCTCTTCTAGCCCGCAGCCGAGCACAAGCCAGGGCTCGATCTGATCCAGCCGGAGCCGAGTCATCATCGCCCCAACAAGGCAAACATCACATCCCAGCCGTCCATCTCCTCGTCATCCGACGGCCACCAGATCACGCGACTCGGCCCCCGTTCTAATCATCTTCCCTCCTTGGATTTCTTTATGAACACACAAGGGCAATCATCATTGTTTGCGTAACCTTTCTTCAGGAGGAAGTTACTCAAATGGTTGAACCACATCCTTCCGGATTGTTTCAAACCATATAGCGATCGCTGCACGCGAACACTAAACATGTTGCGGTTTTGACTCGGTCCAGGGATCTTGAGTCCTTCAGGAACTCTCATATAAATTTCTGAATCTTGTGATCCATACAAATATGTGGTCACGAAATCTATTAACTGCATTTTTAAATTCATGTTAGCTGTCATAGAAATGAGATATCGGAACGTTATGCCACTCATAACAGGAGAGTATGTTTCATCATAATCAATGCCGGGTCTCTGCTTGAACCCTTGTGCCACCAGCCTCGCTTTGTATCTTACCACCTGGCCATGTTCATTGCTCTATATCTCTTTTCTTTTTTTATTCCACCTACAAATGACCTAGGGCTGCATTTATATAGGCAGTGAGGTCGGTGCTACAGTAACCGACCTTGCTACAATAACCGATATCGCTACAGTAGCCGCCATCGCTACAGTAGCCGACCTCGCTATAGTACCGACATACAATATACAGCCCTTGTTACATAAGATACTAGCTAATATTATCATCTAGTCAACTTGAATTCTTCCTCCTCTTCATTTAATTGGCCACCATTTTGAGTCCATGTTCACACTTCTTTTTGCCTCATATTTGCAACACTCACCCTTGGCCTATATTCCCGAGGTGGAAGGTGGACAGAGTTTTCTCAATCATATCCATGTCTGTGATCTTCTGGTCATAAAGTTTTAATTTGGACACAATCCTGTGTAAAGCAGAATTATACGCTGTCACGGACTTGAAGTCCTGAAAGCGGAGAGTGATCCAGTCTTGTTGTGCTCTCGGGAGCATAATAGACTGTTGTTGACTGAAGCGATCCTTCAGGGATTGCCATAACACCAACGGATCCTTCTCAGTAATATACTCAGACTTCAGGTCTGGGTCAAGATGGTGTCGTATGATATACAACGCCTTTGCTTTATCAGGTTTTGTGCGCTCATCTTTACCCTCCTCAAACGGGGTGATGGTATGATCGAGGCTCATGCCCTCAAGCCTGTTCTCGGCATCAATAGCCCAAGTGAGATAGTTGCTGCCGTCCACGGCGAGCTTCTCAAAGTCCCTCTTTGCAATGTCCGACATGTCTGCACAATCCAATACGTAGGATTAGTGATTTGTCGGTCACATGTAACCTTCAGGATTACAGATGCACAGTCTTCACGACTTATGCAAAAGGTTTTCCAGTTGTAATTGCTTAATCGTAATTTGCAACAAATAAATCTGCGGGATTTAAATACTGAAAAATAAATTGCTGTAAATAAATCTGCAGGATTTAAATATGAAAAATAAATTCATGGGAATTTAGATGCAATAAGGAAATTGCAGTAATAAAATTCGCATGAATTTAAATGCGGAAATAAATTACGGTAAATAAATTTACGGAATTTATATACCAAAATTTAAATTACAGTAAAGTAATTACGCAAAACAAAATAAATGTATATAGTGGCTTCGGGCCACAAGTTTGTTCATGTATCACAAGCCGTGTAAGACAATTTTTTGGCTGATCTGCCCGCCTTCAGGGCGGCAGTACATGTTCTTGGTGGGCGGAGGCAGAGCCTTCCTAGCATCACCGGGCGAGCGAAGGCAGGGCCTTCCTTGCTTCACCTTGGTTGGAGAGCAACAGCGGCAGAGCCGCCATGATGTTGCTTTCCGGACGGGCGGAGGCATGGCCGAGTGTGCTTGCAAGAACTGGTATAAAGTTGATTTCTTACCTTCTGCCTTCTAGCTCTTGTAGAACCTCGTGCTGATAACATGTTAGAAATTAGCTTTTCTGTCGTAGCACACAAGAACAGCAAGAACACAAGAGTGCAATAGAAGGAAGAGGGAGCTTTGTATCTCTTTTCTTTTTTCATTCACTTACAAATGACCTAGGGCTGCATTTATATAGGCAGGGAGGTCGGTTGCTACAGTAGCCGATATCGCTACAGTAGCCGCCATCGCTACAGTAGCTGACCTCACTACAGTACCACTACTACAAAAACCAGCATCCCCAGCACCCCCTTCACCAGCGGTTCTGGCCAAACCGCTGGTGAAGGCCCATCACCAGCGGTTCGTAAGCGCTGGGCCCCACTAGGCATTGAAACCACTGGTGAAGGTCCCGGCCACCTTCACCAGCGGTTTGTAATACGAACCGCTGGTGAAGGGTACCCTTCACCAGCGGATAAAGCCCCCTCCCCTTCTTCTCCAACCCGACGGGGCACCATTTTTTCACCATTTTTTCACCATTTTTCACCCAATTTCACTTGGAAGCTGCCATATTTGAAGGTATGGACCTCACCCACTTATTTTGTGGTTGGTAACTTGCATCTCATTACTTTGTAGCTTGTTTCATTTGTTTGATTTTCAAATTTGGCCAAATTTTGAAGGAGAGGTGTTTGTTCATGGTAGAGCCATTTCTCTCCCATTTTTTTATGGTGAAACCCGAAATTTGAAGTTGCCAAGTCTCTTGTATGCTATAAGGTTGGTATCTCATCCCTTCTCTAATTGATAGCTTGTTTGGATGTTAGATTTTTTGAATTTGGTAGAAAGTCAAGAATTTGATGAATTTTGTTTAGTGATGGATCAATGTGATGATTTCAATGTAGACGTCATGAATTCCACAATATTAGTGAATTTTGTTTAGTGATGGATCTATGTGATGAATTTGCTAGAAGGTCATGAGTTTTTTGAATTTGGTAGAAACTCATGAATTTGATGAATTTTGTTATGTGATGGATCAATGTGATGATTTCAATGTTGATTTCATGATTTTCACATTATTAGTGAATTTAATTTAGTGATGGATCAATGTGATGAATTTGCTAGAAGGTCATGAGTTTTTTTTTGAATTTGGTGGAAAGTCACGAATTTAATGAATTTTGTTTTGTGATGGATCAATGTAGATGTCATGAATTCCACATTATTAGTGAATTTCATTTAGTGAAGGATTTATCTAATATCGTTCATAGATGGATCGAGGATGGATGTATGGTTCGGTGAGAAGAGATCCTATGTTCATTATGAGAGTTGATTCTTTTTTGAAGGCCGCAAAGTTGTATGTCACCAACAATAGAAAGGATGGAGGATATATATATTGCCCATGCCTTAATTGCCAAAATAAGAAGCTATACAAGAATGTTGAGGAGATCCGCTGTGATTTGCTCATTAGGGGTTTCATGCAGAATTATCATATTTGGAATAAGCATGGGGAGGATGGTGAGAATGAACCTTTAGAAGCCGCTAGGGTTACCGCGAAACGCAGCAATGTCGCCGCAAGGGTGAATGTGCAAGAATCTATCCACGTCGCCATGGAGGAGGCTGTGAATGCAACCGTAGAGGAATCAACGCCCCCGGACGTCAATGAACCCTTTCGAGACACGTTGGCTGGTGATGATGCGGTGGATGGCCTAGAGCAGATGATACGTGATGGCGAGCCGGAATTCCTTGATGAAAGAAATCTGAAAAAATTGGAGCAGATGAGAAAGGATGCCAAAATACCGTTGTACAAAGGTTGCAACATGTCAAAGTTGGAAGCTAACCTTAGGTTATTGGAGATGAAATCAAGCAATGGTTTGTCCGATAAAGGTTTCAATGAATTGCTGAAGCTACTGTGGACAATGCTTCCAAGCCCGAATGAGTTGCCGGAGACCACATACGAGGCCAAGCAAATGATATGCCCAATGGGGCTTGAAGTACAAAGAATTCATGCGTGCCCCAATGATTGCATCCTATATCGTGGCGACTACGAAGACATGGACACGTGCCCAGTGTGCGAAGCTTCACGATACAGTTGTGAGTTGGCTAAATCAATGACATGTGACAGGAACAAGAGACCCCCAGCAAAGGTGGTGTGGTATTTTCCAATAATCCCCAGGTTAAAACGTTTGTTTGCAAACGCGAAGACGGCTAAGCTAATGCGTTGGCACGAAGAAGATCGTTTGAGAGATGGCAAGCTTAGACACCCAGCAGATGCTTCACAATGGCGGGCTATCAATTACAAATTCAAGCGATCATTTTCAAATGAGATAAGGAACGTAAGGTTCGGATTGAGTACTGATGGGATGTGCCCATTTAACATGGTTAGCAGCAAACACAGCACTTGGCCCGTGACACTTTGCATATACAACCTTCTGCCTTGGTTGTGTATGAAGCGCACATACATCATGATGCCGTTGTTGATCCAAGGCCCAAAGCAACCTGGGAACGACATTGATGTGTATTTGGAACCTTTGGTGGAAGATCTACTGACTTTGTGGGATAAGGGTGTGAAGGTGTGGGATGAGTACAAGAAAGAACACTTCACATTGAAAGGTTTGCTATTTGTAACAATCACGGACCTACCTGGCATAGGTAGCTTATCCGGCCAGGTTACGAAGGGGTATATTTGCTTGGACCAAACACACGCCAAATGGCTAAGAAACAGTAACAAGATGGTTTACATGGGTCATCGTCGGCTCCTTCCATTGGATCACCCATACCGCCGTAACAGGAAATCATTTGATGGGACAAGGGAGGATCGCAAAGCTCCGGCTTATATGGATGGGAGGCAGATATTCAAAATAGTGAGCAAACTGAAAGTTGTCCTAGGGAAGGGTAAAGGAAGTGTGCCGGCCCCCCAAGATTCTTTGTGGAAGAAGAAATCTTTGTTCTGGAGACTCCCATATTGGCAGTTCATGATTGTTCGTCACGCACTTGATGGCATGCACCTAACTAAGAATGTGACAGAGAGCAGCCTTGGAACACTAATGGCTGTGAAAGGGAAGGGGAAAGACTCATTGGCAACTAGACAGGACCTACAAGAGATGAATGTTAGGGCAGAGCTCCATCCCATTATTCTAGAGGATGGCAAAAAGAAGCTCCCAGTGGCATCATGGACCTTGGATGATGTCGAGAAATTAAAGATTTGCAAATTCTTCCACGAACTCAAAGTTCCTACTAGCTACTGCTCGAACATCCGGAGGCTAGTCAACATGAAGGAGAAAAAATTCAACATGAGTCTCATGAAGGCACATGATTGCCATGTTATCATGACACAATTGCTACCTGTTGCAATTAGGGGTGTTCTCCCAGTCAAGGTTCGAGACCCGATCATAAAGTTGTGCTCCTTCTTCAACGCGATCTCACACAAGGTCATAGACAAGGACACACTAGACAAACTTCAAGCAGATCTGGTGCATACTATCAATAGGCTTGAGATGCACTTCCCACCAACATTTTTTGATATGTCGGTGCATCTCCTTACTCACCTTGTTGCGCAGATAAAAGCCTTGGGGCCAATTTTCTTGCATCAGATGTTCCCATTAGAGAGGTTAATGAGTGTTTTAAGAAAGTATGTTCAGAATAGGTATAGGCCTGAAGGATGCATGGTAAATGGATGGATTACTGAGGAGGCAGTTGAGTTCTGCACATACTATTTGAACCTGCCAAGAATGGGGGTTCCTGTGTCTCGTCATGAGGGAAGGCTAGATGGCAAGGGGACAATCGGTGAGAAGTCGGTCCGGGTTACTGACCTTGACGCCTACAGGCAAGCACATTTTGCTGTTCTCCAACAAGCTTCCGTAGTATCAGCATACATTGACATACACAAACGAGAACTACGAGAGAGTAACATCGGGAAATCAGAGTCATGGATCATGACACAACACAGAGATTGCTTGGGGACATGGTTAAGGAGGAAGCTGATGGGTGTCGACACCGGTTGTGCTCAGCTAGACCACTTGGCAAATGGACCAGCTAGTACGGTGTTGAGGTATCAAGGATATGATATAAATGCATATACATTTTACACAAGAAAACAGGATCAGAAAAGCGCAAACCAAAACAGTGGTGTCCGGATCGATGCTTACGACAACCATGGTCACCTGGAGACATACTATGGTTTCATAGAGGAGATATGGGAGCTAGACTATGGTGCACAAATAAAGATTCCACTTTTTAAGTGCCAGTGGGTAAGGGTTCCGAAGGGGGTCTCGACGGACAAGTACGGAATGACGGTGGTAGATCTAAACGAAATCGCATATAGAGATGAACCATTCGTGTGGGCTAAAGATGTCATCCAGGTGTTCTATGCAAAGGATCTAGTTAATGAGGGCAAGCATGTAGTCCTTCAAGGGAAAAGAAAGATCGTCGGTGTGGAAGGTAGAACCGAGGAAGACGGTAATGGTTACCATGACATGCCTCCCCTTGGTCCAGATGTCGACCTACCCGTGTTTGAAGAGGGCGATGAGCTTGCTTACATGCGGCTCGATCATAACGAGGCAGTCATTGTCAATTAGGAGCATATATTAATGTAATATTCGAAACTATCAAGTTGATGTAATATTCAAAATTATCGTGTTGATGTAATATTCCAAACTATCATATATGTTGATGTACTCTTTTCAAATTAGCATTTCATAACGATTATTGCCCTTAATACTTGACATATTTTTTGTATATTTTATTTCAGTTAATACTCGAATTTATTTCGGGGAAAAAATCTGACCAAGGCCACACAGGAAAAAGGATTGGTGAAATGGGCTTCACCAGCGGTTTGGGCCACAAAACGGTGGTGAAAGTGGGCTTCACCGCCAGTTTGGGCCACAAAGGCGAAGCCCCTAACAGGGTTTAAGGCCCAAGCGAAAACCCTGCCAGGCACCGGTGGCTCTGTTCAGCCCTCCGCGCCGTCCTGCCTCCGTGCCGTCCCGTCCTGCCCAC
>CM014277.1:78463742-78487075 GCA_004135705.1 Alloteropsis semialata
CGCGCCGCCGTCCTGCCTCCGCGCCGTTCCGGGACCGGGCGCAGGAGAGCCGGCGCCGCCGCTCCCCAACGCCTTCAGCCTTCTCCTGCGCCGGCCCGCGTCCGCTCGAGCCCGGCGCCCCGAACCGCCTCCCCGCGTCCGCCCCGAACCCCCATCGCCTCCTCCTAACCCCGCCGCACCGACGCCTCTTCCCCGACCCCGCCGCCCCGAGTCTGCGCCTCGGCGCCGCCACCCCGACGCACGCGCCCCGAGCCCGCGGCCCCGACCGTCCCTCCTGCGCCGCTCCACTGCAGGGCCCGTCCTGAACGAATAAATGATAGAGCAATTACAGAAGGTGAGTTCTCATTTTGTTGGATTTCAATCCACTAATTTTAAGTAATTCTAGTGACCAAGAATAGATGTTTCCATCCCCAAGTAATGTATATTTTCCCTATCAAATTAGTGTTGGGCTATTTCATATGATTTTTCCTACCATCGATGGTGACTGTACATGTGGACTTAAAAATGCTATGAAATCTCAAATTATCATAAATGTTTACTTAATCTTGTTTGTTGACAGTGGAAAATATTTACCTGTGTATTCTGTTAACTAGAGTTCAAATATTTACCTGCATTCCAATTTGGTTAACTAACTCTCACTTAGTTCAATTGAAAATATGAGATGTTCCCTTATCCAGTTTTGTTACTTAGATGCATGTCAAGTCAATAGGAACTCAAAAAATTTAACTGAATGTTTCTATGTGTACTTTTGATATCTTGATATAATAAAGCTACAGGATGAACGGCATTATATTATTTTTGGACCTCGCTTTAGTTTAGTTAGAAAAAAAATATTTACTATTTTTGAAGAGGCACTTATGTTCAAAGATTTGAAGTCTATTTGTATTACTAAGCTGTAAGCAACAACCAATCTTGCATGTGGTCCGCCGGATACTTACCACAGCTCAGAATCATTTTCTCGCAAGACAATTTAGCTTTTTATTCTGGTTACAAACTGAATTCTTAAGATGTTATGCCTTGTCTTACAGAGAAGAGGCAATCTGAAGCTAACCGGATCAGAGAGAAGTACCCTGACAGAATCCCTGTAAGTTTCTATGCTCCTGTTTACTCTGCTTCTTTTGTCATGATTGGTTTTCTCTAATCTATGACAATTTGTGTAATCCAGGTGATTGTTGAGAAGGCTGAGAGGAGTGATATTCCTGATATAGACAAGAAAAAGTCAGTTCTCAACTTCTCTATGTTACATTAACTGTTTCTAATAATTATTTGCACCATTTCTGCACATAGCTGTATCTGATCATATCAGATGGAAGGGGTAGATTTTATCTGTCTTTTGTCAGGAACAAGTATTAGATCAAACTTAATTTGATGTGTATCGGATAGGAACTTTGTATGAGCTGGCTTCTAAATTCCAGAAAATTGTTACTATTTAAATCTGGGAATTTGATGAGAGCAAAGCTGTGTAATGTAAACCTAAACAATTGTGATGTGCTTTTGTGTTTTCTGCTAGTAAATTACTGAAGATGCCAAATCCCTTTCAGCACTACTTGAGGGCTGTAGCATCCCTTAGCTAGATGAATTTTATATGGCCGTTCATGGACTTACTGCCTTGACTTAAAAATCTAGCCAGTCCATAGCTGTTTACTGAACAAAGTTATTAGTTGGCTTTGGCACTGCCTCTTAGCCTATGCATTAGTTGGCTTTGGATTTTTTTCTTGTAGTTCCTATATGCTGTTCTGAGTGAAAACCGGAGGTTCCGGTTTTGGAAAAAGGAGGTTCCGGTTTTGGGAATCCGGAGGTTCCGGTTTCAAATCCGGAGGTTCCGGTTTTTGCACTGCATTTCAGAGACTTCTAGAGCTGGACAACATTTGGATGAGCTAGCACTGTGTTAGATTAATCTCAGAATGGATTGTCCACTTGTCTGAAAACTTGTTATTTCTTTTTTGTGCACACTTTACCTGTATAATGTATAATGGATATGAGGCTGGCACTCTACACTTACTGGTAATGATATGGACTGGTCCATTACAAATCAACAATTAACTTGAGCATATTATACTGCTGAGGGGAGCATAATAATACTTAAGTTTCATGTCTGCTTGCTGTCCAGCTCACAACAATATTGTCCAGAACACATATGGCAGAGCTAGCTGTTTGGTGATTACATGTTATTCTGTTTATGTGTGTAGAGGAGGCTAACCAGGTACCATGACGGGAAGATTTTCACGTTTTAGATCTCGTGGCAAGAGTGTTGTACCTTCGAATGTTGAACGTGCGAATGTTAGACATGACGATGAGACCAACGATGGAAGTCCTTCGGCGTATCTCAACCTCGACCAAATTGACGAGGTAATTGAAGGAAAAGCTACATCTTCGTGCAGTCTATGTGTACATATGACTAAAGAGTGGTTCTACGTGCAGCTTCATCCTCACCCCGAGACAACAGAGACAACAGAGACAACAGAGACATCTGAACCGAAGTCCAAGCGAGGTAAAAATAAGATGCCTAAGGGTAGAAGTCTCATCATTGAGATGGATGATCTCGGGGAGCCCATAGATCCAGTTTCTGTCATTGCACCATACAAGACGGCGATTGGGGTGGTTGTGAGGGATAATGTTCCCATAAATTATAGGAGATGGAGTTCAAAGAACCCTGATTTGGCTGTTCCGAACTCTGTGAAGGAGATATGTTGGACTAAGATGAAGGAGGCTTTTATTATCCCAGAGGGGTTCGAAGAGATAGCTAAGAAACGTGCATTGCTTCTTATGGGAAACTCATGGAGAGGTCTAAAGACTGAGCTCAACGCTTTGCGGAAGGCTGGCAAAGTTCCTAACTGGCAACAACTCCCAAACCAGGAGGATTATTGGAATGAGTTTGTGGTCTACAAAGAGTCTGAGGAGGCCCGCTTGTTGAGCGAGAAAAATACAGAAAGCAGTAAGAAGAATAAAGAACCCCATAAGATGGGTTCTCGTGGCTTTGCCAAGAAAATAATTGAGTGGGACGAACAAGCCGAAAGGCTGACACGGGCAGGGGTTACACTGGCAACAGAAGGGTGGAACACACGTGCCGTGAGGTTCCTGTTGGCTAGGGGAGCTTCATACAATCCAGATGGCTCTCTTTGTTTTGCCAATCCTGCTGCCGAGGATTTAGCGCGAAAGATCCAGGCAGCCCAAGAGGAAGTTGACCAAGGATTATTTCAGCCAGACAGGGAGGATGACGTGCTGACCCGGGCACTGGGAAATAAAGAGCATCCTGGCCGCACACGAGGGTTTGGACTTGTTCCATGGGCGCTTGCGTTCGAAGGTGATGAAGGCAGTTACAGAAGTCGCTCGAGGAGCAAGGCAAAACACGAGGCGGCCTGGGAGAAAGTTATACAAGTTGTTCGCCAAGAAGTAACCGAGCAAAAAAAGCAATTGCTCGCAGAGCTTAGCAGACAACAAACTGTGCCTCAACCTGTCCCTTCTCAAGATGTTGGTCAGACTCGCACGAGCCCTATACTGGGGCGGAGTAGTTGCGGAAGCACCCCTGCCGCCGATGATGATGCAAATACTCGATTCCCTGTTGATGAGATCACTGGTCCAACACCTTGCAGCCTGTATGTCCAGGATAGGTACTTTAGGACTAAGGTGGCTATTGGTCAGGCAGAGCCTACTGGTGAAGAAGTTATGTTGCATTGCCGGCCATTACCGAAAGGGTATGCCAAGGTCACCATCGATGCATTAGTCAAGAACCGGTACCGTAGAGTGGAGTTAGATATCCCTGGTGGGGATGATAAGAAGACACTCGGGGATAACATTGGATGCTTTGTGGCATGGCGGAAGCGATACATATCATTTGGCCCAGATTCTGACTCCGATGATGATACCTCGGGTCCTGCTCCATCACCTCCTCAAAGGGATCCGAGTCCGGTCCCTCAAAGGGATCCAAGCCCTCCCGCTGCTAGAGAGCCAACACCGCCTCCTCCATCTCCGCCAAAGAAGCGCTCCTCTCAAAGGCTAGGATCTCAAAAACGACGATCTGATGACGTAGAGGAGGAAAGCTCATGTAAGCAATCGACTAGAAAAAGGGGGGTGAGTGGGAGCATAACTTCGTTATTGAAACCTTCTCCTGAAAAGCAGCCTGTTCCTAAAGATGCCATGATGCATTTTCTCAAAACAAGCAAATATCCACAGACAGGTGATAACCGACCTCGCAAGTCGGACTTTGAACGCACCATCAGTAAGGCGGATGTGTTGGAAGCAGGTAAAGAAGTGTTTCAGAGTGAGTTCGAAAAGAGGAGGACATTTCTAGAGTCAGCTAACCTCTCGGAGGAAGACCTATTGGCGATCCAGCGTGGTGGCACTCTACCCCCGCCAAAGAGAGCATGGCCGTTTAAGCCCGGGGGAGATCTAGTGGAACCGCACTTAATACCTCACTTAACCACGAGACTACGACAGTTGCATACTTGGTACAAACAACAAAGCAGTTCAAGCTTTGGGGCAAGATTCGATGATAAGGATTTTCCAGGGCGTGGGGAATCCATATTGTGGATTAAATTCGAGTACCTCCATGAGTTCTACCAACAAACCGCGCTTGACTGCAATATCATGAGCTTGTGGTGTTTGTAAGTTTCTATATAATGTCATAACTTACATCGGTTACAATGTATTATCACTTCTAACTTTAATCTTTTTGTAGGATGGAAGCGCACAAGTGCAGGGAAGAGAATGTTAGAAACGTCGGCTTCTTGGACCCTTGTGCTGTAAATGAGCAGACACTAGGCTACACGAGCACCAGGGACTACTTGACAAGGGCTTTCCTCGCTATGCAAGACAAAAAATACATTTTTCTCTCGTACAATGGCGAGTAAGTGTCAACGATAACCCTGTACTTTCATTGGTTTCACTTTGTACTAAATCACTTTTGTGTCAGATTCCACCATGTCCTCTTTCAAATCGAACTTGAACAGAGTCGGATAAAGATTTTCGATTCCAGAGCATATCCGAATCCTAAAGAAAAATACAAGCTCGTCCTTAAAGATCTTAACTTGTAAGTCAAATAATTCTTCATGTATATTGAGTAATCGAATGCTACATTTCCTTGGCTCCAACTAAGTTTGAAATTTCATAGGGCCTTCGCAAAGTACCGCAAGAAAAGCAAAATCCATAGACCCTTTTGGGGCGATTTTGAATTGGTTGAAGCCAAATGGATCCTTAGGCAGCCTCCTGGCAACGATCACTGTGGGTTCTATGTAATGCATTACATTCACACCGCAACAGGAGATGATTTTGGTCCTCTTCATGATCAGGTTCGTACGTCAGTCGTCTTAATTCAGTTGCAATCTCATATGCCACAAATAGGTCAATTTCTTTTCCATGATTATGACAAGATCAATAAAATAAGGCCTGAAGACACATACAAGGTATATTGTAGTATTATTTTAGACCTTATAGTGTAAGACTCAAATAAGGCCAAGAAAAACCTTATAAAATGAATCATAAATATAGATTACTAGCGAACCTCTAAGTATGAATGGCCAGTTAATTAATTCCACCTAGCTGTAAAATATCTCCCCTCAGAAACAAGGCCAGCAGGTCAAAATTCCCCTTTTCTGTAATTAAATAATCATGTCTCATTTCCATTGAAACATTGGGCTGGGTACCTCAATCATGTGCTTTCTTGGAAACTTTAAATGGATTGCTTTGTTCTTTTCTTGGAAACTTAACTGATATAAGTGGTTTCACGATGGTGTTTTAAATAATGCATTGCCATGTTAGTGGCTTCCACATGGATATGTTGTACTTGGCAAATAGTCGGAAATTCATGATTGATAAGCTAATCCATTATTTCTTATTTGCATTCTCATTCTCATTACTTGTGTACTTAATCCATTATTTCTTATTTTCTTGATGTAGAGATGTGAGCTAGAAACTTCAGAGTTGCTACTTACAGCGATCTGGGGATTCCAAGAGCAACTCGCAGGATTCATTTTGGACCATGTTGTAAAACCCTGTGGAGAGTACTGCATTATCTAGACTTGTAATAATTTTAATTCAGCGGATGTTTGTGTTTGAATCTGAACTTGTGGTTCAATCATGTGGCTGAATTATGAACTTGTGCTGATGTAATAATTGTTAAGCTTCTGGATTATTCATGTGCTGTTGAAATATTATTGCTGCTGCTGAAAATTTATTAATTGCAGCTGAAATTTTTTTTGGCTGTTAGACACTTATCACCAGCGGTTCGTGGCATAAACCGCTGGTGATGACAACAACATCACCAGCGGTTTGTATTACAAACCGCTGTTGATGCCCATAGCATCACCAGCGGTTTGTAATTCAAACCGCTGGTGATAGCCTTAGTATCACCAGCGGTTTGTATTACAAACCGCTGGTGATGTTTGGGTCATCACCAGCGGTTTGTATTAAGAACCGCTGGTGATACTAAGGCCATCACCAGCGGTTTGTATTACAAACCGCTGGTGATACTTGGGGCATCACCAGCGGTTTTAAAACCGGTGGTGAAACCCAGGGTCTTCACAAGCACTTTTTCAGCAGCACTTCCAAAAACCGGTGCTGAAGGCCCCTTACGAACCGGCGCTGATGCCTTTTGTGTAGTAGTGATCGAGGAATTGTAAATCTTGCATCGTCCATGAATCATTAACTTAAAGTGGTCCCCGCGTCCTCCAGTAGCTTGGGTGGAGATCAGGAGCGCATCCTGGTGGCGTATGTGACCAGTCAGCGTAAACATCAGCATCTGTATTGCCACCAAGGTGGGGAACTACCAGCATTTCACGCTCATCCCAGAGAATGATTGTTCCCATATCCTCTACGCTCCCATGCCATCCAAAAGCGATACCTTCTGGCAAGTCCAAAAGATCTGCTTCCTTCCCCTGCCGCTCCATCCTTCATCTCCAGTTCCAAGTCTCGTCCTCTCCAGTGCCTTGCTCCCCTCCAGCTCTGCCATGACCGGCGCTGTCCCCAAATCTGCGGCTGAGGTTTCCATGGTGCCGCCCTTCAACCATGACATTGCTAGACGTGGTGCATGGTGGCAACAACGGAGATGCTACCAGTTGCACACCAGTGGTGGTGTATGGCCACGACATCTCCAGACCTTGAACCCCAGTGAAGCAAGCGCTAGGGTCTTTTGTAATGAACGAATTGCCCTTTTTAGCCTTTAAGCTTCTCGTTCTCGTATAGCTAATCTACTACTGACCTTGTTTAATTATGGAGTAGTAATGATGTAGTTTAGTTCTGAGCTTGTTGACTTGACAAACAAGTACTCAGATGATGTGATTAATTTACAATTGTTATGCTCTATTTAGTTCACTACGGAGATGAGTATTGAGATGCTTTAGTTTAGTATCAAGACGTTTTTTAAACGTTGTGATGATATGCTCTGTGATGTCCATTCTCTACTTTAGCTCTACTGTGATATGCTCTACTTTAGATCTATGATGAGATTCTATAATGTAGCTTGCTCATGAGATGCTCTAATTTAGCTGTGATTAAATGCTTCCAAATGCTGATGACATGGTAGCACCACAGATTGTTATGAAGATTCTAGCACATACGCATACATATTGAGATTTGAATGTGTATTGATTGTGTGTGCAATTCATTTATAACAATGGACATACGGTTACTCATGGTACGTTCCGATGGAAAATTGATTTGATATATATGTATGTGTTATGCATGTTTGAAAATCTCCATCATGGTTTGTTGATCTCAAGGGCATGTTTGAAAATCTCCATCATGGTTTGCTGATCTCAAGGAAACTGACATACTTCAAATCAATTGGCCATGCATGAAGATTTCACACATGTTCAGATCAAACATGAATAACTATGCTTTTTCTTAATTTTAGTTTTTTGGTGTTTGACAGTAAACTGACTGATAAGAGGCTGGCCGATCTTCCGAGAGGTAAAGGGTAAATTTGATTGTTGGTGAACTCGACGTTGGCGATCCCGCTTCAATAAAACACGAATCGAACCCTGCAACCGTTACATCACTGCTCCGTTGGTTATCAATCAAGCACAACTTAGTTGACCTCATCGAGAAGGCTTTTCCCTGCAAGCGAATCGAAGAATACAAGCAAGAGAATGATAAACACGCAATCTGAAATTGCAGATCTATATAAAGCGAATATGAGAGTGGTTCAAGCTCTGATCAACAAAGGACTAATCACCACAGGGTTGTAGAACAAGAACGGGGGCCTTGGATCACTGTAAACGGACTTGTCGCCACAGTTACAATGAATCTATCATAGTTTCAACTTCGAAAACTTGACTAAACAAAACCCAAACCTAAAGTGACGGTGGCTGTTGAGTTTAATACCCTCAAGGGGTGAGCTAGGGTTGGGGGAGGCCAGGGGGGCGCCCACAACCTGGGCTTAAGGCCAGACATGATACAAAGGCCCGACGTGGCCCAAAAAGGTGACATAGCACCTTGTCGTGGTCACACAGAATGACTCACGAATGTTCTGGTGCTGGGACTAGAACCAAAACGA
The DNA here is from genome assembly GCA_004135705.1 of Alloteropsis semialata. Lineage (NCBI taxonomy): Eukaryota > Viridiplantae > Streptophyta > Magnoliopsida > Poales > Poaceae > Alloteropsis > Alloteropsis semialata. The sequence goes on from CM014277.1 coordinate 78,472,234, forward strand.
CGGCGTCGTCATCTTCTTTCCAACGCATCAAAGATCACCTCGTTTCGATATCGTATGAAGGAGATATCGCCGAAACCGTGTAGGGGTGTCGGCTAAATTCTAGGCGAACGTGGCAGCTGATTTGGGGTCGAATTGCAACTTAGGGAAGACAATGACGCGTGTATGTTCAGTATGGCGATGTCCTCATCGCTGACCGATGCGCAATTGCACCATTAAGCATAATTTAACAAACACAGTGGATTAACTAAGCACTGGTACGAGAAAGTTGTTATGCTAACCGGCGATTCCTAGACACCATGGTCAAATATGCCAGCACTTATCACAACCGATTCGCTTACCGACTTATTCTCACATGTACTTTCACTACTACAAAAATGTTTGTAGGGACGGGTAAAAACACGTTTGTATGGGCGTGCCGAAATCCGTCCCTGCTTTTGGCTGCTAAAAATGGCCATTTGCAGGGGCGGGTTAATAGCCTGCCCCAACAAACGTGTTTCCAGGGACGGGTAATGGCATGGTCCGCCCCTGAAGATGGTTTCCAGGGGCAGGTAATGGCATGCCGCCCCTGAAGATGGTGTTTCCAGGGGCGGGCCTTGCCATCACCCGCCCCTGAAACTCATTTTTGCCGACCAGAAATAAATCAAAAAAATAGCAAAATTCGTGCACCCAGCGGCTGGTGGGATTCGAACTCACGACCTCTCTCCCACGTGTAGCCTCCTCTACCACTGCACCACACTCTCACCTATGACTAGATGTTGTTTTGGTTCCTACCATATTATACTAAACTTAATGTAAATTGCTTGTTTGAGGCCCTAAACGATTTCAAATTAAAAAGTTGTCAACTACAAAGTTTCATAACTTTTTGAAATCTACAAGTTTCATTTTGGTAGTTTCTCCATCCGAAGTCGTTTATAGAATTTAAATTTTTAAATTTGAGAACATTAAAATTTAGTTTTCGTTGACAAGATGATTTCAAATAAAAAAGTTGTCAACTATAAAGTTTCATAACTTATTGTGATCTACAACTTTTATTTTGACTATTTCTCCATCCGAGGTCTTTTGAAAAATCTCAAATTTCAATTGAAAAATTACAAACATGCATTTCTAGGGGCGGCTCATGCCATGACCTGCCCCTAGAAATGCATCTATAGGGGCGGCCCTTAGCTACAGTAGCGCGCGTATTTGTAGGGGCGTGTCGCCTTTTAGTCCGTCCCTAAAAAAACCCCTGGCTCTTACAAATATTTTTTTAGTAGTGTATAATAGGTCATTTTTGCCGGTTTCAACACTGGCACAAATAATAAATGCTTAATTGCATCAGCTTCGTGGCACCAGTCCGATCCTCGGCACGAATAAAGTTTTTGTGACGGCACAAATGAGGGTTTGTGGAGGAGGGCAATAAGTGTACCGAAAACGTGAAAGGTATACCAGCTTTTTAGTTTTATAGGTTTTCAGTTTAACTGACAAAAATTAAATCCCTGAAATAATATTATAATTTTTTCAGTAAAACTCATAATATGTTGCTAATAGAAATAAATGAGGGCTGCAATAATGTACCTAAAATTATAATTGTTTGAAGCACTTGAATGACACTGTTCTCCATTTGTCACATTATTATCACTTTGGCGACAAGTATGTGGTGTGCTGACTCCTTCAATCGAAGATATATACATATTTGTAGCATTTGTCGCATGTTGATACATCTAAATCAAGCGCACACGCAATGCTGCCAAATGCCAATTGCAAGACTCGTTCCTACCAATATTGAACACAGCCGGGATAATATGCATGTTTATCAAGAATATACGTTAGTTGGTCTCAGATATGATATATTAAAGTGCCACCGTATCAAGTACAAAGTCCTGATTGAGTTAGAGAAGATGAAGCAATCACTGCTGGAGAATCGCACATCAGTGCCGGTCACAGGACGCGTCAGTGCCGGTCCCTGTGGCCGGCACTAATTGTCCGGCACTAACATGATGCACGTTAGTGCCGGCCAATATTACTAGCCGGCACTAAGCTGCGCGACCCCGCCCGGGGCCAGGCAGGCAGTTTAGTGCCGGCTGGTGTTACCAGACGGCACTAAACTCTTTTTTTTTCTTTTTCATTTCCTTTTTATTCTGTTTTTCTTTTTGGCTTTTTCTACGTATTGCTGTGCGTATTTGTACCGTATGCGACTACATACTCGTACTTTTTTGCCAAGCAGGTATTATAGGACGATGTCACACTAATATTACTCTAATATACATATATATATATATACATATATATATACATATATATATACATACATATATATATATATATACATACATAGAGTTCGTACACAACATTTGCAAGTACTTAGAGAGTATTTCAGATATTTCAAATTAAGCATCAACGGTAGTCAACATAAACACGCCGATCAGTTTTGGCTACGCTAATGTTGGGATCGCCATGAAATTCCCCTTTGGGATCTATGACTTCATCGAGCAGGAATCCGCACATAGCTTCTTGAATTGCCCTGATACGAGCTGGTTCAATGAGATCTTCTTTCATTCTCCAACGCTGTCAGTGTCAAATTTTTTTATCAAAACATGAGAACATGAGAGTGAAAATAATGATATAAAAATAATGAGCAAAGAATTGTTTGTGCTCACATACATTGAATGCATCCGGCATCATTTGTCCTTTTTCACTTGCAAAAGAGTTGATCCATTCGCATACGTAGTATCCACATAAGTTGTTTCCTTGCTCCTGTCTCCAGCACTATAGGAAAATGGGTTACGACATAGAATAATAAAATGTTTATTACGAATGACACTGGTTGTGAGAATACATACATACCGTAACAGGCTTAAATTGAAGAGGATTGATATCTTTTATTTTTAAGTGTTTGCTGAGAAAGCGATGCCATGCTTTATTTATCAGGTCGATGAGGTCTTGGTAGAATTGCCTTTGGCTTTAATAGAGGCTGCGACGCTATCTGCCGAAGACTTGTAGTTCACGAATTCATTCCACCAATGTCGTTGCTTCTTCCAGACTTTATCAAAATCTGGTGTGAGGCCCTTGTTGACAAAGTTTTTGATCAAGTTTCTTTTCTAGTATTTCTACTAATCATTTACCCTAAACCCTAAATAACATAAAGATAGTATTTTCTAGTATTTCTACTAATCATTTACACTAAACCCTAACTAATCATGGATTGTTGTAATATTTCACAAATAAGCGACATGCTTTCATAAATAAATAATATAAATGAAACAATAATTCCATGAACAACAAGAGCTCTACTCAGATGAATCATATGCTTACAGATTACATACATGAACAGATATACTCCCAACACATGAGTACAAATAAGAATTCCATCCATGATTATAACCAAATCAGTAAACATATTATGAAGATGAAGAATCCAAATAAAGAATAAAATCATAGTCATTCTTTTCATATTTTACTCTCAGATAGCGGGTTGCTGCTTTAGGCAGCCTTCCTTCGCCAAGGTGATCACTGATCCTCGACTAGTGTGACAACTCTATTCACAAATACAGGATCCAACTGGTTCTTTATCAATTTAAATTCAATACTTGTGACAATAATCAAAGTAACAGAGAGTATCAAACAAGTATAGAGCTAACCAGAGCCACACCAAAGGAACGGTGAAGCCAACAAATCAAAGAACAAGACTCCAATCCTTTAGAGCTGTCACACTATTGTCTCACTACACCGCTATACATCATCGAGTAATTCTAATCGGTCTAATCATGCAATCACTCCCAAGTATAAAACTAGCAGATTGCACAATTTCAAAATCAAAGAACAGAGAAAGGGCAAAAGCAACTCACTGCACGTAGATTGTCTACGTGGGAGCTTCTCCGGCGGTGGCGCGCGGGGACGACGGCCGGGCTGACGTACAGGAGGGGCGGCGCTTCGGCCGCGCGGGGACGATGGCCGGCGGTGGCGCGCAGGGACGACGGCCGGGCTGATGTACAGGAGGGGCGGCGCTTCGGCCGCGCGGGGACGATGGCCGGCGGTGGCGCGCGGGACGTACGGCCGGGGCGCGGGACGGCCGAGACCCGCCGTCGTCGTCGTCGTTCCGCCCGTGTCTCCGCGCAGCGGCGACGGGAGGAAGCCGAGGACGGCGATGGGAGGAAGCCGAGGAGGGGGGCGGCGCGCAGATCCGGGCGTCGGGGAGCTTCTCGAGGAGGCGGGGACGACGTGCCGCCGCCGAGGTAGCCGGCGATGACGACGACACGGGAGGACGGGGCGGGGTCGTCGCGGCGGCGTGGAAGGCGGCGGCGGCGGCGGGGACGGCGGGGGGCGGGCGAACGTCGATCGATTTGGGGGTGAAGGAGCAGGGGCCGAGGCATATATGTAGGGGTGGCTTGTTAGTGCCGGCTAGTAATACCAGCCGGCACTAAACTGTCCAAACAGGCGCCAAATGAAAAAATTCGCGCAGTTTAGTGCGGGCTGGTCTTTCTAGCCGGCACTAACGTTCACGACCAATTTTTCATTTTCCCTCCAATTGGCCATAATATACTGACATGATACTTTTCTATTTGGATACACAAAAATGCAAAACATTGCTCCATTTGTGTCCTGGCTAAATGCACACAAGCCATCATCACAGGGTGACTCTAAAGCACAGCAAATGCTGATGCCTCAACAGCCACTAAGTTCATCTATGGCCCCATCTCGGTGCTGCATCATTGGAATTAGCAAATATCCAAAGCACGATCATTCATTTCCAGGAAAAGAACAAAACTGAGTTATCACTGCTAGGTCACCAAAAACTCTGTACATTACAGTGAACTCCACGGGTTGATGATTTGTGTAAACAGGAGAGAATGTGATTACAAATAGCATAATGTAGCTTTGGGTTGATGATTTGTGTGTACACTTGCTGTAACAAAGTGGTGATTTGTGTGTACACTTGCTGTAACAACGGTCAGCTTTCTGGAAAGGTTCTTGTCTATAAACATCCTGGATTACATTTTGGCGATATACATAAATTGACTGCAACATATATTGATGGTTTGGAGCGAGGATATTGTGGGTACCTTAAATTCTTATTAGCATACTATTAATTATATCTACACAACAACAATGACAATTAATGTAAATTAATGAATCTACTACCATTAGCAATTATGTGTAGCTAATAGGGTATATATGTGTTTATACTTCTGTTATTCGTAATAGAAAGAAAATATTTCATTTTTAAACATGCAAAAATATTCAAAAATCTTTAATACAATATTCTATACAATGATGTAATCAATTTGCACATTACTTGATTAGTTGTTTGTAATTTAATGTTTCAACGCTCCTAGTAATGAAAAATTAACGGAAGTAAATAAATTTTCTACCATGCAAAAATATAATATTGTATTTTGATGATATTGTGTTGTAATTGCATGAATAATATCGATAATTGAGAGAAATACGACACATAGTGCGTTACATTACATCACTTAACGTGAAATACAACAACATATATATATATATATATATATATATAGAATAAAATGTATCTAAAACTACTACTCATCATCATCTACTGCAACATTGATAATCTTCCTTTTGACGAAAGTGCCTTGGGCGTGGTCGCGGCGTAAGTAAGGTGTGTCCTCTTTAGATAAGAGGATGCTGGGATCAACGTCAACTGAGAATGGAGGAAGGTCATCAATCTGGTCATAATCTTCTGACTTGTCCGAAATATCCTCAACTCCAACAACCTTTCTTTTTCCCGGAAGAACTATGTGTCGTTTTGGTTCATAATCTTCTGACTTATCTGTTACCTTCTTCTTCGGTTTGCTTGACATGTCCTTCACATAGAACACTTGTGTCACATCCTTGGCTAGAACAAATGGTTCATCTTTATATCCGGTCCTTTTAAGGTCCACTGTGGTCATCCCATACCGGTCCTTCATTACGGCTCCTCCAGCTACCCATTGGCAACGAAACAGAGCGACAAATATGGGTCCATAGTCAAGTTCCCATATCTCCTCTATGACCCCATAGTAGTTGTCCTTTTTTCCATCAGTACTGTTTACTACACACATACGGACACCACTATTTTGGTTGGTGCTTTTTTGGTCTTGATCTATTGTGTAAAATGTATACCCATTTATTTCATACCCTTGGTATTGTTGGACGGTGATCGATGGTCCCCTAGCCAGCCATTGAAGTTCTTCATCCACTGTGTTGTTGCCCAGTAAATTTCGTCTGAACCAGTTCTCAAATGTATTTATATGTTCGCGTGTAATCCAAGCAACAGTCTTCTCTGGATTTTCAGACCGCACAATATCCATGTGCTCGTCAATATATGGAGCCACCTTAGATGAATTCTGAAGAACCGTGTAGTTTGCTTTGCTGAATTCACTAGAAGGGATGTTCACATTAGATTTCTTTCCTAGTGTGCCTTTTCCCTTTAGTCGCCCCTCATGGTGTGACACGGGGAGCCCAATCGGATTTAGCTCAGGAAGATAGTCAACGCAAAACTCAATGACCTCCTCTGTTCCGTAGCCCTTAGCAATGCATCCTTCCGGACGAGAACGGCTGCGGACGTACTTCTTCAAGACTGCCATGAACCTCTCGAAAGGGAACATATTGTGTAGGAAAATAGGTCCCAGGATAGTTATTTCAGTCACAATATGAACTAGAAGATGTGTCATAATGTTGAAGAAGGAAGGTGGGAAAACCATCTCGAAGCTGACAAGACATTCGATAATGTCTTTCTGCAACTTTATTAGATTCTTCGGATTAATTGCCTTCTGTGAAATTTCATTCATGAACGCACAAAGCTTTACAACTGCCAATCTCAAATTCTCCGGTAGAACACCCCTCAGTACAATCGGAAGTAATTGTGTCATCAGGATGTGGCAGTCATGGGACTTCAAGTTTTGGAATTTCTTCTCTTTCACGTTTATTATGCCCTTTATATTTGAGGAGTACCCAGACGGAACCTTGATACTTTTCAAGCAATCAAACGTACTTTCCTTCTCCTCTTTGCTCAGATTATAGCTGGCAGGTTTTAAATAGTGGCCTTTGTCTCTCTTTTCGGGTTGCAAGCCTTTTCGTCCAGCTATCTGCTGCATGTCGCGCCTTGCGGCAATTGTGTCTTTTGACTTCTTACCATACACTCCCAGGAAGCCTAGTATGTTCACGCAAAGATTCTTCGATAGATGCATCACATCAATTGCGTGGCGAACATGTAAGACTTGCCAATAAGGTAGTTCCCACAATATAGACTTCTTCTTCCACATTGGAGCATGTCCCTGGCCATCCTTGGGAACAGGTTCGCTACCGTGACCCTTTCCAAATACTACCTTCACATCCTTGATCATCGAGAACACACGCTTTCCATTACGGAACAAAGGCTTAGCACGAGTTTCGGGCTCTCCTTTAAAATGCTTCCCTTCGGTTCTTAGGGGTGATTGGGAGGAAGGAATCGGCGATGGCCCATGTATACGCACTTCTTACAATGTTTCAAATAGATGCTATCTGTTTGATCTAGACAGTGTGTGCAGGCCATGTATCCCATGTTCGACTGACCCGACAATTTTGCAAGTGCAAGCCAATCATTGATGGTTACGAAAAGCAAAGCTCGGAGGTCGAAAGACTCTTGTTTATACTCATCCCACACACTTATGCCTTCTTCCTTCCAGAGCAGCAAGAGATCATCAATCAAGGGTCGCAGGAACACATCAATGTCGTTGCCAGGTTCTTTTGGCCCTTGTATAAGCACCGGCATCATGATGAACTTCCGCTTCATGCACAGCCAAGGAGGAAGGTTGAATATACATAGGGTCACAGGCCATGTACTATGAGCGCAGCCAAACTCACCGAACGGGTTCATTCCATCCGCACTTAGACCAAATCTTATGTTCCTTGGGTCGTTGTCAAATTCAGGAAACTCTCGGTCAAGGTTTCTCCACTGGGACGCATCTGCGGGGTGTCTAATCATGTGATCTTCCTTACGATCTTCTTTGTGCCAACGCATCAACTTAGCGTTATCCTTGTTTTTGAACAAGCGCTTCAAACATGGTATTATAGGGAAGTACCACACCAACTTTGCGGGAACTCTCTTCTTGACTGGCTGCCCATCAACATCACCTGGATCGTCTCGCCTGATCTTATACCGCAATGCGCCGCAAACAGGACAAGATTCTAAGTTCTCATATTCCTCTCCGCGATACAGGATACAGTCGTTAGGACATGCGTGAATCTTCTGTACCTCCAATCCAAGAGGGCAAAGCATCTGTTTAGCTTCGTATGTTGTCGACGGTAGTTCGTTACCATCAGGAAGCCAGTTCTTTATAATCTTTAATAGCTCACCAAATCCCTTATCGGTGACACCATTAGTTGCCTTCCATTTAAGGATCTCCAGCGCGGAACCCAACTTCTTTTGCTCCTCCTTGCAACCAGGGTACAACGGTTTTTTGTGATCCTCCAACATCTTCTCGAACTTGAATGACTCCATCGTTGTTTCACTGTTTTTCTCTGCATCAAGCAACACCTGACCTAGCTCGTCAGGTGCCTCCTCTTGCGCAACATGTGCTTCACCCTCGTCCATTGGTTCATCTTGAAAGCCACCAGCTTCATGAACAAATGCCCAGTCTGGAATGTTGTTATCATCATCTTCTTCATTGTCTTCCATCATAACTCCAAGTTCACCGTGCTTGGTCCAAAGACTATAGTTGGTCATGAAACCTCTTTCATAAATGTGGTTCCACATAGTACCTTTATTCCTGTATTCCTTTTTATTTTGGCAAACGGTGCATGGACAACACATTAAACCCTTCGGTGACCTGTTGGCCATTGCCGCATCGAGAAACGTTCGTAGGCCATTAACCCACGCCAAGGTGCTCCGGGGCCGTACATCCATTGCCGGTCCATCTGCAATAAATTTATCCATAATAAAAGACATAAAGTACAGAATGTATTCAAAGAAACATAAATTTCTCCCTAGCCTTTTCTTTTAAAAAAATGGCATAATAATATACACACATATCATAAAGAAATAATTCAAAATTAATGTATAAATCAAAAAATCATGCTCATTCTTCCTAATATTTTCTTTTAAACAAATGGCATAATAATACACACACATGTCACAATGAAATAATTGGAAATTATTGTATAATTAAAAAATCATGCTCATTCTCTCTAACATTTTCTTTTAAACAAATGGCATAGTAATATACACACACATGTCACAATGAAATAATTCCAAATTAATGTATAAATCAAAAAATCATGCTCATTCTCCCTAACATTTTCTTTTAAAAAAATGACATAATAATATACACACATGTCACAATGAAATAATTCAAAAAAATCACTCTACATGTGTCATAGGCAAAATATCTAGTAAACCTTCTCTAAAAAGCAAGAAAGCAATTCTACATAGCTCAAATTAATGTATAAATCAAAAAATCATGCTCATTCTCCCTAACATTTTCTTTAAAAAATGACATAATAATATACACACATGTCACAATGAAATAATTCGAAAAAAAATCACTCTACATGTGTCATAGGCAAAATATCTAGTAAACCTTCTCTAAAAAGCAAGAAAGCAATTCTACATAGCTCAAATTAATGTAAAAATCAAAAAATCATGCTCATTCTCCCTAACATTTTCTTTTAAAAAAATGACATAATAATATACACACATGTCACAATGAAATAATTCGAAAAAAAATCACTCTACATGTGTCATAGGCAAAATATCTAGTAAACCTTCTCTAAAAAGCAAGAAAGCAATTCTACATAGCTCAAATTAATGTAAAAATCAAAAAATTATGCTCATTCTCCCTAACATTTTCTTTAAAAAAAGGACATAATAATATACACACATGTCACAATGAAATAATTCGAAAAAAATCACTCTACATGTGTCATAGGTAAAATATCTAGTAAACCTTCTCTAAAAAGCAAGAAAGCAATTCTACATAGCTCAAATTAATGTAAAAATCAAAAAATCATGCTCATTTTCCCTCATCCTTAAAATCACTAATTACTCTATCTAGAAAGCATGGAACGAAAAATAAACACCGTAATAGAACAGAAGATGAAGTTGCTAACCTTTTGACGCACTTAGATGAGTGAAATCTCCACAAATTTTGGAAAAAATGGGCAGCACCTCCCCTCTAACACGCCATGGGAGAGAGGAGAAGCCCGAGGTTTGATGGGTCGGGCTCGGGGAAGAAGAAGGTGGCTGGTTTATAGTCGGACGACTTAGTGCCGGCTGGTGGGTTTGACCGGCACTAACATGCATCATTTAGTGCCGGTTGATTCTGCAAGCCGGCACAAAACTCGCCCAGACAAGTTTGTGCCGGCCTATACATTCAGCCGGCACTAACTGGGCATTTGACCGTTGTTCGGTCGGTGCTGACCGTTGCGGGAGGGCGCGTTAGTGCCAGTTTGGAGGTCTAACCGGCACTAACATGGCTCTCGCGGCACTGTTTCCTGGAGCCGGCACTAAATGATGACATTAGTGCCGGCTCAAGGCCGACCGGCACTAACGTGCGCGCACCAATATGAAGTTCTCTCGTAGTGCAATGCACGTCCATAGAATTAATAGCTTTAGGATATAACTGAAAAAACGAGGTGGTCAGTTTTTAGACCGAATCTCACGTGCCTTCAAACGCAGACGGAATCCAATTCGTGCATGGTATCGGGGATGTATGGAGAGCGGCAAGCAGCAGCAGCACTTCGTTCTGATCCATGGAGTCTGTCACGGCGCGTGGTGCTGGTACAGGGTGGCCACGGCCCTGGAGGCCGCCGGCCACCACGTGACGGCGCTGGACATGGCCGGGTGCGGCGCCAGCCCCGGGCGCGGCGAGGAGGTGGCGTCCTTCGAGGAGTACAGCCGGCCATTGCTGCACGCCGTGGCCGCGCTGCCGGAGGGCGAGAGGGCGGTCCTCGTCGCCCACAGCTTCGGCGGGCAGAGCCTCGCGCTCGCCATGGAGAGGCACCCGGAAAAGGTCGCCGTGGCCGTGTTCGTCACGGCCACCATGCCCGCCGCCGGGAAGCCCATGTCGTTCGCGTTCAACCTGGTACGCCGCCACCGTGCGCTTCTCCATTTTTCTCGCGTTCAAGTAGTAGTATATAGCCCTACTACATGCCGCGTTACCTTGCTAGTGGTTTCCTGACGTTAATCCAATGCTAATCCAATTCATCAGTAAATCAAAAGAAGGTTACAGAGATTTCGTTAATCCACATGTCGACATGAATACTCTACAAAACTCGATTTCGTTTCTGCTATCCAAAGTTCAAAAAATGTAATCAGTGAATTTAGATCTAACAAACTAGTGACAACCTAAAACCCATTTTCCTACAAATCTGTATACTTTGCGAGTTTCAAACAACCAAAGCCAGTCCAAGCCAACCTATTTGATCTCAACTCCGATTATGTCTCTTGTTCGTTCATCTGTTGTTCCTGGTTTCTCGTTTGTTGCGGTTAACTGCGATGCCACCGTCCTCCACTTGATCCCCCTCTGTTTCCCACCTCGTTAGCAAGCAATCTACCCAGATAGAACCAGAACAGGAGCTGCTACGGTACTCTGAAATAAATGTGAACCGTCCATTTAAATAGATCTACATGGTTAAAATGGCCTATTACCTCTTAAGAGGTAATAGATTTAATATTTATTCAAATATTTAAATTCTAAAATAACAAAATATCTTCTATTAATCCGTATAGTGTACGTGATTCCGTTACTTCTTTTCCTCTCGTGAACGTGACAAAGGGGGTGGGGTCAGAAGATAAATGCTTTGGCTTTTTTTTGCCTAACGTGACAAAGACACTAAACATTATTTTATTTTGCCTAACATCCGATCCGTTTTTTACCTAACATAAATCCCTGAGAAGAAACTAGTGCATGGCATTTATTAGATCTCACCTTAGGTCTTGTTAAACACTAAACAGTATAGTTGTATGTGAATTTTTTTCTTCTAATGTAACACATGTAATTTAAGGTCTAGAAGCAGCGCACCATATATCGGACATTAGATATGGTGGATTAGGGGTACGTGATTTTTTTTTCTCCTAATGTAACGTGGCTCGGTTCCGACTCCTGCCGCTTGCATCCCTATTGGACGCACGCGAGGTCCTAGAGCACTGCTGGTCAAGCGTCAACTGTTTGCATGCCGAAATAACCGGATTTTCCTTTTCCTGAGTATTTTAATTATTTAAATGTTTCATTTATTTAAAAAATCAACGGTGGAGATTCATTCAAACTCTTACCTCTTAGGAGGTAAGCTAGAGTACCCTAGCAAGGCCAGAAGCATATCTTATCGAATCACTTGCATGGTGTAGGTGAGATGGTAAGAAGTGTTCATGCGAGACGAGAGGTTATGGTTTTGAATCCCCCATAGAACATGATTTTTTGACACACAGGACCTTTAATACTAGATAAAATACTACCTCTCTACTAGTAAAAATGGAAGATAACATATGTGACGTGGATTTCCCAACGAGGCTTTTAGGGTCGGCTTTTGACTATCAAAACTTGAGAAGATCTTATTAGGTAGACTCATCTAAAAACTTCATGAATCTTTAAAGCATACTTGATTAATTAAGTCATATTTTTTTTGTAAAAACTAGAATTTGCAACATGATAGTACTAACTTTTTACCCTATGCTTTCCTTTTGAAATAACCATGAAGTACCTTTTAGTACCGGTGGTGTTAATTAAAAGGCCTACAGGAGCTACTCCCTCCGGTTTTTAATAGATGTCGTATTAGCTTTGTCCTAAATCAATGTTATAAAATTTTGACCAAACTTATAGAAAAATATAGTGACATTTATAATATCAATCATATGTACTATTAACATATACTTTATGGTGAACTCAACGAAACAAATTTGATATTATAGATATTTTTATATTTTTGTATAAACTTGATCAAAGTTGGATAACTTTGACTTAGGACAAAGCTAATACGACATGTAGAAAAAACTGAAGAGAGTACCAAATTTTGAGCCGGTACTAATACCTAGCATTAGTACCGGACCTTTTAGCAACCGGTAGTCCGGTACTAATGTGTTTTTTTTTGTGTTGGATGAATGCCTTTCTCTAGTAGTGTTTCTTCCTGACCATGATTATACTGCTAGGTATCACACGGAAAAGGGCCAGATTTTTTCATGGATTGCACACTCGGAACTACCGGTGATCCCCAGAATCCGGATAAGACATTTTTATTCGGACCAAAGTATATGGCGCGGAGAGTGTATCAGCTGAGCCCTCCTGAGGTATGCTACAATGGTCGTTTGTTCACATGTGGCTGAGATGCTAGACTCTATTATTTGCCAATTGCAATCACCTCTCACCTGGCAAGCAGCAAATCTCATTTACTAAGTTGTACATTTCGTCCAGATCAAGTGCTAGGTCTAGCCTAAACAGCCATCTTCCTCCCTACTTCCTCTTATTGTTGCAATGCAGAATCTGACCTTGGCAATGGCCATGGTGAGGCCGTCACGACGGTTCCTGAATGACGAGATGATGAAGGGGGACATCCTGACGGTGGAGAGGTATGGCCGGGTGAGGCGCGTGTACGTCGTGGCCGAGGACGACGCGTGTAAGTCTGCGGAGATGCAGCGGTGGATGGCCTCGTGGAACCCCGGCACCGAAGTCATGGGGCTGCAGGGAGCTGATCATATGCCCATGTTCTCCAAGCCGAGGGAGCTCTCAGAATTACTCATGGAGATTGCCAATTAGAGATGGGGTTTGAGAAGGATCCCCTGCTTATAGAGCTAGCTGGTCAAGTGGTCATGCATATGCCTATCAGCATAGCCGTGAATGTTCAAGTAAGATTGCTAAAATGTTGACCATTGTAGCAAGGTTCAACCTAAATCATGAAATAAGATCATATTATCTACTGATTGCCTGAAGAAGGAAACTTCAAGCATAACCGTGACAAGAACATTTATGATACATTCCTCGCAGCTTCACCACTAATAGTACGTGGCTCCTATTCAGTATTCACAGGGTTTCAACTCTATTTGCGTCAAATTAAATTAATTTGTTGTAAAAGATTAAAGTTCAATTTAGTGTTTTTAGCACAAGGAAAAACACAGGGTACAATAGTTGGATTTTGCAGGAAAACAACGCCCATGTTATATTAGGAGTTTGTATCACACTTGCTCCCGCACGATTTAAATACTTGCTTTGCAATTATAGAACCGTAGTTGTGGTAATGAACTTCCGGCGTGACATAAGCATACGTGCAACTCGCAAAATAGCTATTTACGACAATGCAAAAATTGGGCAGAAATTGGGAGTTAAAAATAATACTGCTAAACACTACCAGAGAACTCTCTATCCATCCTCCCTAATCGGTCACGGTTGGATTGGACCCGGTACCAATGGAAGCATTGGTACCGGGTCCAATCCCCAATAATTCTGCGCGCTCATTGGTACCGGGTGGTGGCACCACCCGGTACCTATGAGGCAACATTGGTACCGGGTGGTGTCACCACCCGGTACCAATGAGCCTCGGGGCCTTTGGTACCGGTTGGTGACACCAACCGGTACCAAAGGGCCCCTTTGGTACCGGGTGGTGCCACCACCCGGTACCAAAGGGGCCCTGCGTATAAAGGGGCCTTCTTCCTCCCCCAGCCCGAGCCATGGCTCATTTCTTCATCCTCCATTGAGTTCGGGTTGGGGGAGCTCATGCCCGATTTTTTTCATAACTTTTGGAGATTTTGCAAACCAAGTCCGCTAGAAGGTTAGCAACTTCATCCTCTCTCTTTTGACGTTTAGTATGGTCTATTTCATGCTCTATGTTTTGAGTAATTTGTGTTTTGTGGAATGGATTGAAATAAGAGATTTTAGATTGAATCTTCACTTTT
>CM014277.1:78496248-78511161 GCA_004135705.1 Alloteropsis semialata
CGCGCCCGTCTTGTCCGTCGCCGGCCCTCCCCGCGCACCTCCCGTCCGACGCCGGACTCCCCGCGCCCGGCCTCCCTTCAACCGGCGCCGCCCGACTCCGGCCTACCCGCTGTGTGTAGTATGTTGTGTGGGTGTGAGTTTTTTCTTTTTAATGTTATAGGAAAATCATAGATTACGATAGGAAAATCATAGATTATTATTAATAATACTTGTTATTTCATAGAAATTGTTAGGAATTCATAGGCATTAGGAAAGTCTTAATATTCATAGGCATTGTCATTTATTTCCTAGGATTTTTGTATTATGAATATAATACTTATAGGAATAATTTGTTGTTATAATGATATTATACTTATAGAATAATACTAATAGGAATAATAGTTATAGGAAACAATACTTATATGAAATTCCTTTAATTGTAGAAAATTTTACTATGGCTATAGAAATTCTAGAAATTGTTGGAATTTGTATTATAAGAAATAATACTTATAGAAATTCCTTTTAAATTGTGCTTAAAGGATATTTGTTGTGCAAATGGTATTATACTTATAGAATAATACTTATAGAATAATACTATTTAAGTGTTATTGTAGAAATTTTTGAAATTTGTAGGAAATTGTATTATTACTATAAAAATTCATAATAGTTTTATTTAATAAAGTGTTATTTCTTGTATACATTCTAAGGGCTATTTCTAAGATGATGACGGAAGATGAAATGAACAAAATGATTATGATGGATGCCATTGCACAAGGCAGTGCACGTGCCACAAATATCCTCGACGCCGAGGAGGAGGCAGGTGGTGGCGATGGCAACCAATACCTGAATATGTCAGGTGATGGCATGGAAGAACTTGCTGAAAATGTTCAGACGGAGGAGGTATATATGTATATATATTGCCATTATCGATGATATATATATAAGCATGCGATCTTGATACATTTTTTTCTCGTACCTGTAGCTCTCAGGCTCACAACCTTCTGGGTCATCATCATCGAAGAGGACGAAACGTGGCCCGATCAAAAAGTTAGAGGGCAGACTTCTAATCACGGATGTGGCCGAAGATGGTCGGCCAGTTGTGCCAGAGAAAAATGCTACTTAGATGGCAAATCTGTGTGATGTTCTAGTTAGAGACCACGTGCCCATCAGCTTGCAGAGATCAAAATTCAGCAATGAAGCAACTTACGTGCCGCAATCAGAGAAAGAAATGCTATGGGCAAGTTTGAAAGAACGCTTCACAGTGCCTGAAGGTTCAAAGGAGAGAGTGAAAAATTGGGCTCTAAAGACGATGGCTACTTCATTTCAAACTTGGAAGAAGAACCTGTACAGAAAATATGGCGAGATGAACCTGACACCCAATTTCAACGATTACCTACAGCTCAAGGATCATTGGGATTCGTTCGTGTAGTACAGGCGGTCAGAGTTAGGTGAAAAGAACTCCCGTCAAGCAAGGATCAATGCGGCGAAGAAATGGTACTTCCACTCTCTTGGACCAACTGGCTACAAAAAGAAAATTCCAATCTAGGACAAGATGGAAGAAGATTTGCTTGTCAGAGGAATCATGCCGATGACAATCAATTGGCTAGAGCGATCGAGGTATTGGTATTACGCTCATGGGGGCACTTGTCACACCCAGTTTTATAAACAAAACCAGATGACTATCATATGTGCACCAGGATCAAGTTTACACACATATGAGACTTCATCAGTGATATAAAAGATAGTGCAAAAAGTAAATAATATTAAATACCATTATTACACTCACGTGAAGCGAATAACTAGCAGCGGAACATCAAAACTTATCCACAGGCAGCTGACTGGGGGAACACGTACGCCTAGAAACTTCCAAAATACTCCACTGAAACTTCTTATTCAAGCCTGAACCGCAGATAAAGCAAGGTTGAGTACACTTGTGGTTGGTACTCAGCAAATGTAGAACAAAAGCATATGACATGCAAAGGCTTAACAAGAAAATAGCTGGCTAATTAAATTGCTTTAAGCACTTTAGTTGGTCATATTTTATTTAGCAGCATAATTACTAAGGTATAAGTATATACCAACCCAATTAAGCATATGGTAAACCACAAGCATCATCACGAACACAAGTAAACCAATTTATTTCATCTTTCGATATATTAATCATGTGAGGATCTAGGCCGCTCATGACCGCGAGCACGGCTATTGCAATAGATTTTAGACACTCTGCAGAGGTTGTACAACTTTCCCCACAATTCGTGTTTCCCATGTCGCCTGAGGTCGCGAGCCTCTTCAACACTTCCTTAGGTGAGGGGCTAGGGATTCACTATGAGGTCTTTCCAAAGACTCCCTCTATGTATGTGTTGGTCCCTTCCTTGCAGGTCCTCAGAAGGCGCACCTTCCTTCCCCGCGCATCTAACACCAACCAACACCGCCAAACGTACGACCCCAAACACAACATAGAGTTCACCTAGTTACTTAGCCAAGACCAGAGCCATGTAGTATTATGGTTGTACGGGAAATCCTGGGAGGTTCTCCATGTTCCAATTAATCACTGTGGTCTTGGTTTAATGTTCTCATAAGATCATATATCATATTGATAAAAGATATCACAATATTATTATCTTCACATTTAGTGTACACCATTCCCAAGTATAGCAACTAGCAAATACTACCCAACATTAATATAAAACCCAGGTTGACAAGGTATGATTAATTAAAACTAGTCATCCTTAGCATAGGACCCATCATGATTATAAGCATGCAAGCAATAGCGTAGCTACAATGTGAAATGAGCATGTCATATGGTTATTAGGACGAAAAGTATGATCAAGAATACACTTGCCTTAAATCCAGCTAATAAATGCTACAGCTCAGGGTCTTCTCAACTGAATTCTCGAACACCAAGAATGATCCTTGAACACCTCAAACGTTGCACCTTCTATACGCATCACAGGGGCACACACAAGAACAATACAACAAATAAGAAACAGTACACCAAACATCGATACAAAACAAACAAAGGACTATAACCAAGTGTATATAGGTCGCTCATGTAGCAAAGAGCTAGCACAAGAATTACCAAATTTGGGACAAAGATCAATGAGACATGGGTCTTTAAAGGAAATAGAATATTATTGGATAACACAAGGACGTCATGGAGATATCAGTTGATTACCCCAAATATTATGATGTTGGATTTGACAAGGCAAAATATAGGCTGGCCAGAAAAATAATCAGAATGTATGGTGGATAAATGAATGATGAGTGGACACGTGCAAGCATATGTATAGATGTGCATTGTGACCAATTTGTACTACACGTCCATGCATGCATTGCATACGTGCATGAGGTGAAAGAGAAATAACTAAACTGTTGCTAAACATGATGGATGCATGACATCATTAGAGTAATTAAGGAATAAACTAATGCGGCAAAGGATCTAATCATCGTGGAAAACCTTATTCTTCTGTCCTAGTCTTCCTGACCTGTAGAACAAGATTAGCTTGTCTCCGATCTTGACACAGAGAGGACTAATGTGTAGCACAACGAGATTGACGATCGCTCGCTTGATCGGTGACCGTGATCATGGTTGTGAAGGGCAGGACGCAGAGCATACACTGATGGAGGCAGCAGATGTGGCTGATGGCCGTCGGTGCTGCAGCACGTGGTCAGGCTCAAGAACGTGAAAAAGAAAGAGATCAGATTGGCACGCATGAACACTACTGGAGAACTCGCCATCCATCCACCGTAATCGGTCACGGATGGAAAGGACCCGGTACCAATGCATGCATTGGTACCGGGTCCAACGGTCAATAATTCTGCGAGCTCATTGGTACCTGGTGGTGGCACCGCCCGGTACCTATGAGGCAACATTGGTACCGGTTGGTGTCACCAACCGGTACCAATGAGCCTCGAGGCCTTTGGTACCGGTTGGTGACACCAACCGGTACCAAAGTGGCCCCCTTTGGTACCGGATGGTGCCACCAACCGGTACCAAAGGGGCTCTGCGTATAAATCCCCTTCTTCCTCCCCCAGCCCGAGCCATGGCTCATTTCTTCATCCTCCATTGAGCTCGGGTTGGGGGAGCTCATGCCCAATTTTTCCATAACTTTTAGAGATTTTGCAAACCAAGTCCGCTAGAAGGTTAGCAACTTCATCCTCTCTCTTTTGACGTTTAGTATGGTCTATTTCATGCTCTATGTTTTGAGTAATTTGTGTTTTGTGGAATGGATTGAAATAAGAGATTTTAGATTGAATCTTCATTTTTATTATGAATTTATAATAGAGAATCACTATATAGTTAGTTGTTGCATGTGTAGAGATGATGCACAAATTTTTAGACATTGTTTAGATTTTTGGATTATTTGTAGAAACTTTAAATGATTTTCATATTTATGCTTATTATGATTTTTAGATATTCTAAATGATATTCATACTTAGGGTTATTAGGATTTTTAGAGATTATAAATGAAATTCATATTTAGGCTTATTATGAAATTTAGAATTACATCTTTTTAGAGGCTTCAAATGACGTTGATATTTAGGGTTATTAGGATTTTTTGAGATTATAAATGATATTCTTATTTAGTTAGATTTTAAATTCAATTTTACTTCTCATGGTTGTCAATATCTTGAACTAAAACAATCCAACTCTTGGCATGCCTATGATGATATCAAATTTTACCTAGTTTTCTAGCTGGGTAACATATGATGACCTTGAGCTTGAGCTTGTATTGTATAGTTATGCTTCTCATGGTTGTCATCAAACCATGGGACACATCCATGCCCAAGCAACGGATCGGTTGTGATGGTTGGGCTGGGTGTGTCTCATGGTTCCATGCCTACCATGAACCAATTTTGTTACCACCTGTAATGTTTCTTATGCTCCAAGTTCAAGGTCAAATGAAAGACAACGTATCTGAGGCAAATCACTCCTTGAATTTTTTTTGAGATGAGCAAAAGTAACACGTTGATGATTTTGGAATGTGGTTGTGTAACATCTTTGTAGTGGCATCAAATGATGTTGATGTTTACGGTTATTAAGATTTTTAGAGATTATATATGATATTCTTATTTAGGTTTATTACCGAACTTTAGAAATTGGGGATGAATTTTTCATTGTATTTTGTGAATAGATGAATCGGCAATGGATGTACAACGCGGATAGACGCTCATCTGACTTCATTAATGGTGTTCATCAATTCCTCGACGCGGCAGAGGCTAACTCGACCTCGGGTTTTATATGCTGTCCATGCAAGGTCTGTGAGAATAAGAAGGATTATCACATCTCGAAGAAGGTGGTCCATACACACTTGCTTATGAGTGGTTTCATGCCTAACTATATCTGTTGGACCAAACACGGCGAAGCAGGGATATTCTTTGAAGAAGGTGATGAAGAAGGTGACGACAACATCCCGGACTTTGCACAATACGGTGCCTTTGCAGATGATACAGCAATGGGCGAGGGTGAAGCAGTTGCAGAAGATGAGGATGATGACGCCTTAGGTGGCATGATCCGTGATGAAGAGAAAGACTGCAAAAGTGCAAAAGAGCGGGAGAAGATGAAGCGTTTGTTGGAGGACCACAAAACATTGTTGTACCCAGATTGCAAAGAGGACCAGAAAAAATTGGGTACCACACTGAAACTGTTGCAATGGAAGGCAACTAATGGCTTGTCTGACAAAGGTTTTGGAGAGATATTGAAAATGATAAAGAAGATGCTTCCAGAGGGCAACACATTGCCCGAAACAATATACGAAGCAAGAAAAATCGTTTGCCCTCTAGGACTGGAAGTACAAAAGATACACGCATGTCCCAATGATTGTATCCTTTATCGGGGCAAGTCATACGAATCTTTGGACGCCTGTCCGGTTTGCAATTGTTCGCGGTATAAAATCAGGCGAGACGACCCTGGTGATGTTGAGGGAGAGCCCCCCAAGAAAAGAGTCCCTGCCAAGGTGATGTGGTATTTCCCTATAATACAACGTCTGAAGCGCTTGTTCAGAAACAAAGAGCATGCTAAATTGCTGCGGTGGCACAAAGAGGATCGGAGGGAAGACAATATGTTGAGACACCCCGCTGATGGTCGCAATGGAGAAAAATCGACAGAGCGTTCCCAGACTTCGCAGAAGATGCAAGGAACATAAGATTTGGTTTGAGTACAGATGGCATGAATCCTTTCGGTGATATGAGCAGTAGCCACAGCACTTGGCCCGTGACTCTTTGTATGTACAACCTTCCTCCGTGGATGTGCATGAAGCGGAAGTTCATTATGATGCCAGTGCTAATCCAAGGGCCAAAGCAGCCTGGCAACGACATTGATGTGTATCTAAGGCCACTGATTGAGAAACTTTTGTTGTTGTGGGGCAAAGATGGTGTAAAGGCGTGGGATGAGCACAAGCAAGAGGAATTTAACCTACGAGCATTACTGTTTGTGACCATCAATGATTGGCCTGCACTTGGTAACCTGTCAGGACAGTCAAACAAGGGATACAAAGCATGCACACATTGCCTAGAACAGACCGACTGCATTTACCTGAAACATTGTAGAAAGTGTGTGTATATGGGCCATCGTCGATTCCTTTCTGAGAAACATCCGCTAAGAAAGAAAGGAAAGCATTTTGAGGCGGAAGGTCGTAGCAAACCAAGGCATCGGGATGGAAAATATGTATTTGCTATGGTAAAAGATGTGAAGGTGGTCTTTGGGAAGGGACCTGGCAGCCAGCCAGCGGCAAGTGAAAATAGAAAGGCGCCCATGTGGAAGAAAAGTCAATATTCTGGGACCTACCATATTGGGAGGTCTTAGATGTCCGCCACGCAATTGATGTGATGCACCTGACGAAAAATCTTTGCGTAAACGTGCTAGGGTTCCTTGGTACTTACGGAAAGTCAAAAGATACGCTTGAAGTACGACAGGACCTGAAACGTATGAAACAATGAGATCCCCTGCATCCTGAGAAAAGAGAGAAAGGGCGTTGGAACTTGCGTCTTGCTAGCTACACTCTAAGCAAGGAGGAGAAGACCAGCATGTTTGATTGCTTGAACAGTATTAAGGTCCCGTCCGGCTACTCATCGAATGTAAAGAGTCTGATAAATATGAAAGAAGAAGAAATTCGTACACCTCAAGTCCCATGACTGCCATGTGCTGCTCACACAATTGCTTCCGGTGGCGCTGAGGGGAATTCTACCCGTTAATGTCCGAACAAGTATTGTGAAGCTATGCACCTTTCTCAATGCAATCGACCAGAAGGCAATCGATCCCAGTAATCTAGCAAAGCTGCAGGATGATGTGGCCCAAAGCCTTGTCAGCCTTGAGATGATATTTCCTCCGTCTTTATTTAATATTATGACGCATCTCCTGGTCCATGTTGTCAAAGAGATTGGTATTCTTGGTCCTGTATTCCGACACAATATGTATCCTTTTGAGAGGCTCATGGCTATTCTAAAGAAATATGTTCATAACCATTCTCTTCCAGAAGGATGCATCGCCAAGGGATACAGAACAGAGGAGGTCATTGAGTTCTGTGTTGACTATATCCCCGAACTGAAACCGATTGGGCTACCTGAGTCACGCCATGAGGGGAGACTACTTGGGAAGGGCACGTTAGGAAGGAAACAAACAAGGTGTAGCGACTATGATTTATTCATGAAAGCCCATTACACTGTATTGCAGTCGTAACCATGGTAGCTCCTTACATCGAGGAGCACAAGACTATAATATGCTACCAAAATCCAAGAAAGTCTGACAAGTGGATTACACGCCATCACATAGAAACTTTCGCTGGTTGGTTGCGACAAAAACTCATGGGTAACGAGACAATACATACACAGCTGGCGTATTTGGCAAGGGGACCATCATCCTCATTCTTGACATTCCAAGGCTATGACATAAATGGGTATACATTTTACTCGAGAGCCCAAGACGACAAAAACACCAACCAAAATAGTGGTGTCTGTATAGATGCCTATGACAACAAAGGGAACAGGGTCTCATATTATGGCCAGGTAGAGGAGACCTGGGAACTAGATTATGGACCTTTGAAAATACCACTTTTTCGGTGCAAATGGGTGAAACTTACAAGTGGAGGTGTTACTATAGACCGCTACGGCATGACAACTGTGGATCTCAACAAAATTGAGTATGTAGATGAACCATTCGTGCTCGCCAAGGATGTGCATCAAGTGTTTTATGTGAAGGACATGTCTACCAAACCCAAGACGGGAACTCTGCAAACAAACAACTCCGAACTTTATCCAAAACGGCACATAGTTCTCACGGGGAAAAGAAAAATCGTGGGTGTCGAGGACGTCACCGATGAAGATGATTATAATAGGTGTGACGAGGTGTCTCCGTTCAGTGTGGAGGTTGACACAAGCATCCTGTTGGCCAATGAAGATGCTCCTTATGCTCGCAACGATCATAACGAAGGAACTCTTGTAAAGAAAACATTTATTGCTGTTCAAGCATAATGTTGTACTTATGTTGAAGCGTTATGGTATGTAATGTAAAGGAGTTAATATATATTACTAAATAGTAATATGATTCTAGAATAGTTTCTTATGCTTCTTGATTAACCAAATTTGATTTTGTCTTATGCTTCTTGATAAGTATTTACTAGTTTTGTTAAATTGACTTGTAATATATTGCGGTTTGTTTTGGTTAGTATCATGCCGAGACAGCGTCAGGCAGCTAGACGTGGTGGCTATGTTACTAATATGCCACCTACCATCCCTATTCGAGAGGCTCACGAGCCTGGATGGTCGACAACACAACAAGTTGATCATGTCCCAATTCCCACACCTCAGCAACTTCGCTACAATATGGTAATATAGATAATCCTCTGCAAGTTGCATTTGAATGTAATCACTATGTCACTGAGAATAGAAATTATTAATAATGCAGATCATTAATCCAATTACATGGCTAAAAGATGCAAACATCGGTCAATCAAGTCCTTTGGTATTAAGGGAAAATGTGACCGAAAATACTGGTAGGGTTATGATCTCTGTTAGCATTCAACAAAATGCCACCCGTGACCCAAATCCTGGTGACATGGTTATTATCCACGTTCATTCTGGCGCGTGGCAGCAAGACCATGTGGCCTCGTGTGATGCTGTGAGGCAAGCACTAGCCCAAATAGAAAGTCAAACTGGCCACGTTTTCCCGGACTACAGCTACTTCAAGTTGAAAGCTCTCGAGACGGGTGAGCCAGACGTGACAAAATGCCTAAAAGGATTAGTCCTTCATATGAATCGATTTATGTAAGTTAGTTTTATTTTTAGTTGTGTAATTATATTAAAGTTTAACTATCATTATCTGTAACAATATGTTTTATTAATCTTATTGTAGGATGACTACTACTGTGGATTTGTGTATGCGTGTTCTGGTCTACGTGCAGTCCTTTATCAAGTCCTTGGAAACTTAGGGTATGCACACACGACGCCAGGGGCTTATTGAGTTAATGGTGGTTTCCAAGCTAATATAACCTTGAGTTATGCCAATGTTGCTGAGATCACAATTTATGGAGAGGTCTTGGATTCACGTTACAAGGCACAGGATAGTGCATACATATATGCACTTGATTATGTCGACAGGTTTCTAGGCATCGAGATTATCGATATAAACTATCCTTTCTATCTCATGAAGAAGCATGGCGTGCAGGGACCCTGATTATTGTTGTTCAAGCATACTGTTTGTTGACGCGGAAAATCGACGGTTGTATCTCCCGCGTGCAGCACACGATGACCGGGGAGAGTCTGCTTCGCTCCAGTGCCAGTCTACACTCCAGTTCAGGTTCGCGGCGTGCCAGTCCATTTGACCTGAAATTGACAAGGGAATAAAACAGTTAAATTGCTCTATGATTGTGCCGGCTCTATTTCAGACGATGGAGTAACGTCGAATTTTAGCCAAGACCCAATCAGACACGCATTGGCCGATACCGATCGGACCTCAGAATCGGACCTCGATGATGACGTCAATCGGACCGATTAATCGGACCTCAATCAGACACCAAATCGGACCTCAGGATCGGACCAATCAGGATCGGACCTTGATTGATATAACAGACCAGCCTTTGAATAATGAAATAAAGCATAAAACAAGGCCAATATGTAAAATAATGGATCAGCTGTGTCTTGAAACAATATATTAAATGATCACAGTGTAAGCCGATACATTGTCCACCTTGTTTAGTTGCCAGTTTGACTCATCTTATCGGACTATCTAACTAGCCGATCGGACTATAGCCTTTTCAGAGAAATCTAGCTCCGACGTAGGGAATCTAGATTTCTCCAACTATGATCAGATCAGATAGCTAGATAATCAGATTCGACTCATCAACCTGTCAATTAAACAAGATGCTCGCACAGGTGTTGATCAGATTAAGCAAAATAAGCAGGTAAAACATTAACAGATACGTTCTGATTCTAAGATATGCTACTGAACAATTAAGCAAGATCCAGCTCCGACGTAGGGAATCTACACCACACTTAACATTCAAATAGCAATAAGGCATAACCAAAGCTTCCTTTGACTAATCAAGATGAACCTAGCTCCGACGTAGGGAATCTAGACCAAACATGACAGTCAAAGATTAATCTAAGCGAATTACAAAGATCCAGCTCCGACGTAGGGAATCTACACCAATGCAATACTCAAAGAACAACCAGATTAAACCACAAAGCAAGATCGGACATAGAACGATGCTGTAAGATAAATATTGCTTAAATCGGACCAAGACCTATGCTCAAAGCCGTTGAAGAAGTAGAATTGATTCACATGGCGTAGATCTAAACCAATCTAGCAACTCCAACAAACCGCAAAGACTACCTTTAGTAACCAAGATTACTCTAGCTCCGACGTAGGGAATCTAGACTAATCTTGATACCTAGCTCCGACGTAGGGAATCTAGGCTTAAAGTATAGTCCGATAAACGATAATCTGTTGAATAATCAATATTGATCTAGCTCCGACGTAGGGAATCTATATCAATCTTGATTATCCAGAGATAAATCGGTTGAACAGTATAAACGAGAAGGGCGATGCGCCTCAATTCAAAGCCTATACTAGTTCGATAAATTGACTAACTTACTGGTAAGCCGGAGATCAGAACTGATGCAGCCCGTCCACCAATGAGCTTCGTCGGTAACTACTACTAAGGGTTTTGGCGTGAAGCCGGGTTGTATTGAATTGTGAGAATTGTTCTTTACAATGGACAAGGGTTCATTTTTATACCCTGGTCGTGGAGAGTCCTGATCGGACCAGACTAACTAAATAAGGTAAACTAAACTTAAGATACAACGGGACTCTCATACGTCCTTGAAAAGGAAATAGTCCCTGAATCTGATACGCCTCTTCCTTAGCCGACGTGTCTTCCTTTCCGAACTCGTCATTGGATCGGACTCCTGCTTCATCGAACTCCTTTTCAGCATCAGCTTCCTTCTCCGTCACCTTTGGCATTGACCAGTCAACGGGTCCACTTCGCAGTCTCAACTTCATCATGTCATCATTTGACCCAGTATGTCAGGTGCGAAAATCCGGTGTCAACACATGCCCCCCAATTTTGGAATAAAATATCATTTTGTTCCAAAATTCGTATCTGCCATCATAACTCCTCCACCGATTTTCGTGCCGAAACTTTCCATCTCTGTACTGCGCGGCTCCTCAATCTTCGGACCATGACCGTTTTCACCTTATAAAATTACTGCCGGCGGCGACACTGTACATTTCTTCTTCCTCGCCAAGAACCTGTACTGCTCATCTTCTTCCTCCTCCCTCCCGAGTGGCCATTCACATTCACTCGAGCTCACACCAAGAACTGCTTCAAATGGCGCAATCGTCCTCCATGGGCGCCCTCCATTCTTCTATGTCCGCTTCCACCTCCGCATCTGCTCCAGCGAGTTCTCCATCTGCCATGCCTCCCACCATGGCTGGGGTCACGAGCTCAACAATGGCGGCGATCATGTCCTCGACGATGGCGGCAGCAACAAGCTCTTCAACCCCCTCTCCATCAACCTTCTTGGCCTCAAGTTCTTCCTCGGCACACGCAGATCCAGCAGGAGAAACGCGTTGTCCAATCCCGGAGGTATTTCACTAAATCCGAATCTATTTTAAGTTCTGCACTAGATTCGGCTTCTCCAAACTCGTTTTCATTTCGCATCTTCTTTTTAGGCCGCTCGCATTCAAACCCTAATCCCCGTAGGCAACTATCAAGGGGCCTACTTTCTTGGTCCAATGGGAGACCCAGATCCCACCGAATTCATTAATCTGGAAACCCACCGGATCCCATTCAAGACCTCGGGTTTTGATTTGGATGACTGGAAGAACGCCTTTCGATCTTGGCCGACAGTTCTTCCTGGATGGAAAAATTGGTACTTGAGAGTGTCGGCCTCCAAGTCTGCAGTCTGGGATAGATTAGATATCGCCCAGTGTATTGGCCTTAACATCGGACACATTGCTAAGAATGAGAATCTCTTGATTGCTGCATCACACTTTTGGTCCGATGCATTGAATGCCTTCCTCTTTGGACATGGTCCGATGACCCCAACGCTACTCGATGTAGTCATGCTTCTCGGCCTCAATGTCACTGGCAACAAACGTCCTTCCCAGCTCAACATCAAACCCAAACACCATTTTAAGACCAAGAACTGTGGTGGCTGGACAGGATATATGGAGAAAAATCATCGGACCGGATCTGTGACTGATCGTGAGCATACGGCCTTTCTGAACATGTGGTTGGACAGATTCTTCTTTTGTGGTACCACTCTCGGTCCAACGGCTAACTTCCAGCATTTGGCCGAATCGCTAGTGAATGACCATATCATCAACCTTGGTCAACTTCTCCTGGGAGCAGTATACAATCTGCTTCATCAAGTCGCCAAGCGTCTGAGGACCGGATCACTCATCACCAACCTTGGCGGACCGTGGTGGTTCATCCAAATGTGGTTAGTGTTACATCTGAGCAAGGTTTTCAA
The DNA here is from genome assembly GCA_004135705.1 of Alloteropsis semialata. Lineage (NCBI taxonomy): Eukaryota > Viridiplantae > Streptophyta > Magnoliopsida > Poales > Poaceae > Alloteropsis > Alloteropsis semialata. The sequence goes on from CM014277.1 coordinate 78,509,200, forward strand.
AGTAGATCTTCGAAGGATGAAATTCCCAGAGAACAAGCCTGAAGCAGAAGAAATCACCTGGCGCCGATGCACCTCACTTGGTGAAGCTGCCATGGGTTTCCCGGCTGAGAAATTATCAGGCAAGGAATCCTCCAAGTATTTTGCACTTCTCTACAGAGGCGTTGCTGGCGACAATATGCTCTGGTTTTTGTATCACCACACTGATGAATACGAGCTGCCCTACAAATTCAGATTCAAGATGATCGTAGAGGCAGATTCAGAAGCTCTGACAATTTTCCGAACTTGCATCAATGCCCAATTTCTCCCGATCGGCCTCAGTCAGGGCAAGTCAGGGCAAGCAACCTATGAATATTATCATCCAAACCTGGTTGCTCGTCAATTTGGTATCGGACAGCTTCCACCCTACCTAATCTTGGCCGATCGAATCTTTCCAAGAGGAAAAGTTGACTCAGGCGTGGAATGGGATCGTCTCCTAGGACTCGAGCCTCCTATTGACAAAACCAACCTGGACACCTTTGCAATCGGCCTTGTGACTCATCAGACCTTCAACATATGGTGGGCCGAATGGCGTCAACACCTACTCCACATCGCCTGCAAGACTTATGTCCAGAAATTGCTGCCTTCCTTCAGGGGCAAGCCAGAGGTAATACTTGTGAACTCATCTCCCTCCTTTGCATAACTTTATTTTGTTTAACCAATTCTTTTACCAGGATGTCGATCGTACTCCTCCAACGATGACTCGATCAGGGAAACAAGTTGTTTATAGCAATATCTCGCCAGATCCGTGGATCGGCTGTGACTCTCCCACCATCGGCAAGCTTCTATCGACATACGGCGACAGCAGAAAAAGGAAGAAGCAGATGTCCTCAAAAATTCCAAAACGCCCGAAGACTACTCTGGCAAGTTTCAAAAAACTTCATAAACTTGATTTCTCTCTTTATTGAAACTAACCCTCTCCGTAAACTCAGGTCATCGGAGAATCTTCTGCACGCCAGCCGAGTCCAGCCGAGTCTTCAAGTCCATCGGCTGAGGAATTACCAGAATCGGACCCACAAAGATCATCGAGCCCAGCTCAGATACAACCAAGTCCGACACAGGCCCGCTCGTCTCACTCGTCCTCATCTGAAAGAACCATAACTGGCTCGCCTCGTCAGCCAAGCCCACAAGCACAATCAAGCCAGGGCTTTCAGATAGAACAACCAGCAACTTCTCCACAGACCCAACTCCCTGATCCAGAAGCAACGGTAATTATCAACCGACTTATTCAATAATTGATATCCAACTTGTTCTCATTTTTCTTTCTTCTAGCAAATCATCCAGAATGTCTTGACGGATCTCGAGATTGCCCAAATAAACATCCAGGGCAGCAATAATCCTTTGATCGGATCCGAGCAGGAACTAGCCTGGAAACAAGTAAATTTTCTAGCCTGACATGATCATGTCAGCTTTTTTGACATCACATCTAATCATTCCTTTTGCAGGCCCAAGATACCCCTCAAGCCAGCCAGACCCTATCAATTGATTTTGATCGGCTGCAAGCTGAAGAGGAAGAGATCAGCTCTGGGCAAAGCTTGCTATCTGACGAAGTGAAGGCAAAATTGCTTGACATATCTGCTCTTCTTCACCAAGATATCATCGATCTTGTCCACGATGCAAAGCCGATTCGTAAGGTCATCAAAACTCTAAGGGGCCAACTTCCGTCAGACCTGGAGGAAGCACTGATTCCGGCGGCATACATAGAAGGCCATTCCTTTCCAGTATTGCAAGCCAATCGCCGAATCACCAATCGGACCTCCCAGCAGGATCTAATCAAGGCAAGGGACGAAGAACGTGCCCAGGCTGACAAGTCAACAAAATTGATTGAAGAATTATCGGCTCGTCCTGCCTCTATCCAGTCAAAGCTTGACAATCTTCAAGCCAGAAAACAACAATTAGAGCAGGAACTCGCCCAAGTCCTATCAA
>CM014277.1:78516001-78554683 GCA_004135705.1 Alloteropsis semialata
AAAAGCCCATTACACTGTATTGCAGTCGTCAACCATGGTGGCTCCTTACATCGAGGAGCACAAGACTATAATATGCTACCAAAATCCAAGAAAGTCTGACAAGTGGATTACACGCCATCACATAGAAACTTTCGCTGGTTGGTTGCGACAAAAGCTCATGGGTAACGAGACAATACATACACAGCTGGCGTATTTGGCAAGGGGACCATCATCCTCATTCTTGACATTCCAAGGCTATGACATAAATGGGTATACATTTTACTAGAGAGCCCAAGACGACAAAAACACCAACCAAAATAGTGGTGTCTGTATAGATGCCTATGACAACAAAGGGAACAGGGTCTCATATTTTGGCCAGGTAGAGGAGACCTGGGAACTAGATTATGGACCTTTGAAAATACCACTTTTTCGGTGCAAATGGGTGAAACTTACAAGTGGAGGTGTTACTATAGACCGCTACGGCATGACAACTGTGGATCTCAACAAAATTGGGTATGTAGACGAACCATTCGTGCTCGCCAAGGATGTGCATAAAGTGTTTTATGTGAAGGACATGTCTACCAAACCCAAGACGGGGACTCTGCAAACAAACAACTCCGAACTTTATCCAAAACGGCACATAGTTCTCACGGGGAAAAGAAAAATCATGGGTGTCGAGGACGTCACCGATGAAGATGATTATAATAGGTGTGACGAGGTGTCTCCGTTCAGTGTGGAGGTTGACACAAGCATCCTGTTGGCCAATGAAGATGCTCCTTATGCTCGCAACGATCATAACGAAGGCACTCTTGTAAAGAAAACATTTATTGCTGTTCAAGCATAATGTTGTACTTATGTTGAAGCGTTATGGTATGTAGTGTAAAAGAGTTAATATATATTACTAAATAGTAATATGATTCTAGAATAGTTTCTTATGCTTCTTGATTAACCAAATTTGAATTTGTCTTATGCTTCTTGATAAGTATTTACTAGTTTTGTTAAATTGACTTGTAATATATTGCGGTTTATTTTGGTTAGTATCATGCCGAGACAGCGTCAGGCAGCTAGACGTGGTGGCTATGTTACTAATATGCCACCTACCATCGATTCGAGAGGCTCACGAGCCTGGATGGTCGACAACACAACAAGTTGATCATGTCCCAATTCCCACACCTCAGCAACTTCGCTACAATATGGTAATATAGATAATCCTCTGCAAGTTGCATTTGAATGTAATCACTATGTCACTGAGAATAGAAATTATTAATAATGCAGATCATTAATCCAATTACATGGCTAAAAGATGCAAACATAGGTCAATCAAGTCCTTTGGTATTAAGAGAAAATGTGACCGAAAATACTGGTAGGGTTATGATCTCTGTTAGCATTCAACAAAATGCCACCCGTGACCCAAATCCTGGTGACATGGTTATTATCCACGTTCATTCTGGCGCGTGGCAGCAAGACCATGTGGCCTCGTGTGATGCTGTGAGGCAAGCATTAGCCCAAATAGAAAGTCAAACTGGCCATGTTTTCCCGGACTACAGCTACTTCAAGTTGAAAGCTCTCGAGACGGGTGAGCCAGACGTGACAAAATGCCTAAAAGGATTAGTCCTTCATATGAATCGATTTATGTAAGTTAGTTTTATTTTTAGTTGTGTAATTATATTAAAGTTTAACTATCATTATCTGTAACAATATGTTTTATTAATCTTATTGTAGGATGACTACTACTGTGGATTTGTGCATGCGTGTTCTGGTCTACGTGCAGCCCTTTATCAAGTCCTTGGAAACTTAGGGTATGCACACACGACGCCAGGGGCTTATTGAGTTAATGGTGGTTTCCAAGCTAATATAACCTTGAGTTATGCCAATGTTGCTGAGATCACAATTTATGGAGAGGTCTTGGATTCACGTTACAAGGCACAGGATAGTGCATACATATATGCACTTGATTATGTCGACAGGTTTCTAGGCATCGAGATTATCGATATAAACTATCCTTTCTATCTCATGAAGAAGCATGGCGTGCAGGGACCCTGATTATTGTTGTTCAAGCATAATGTTGTACTTATGTTGAAGCATGATGATGCTATGTAATTCTAATTATGTTGAAGCGTTATGATGTGTAATGTAAAGGAGTTATTATATATTACTAAATAGTAATATGAATCTAGAATAGTAAAGGAGTTAATATATATTACTAAATAGTAATATGATTCTAGAATAGTAAAAGAGTTAATATATATTACTAATATCAAAGGAGTTAATATATATTACTAATACCAAATAAAATATATATAGAAATATGAATCTAGATTTACATTATTTCATATATCATTATAAGAAAAATACTTGTTAGTTGATGTATACTTTGTTATTTCATATATAGGAAATTGAAAGATTATTATAAGAAATTAATACTTGTTAGTTGATGTATACTTTGTTATTTCATGTAGATATGTCAAACAATACATACAAAAGATTTAAATTTCAAATATTAAATATAATAAAGGAATTAATTGAAAATACTAAATAATATATATGTCATATAATACGTACTAAAAAGATGGCGTGTAATCCACTAACAAGTTAAATTTGAAATACTAAATAAAATATACTAAAAAGATAAATTATAAATACTAAATAGTATTTACTAAAAAGATAAAAAGGAAGAAAGATTATATACTAAAAAGATAGAAAGGAAGAAAGAATTATGCAAATAGTATATATATGAAATAATAAATACTAAAAAGAAAAAAAGAAAGAAAGAGTATATACTAAAAAGGAAGAAGAGCGGGAAACTGAATCGGGGGCCCTTTGGTACCGGGTTGGGACACCACCCGGTACCTTAGGGTTTTCATTTGGCGCTCAAAACACCCTTTGGTACCGGGTGATGTCACCACCCGGTACCAAAGGGCCTTTGGTACCGGGTGGTGACATCACCCGGTACCAAAGGAGAGACCTTCGGTACCGGGTGATGTCACCACCCGGTACCAAAGGCCCTTTGGTACCGGGTGGTGACATCACCTGGTACCGATGGGGTTGGGGGCTATATAGCGCCCCGCCGTTTCTTCCCCGATCCCTCTCGACGCCGCCAAGTCCCAACCTCCACGCCGCCCCGACCTCCGCCGCCCCCAGTGCCGCCGCCCGCGCGAGCCCCTCCACGCCGCCGCGCGCGCGTCCATGAGCTCCTCCGCGGCGGCCCCGTCCTCGAAACCCCGCCCCCGAGCTCCTCCGCGCCCCCGAGCTCCATCGCCGTTCGCCCCCCACCCCGCTGCGTAATCGACGTCCGCAACACCTCAGTGAGCTGTACGACGACATCGCCGAGCCAATTCCACGCTTCAAGACCTCCCTGTGAGTCCCAATTCCGAGCTCTTGACCATCGCCGCTGTGTTGTGCTCTGTGAGGATGCTCTGTGAATCCCGGCCTTCGTGCCGTCCTCGTACGCTTCACCCAAACCCGCTCTGCTTGCATCCTTGACTGCTCGCGTGCGCACCACGGTCAGGAGGAGCAGTCGTGCTCGTGAAGCCCCGACGACGCCTTGAGCCGCCTCGCCGTTCTCGCCGCGGGCAAACACACGCCGGACCACACGCACGCTTGGCCACACGAACCACAGAAGATCCCGCGTCCACTCCCTCCTGTCTCACTGCCTTGCGGGCCCGGGTGCCGGCGTCACTGACCAGCGAGCCCGGCCTCGCCTCTTCCTCCACCGAACAGCAAAAAGGCCTTGGGCCGTTATCATTCGGCCCATAGAACCCTCTCCCCTTTCAAGACCAGAACCAAAAGTCCATAAAACACCCTTCTACTAACTGATTAGTGGTGTTGGTTTACATAAAACTGATTAGTGGGCCGTTAGCTTCTAATAATATAAACTACACATTAGTGGTGTTGGTTTACATAAAACTTGTTTTTAGAAATTAATTTAGTATTAAATTGATTAATGCCTATAGAATATGTGTTCCTTAATTAAAACCTACATATAGGGTTTTACACCGCCTTTATAATAAAAGTTAATGTAATTAATGTCAATATAAAAGTTAATGTAGTTAATGCCTATGGAAATTGTAGGATTTTTTATGTAATTATAGGATTTTTCATGTAATTAATAGAAATATGAATATATTTATTATGAATATATTTATTATGCATGTGTAAGGACAATTTATGATTATATGTATGCATGTGTGAGGACAATTTATGATTATATGAAAAAAATATTTATTATTTGAAAGAATGTGTAATGAAAATTTATGATTATATGTATGCATGAAAATTTAGGATTTGATAGAATTTGATAGAATTCGATAGAATTCGATCGAATTTGATAGAATTTGATCGAATTTGATCAAATTTGGTACAATTTGATAGAATTTGATCGAATTTGGTACAATTTGATAGAATTTGGTTGAATTTGATAGGATTTGATAGAATTTGATAGGATTTGAAAGAATTTGATAGAATTCGATCGAATTTGATAGAATTCGATCGAATTTGGTAGAATTTGATAGTATTTGATCGAATTTGATCAATTTTGATCGAATTTGGTACAATTTGATAGAATTTGATCGAATTTGGTACAATTTGATAGAATTTGATAGAATTTGGTTGAATTTGATAGAATTTGGTCGATTTTGATAGAATTTGATAGAATTTGATCAAATTTGATAGAATTTGATCGAATTTGGTAGAATTTGATAGAATTTGTTCGAATTTGATCGAATTTGATATAATTGTTATTTCATGTATATTTGATAGACGGAAGACGAAATGAAAATGACAGAAGAGGAAATGAACATGATTATGATGGAAGAAATCGCAAAAGGCAGTGCACGTGCCACAAACCTTCTCGACGTCGACGAGGAGGCAGGTGGTGACGATGGCAGCCAATACCTGAATATGTCAGGTGATGGCATGGAAGAACCTGCCGCTGGAAGTGTTCGGGCCGAGGAGGTATATATATATATACATATTGTCAATATCGAATATATATATGTTCAAGCATGAAATCTTAATATATACATTTCTTTCTCGTACGTGTAGCCCTCAGGCTCACAGCCTTCTGGGTCCTCATCATCGAAGAGGACGAAACGTGGCCCGACCAAGAAGTTAGAGGGCAGACTTGTAATCATTGATGTGGCAGAAGATGGTCGGCCAGTTGCGCCAGAGAAAGCTGCTATAAAGATGGCCAATCAGTGTGGTGTTCTAGTGAGAGACCACGTGCCCTTCAGCCTGCAGAGGTGGAAACCCAGCGATGATGCTACATACGTGCCGCAATCAGAGAAAGAAATGCTATGGACCAGTCTGCAAGAACATTTCGCAGTGCCTCAAGGTTCAGAGGCAAGAGTCAAAAATTGGGCTCTAAAGACGATGTGTACTGCATTTCAAACATGGAAGAAAAACATGTACAAGAAATATGCCGAGAAGAACCTGACACCCAACTTTGATGATTACCCAAAGCTGAGGGGTCATTGGGATTCCTTCGTGCAGTACAGGCGGTCGGAGTTAGGTGAAAAGAACTCGCGACAGAATAGGATCAATGCCGCGAAGAAACGATACTTCCACTCTCTTGGACCAACTGGCTATAAGAAGAAAATTCCTATCTGGGACAAGATGGAAGAAGATTTGGTTGCCAGGGGAATCACGCCAGCGACAATGAATTGGCCCGAGCGATCAAGGCATTGGTACTACACTCATGGTGGCACTCTGGATCTTACCGATGGGTCGCTTATATACAGCGATGAGTTAAAAGAGGCGGTCACTGCTATCCTTAAGGTACTTCAAGAGATAGCCGATGGGACATTCGTTCCCGACAGAGAAAACGACGAGCTAACAAGGGCTCTGGGGAACCCCGAACATCTCGGACGAGCTAGAGGTGTCGGCGTCGTCCCGTGGAAGGTTGCATTCCCTGCGGACAGTGACACATACAGGAGTCGAAGCCGCTCTAAGGCCGCACAAGAGAGATGAGTAGAGAACTTGGAAAGAGAGCTTCGGGAGACAAAGGCCGGCATCGCAGATGAAGTGTCTAGACAGATACAGACATTGCTGAGCCAAAGGCAGTCGGTGCCGGGAGCAGTACTTGTGCCAGCTGTTGGAATAGGTGATGGTGTTAGCCCGCCCTCCCAACGTCGCAGCAGTGTTGCTTCCACGGAGCTGCCAACGGCCGATGCCGAGGACGAGAGTGCTCGCTATCCAGTGGACGAAATCACTCTGCGTACACCATGTGAGCTTCATATACCAAGCCGGAACTTATCCACTAAGGTGGCTTACGGTATGGCTTATCCGGTGGAGCAAGGGCAGACCATTCATGGGGCACAGATTCCAAGTGGCTACTGCAAGGTGGGAGTCGAGCAGATTTGTGAAGGATATGATGACTTGGAGCTCGACATCCCAGGTGGCGACGGAGAAAAGACGTTAGCGGATGTTGCTCACGGCAGTATCATTCTATGGAAGAAGCGTTACGTCAAATTTGGCAGTCAAGGGCCGTCAGCTACTCCACCCAGGGATCCCGCAGCCACCGTCACCTTCAAGAAGGGACGAGGATGACCCAGAGCTGCCACCTCCAGGTCAGGATGATGTCGGCTCACACAGGTCTCCTCCTCCACCACCACGGCATCCCCCAAAGCGCCAAGCTCCGCCCCCACGGCGGACTACTCGCCAGAAGCGCCAAACGGTGGAGAAAGAGCCTACGACCGAAGAAGAAAAGTTGGCCGCCATAAGGAAGAAGTTACCTTACGACCAAACTGACGAGGAAACTGCTTTGGTGGTCGCAGCCCAGGTCAAAGAGCATTTCAAACCCAAAGAGCCAGAGAAGCCGGTACCCATAGATCTGACAGCGAAGACATTTTTCAAAACAATGAGCGCGGCGAATCAGAAGAGATTCATGCCCTCTGACTACGACCGCCAGCTTGCAAAGTCTTATGATAAGCAGAAACAACAAGCCAGCAGTGGATCCTCAGTGAAGAAGGCGGCCACTCCTAAGAAGAAACAAGTCGGTCAGAGCTCTGCTAGGAGGACACAAGGGCAACAGGAATATGACGACGAACAACTTGCGTTGTTGTGCGCGCAAACGGGCCTCTCACCGGTAGAACTTTTAACGGGCACGGGCGAAATTCCTAAGGCAACACGAGTGAAAATTTGGGAATTTGAATATGGCAAACCAATGGTGCCCCCAGATTCTTTGAAGTCCCTAACCACTCAAGCGTTCCGATTTCATGAGTGGTACATGAAGGCGTCCAAAAAGGGTAGACAGATGCTCAATATTTTGATAAAAGACTGTGATTACTTCCAAGGGCATAGTCTCTTGATTTTGGATTTCAAGGATGTGTATATGTTGTACCGTCAAGATGCCATAGACCTCTCATTGATGAGCTGCTGGGTTGTGTAAGTTTCTTTCACTGATCTATTCTCGCAATCCTTGCTTTCTTAATTATAATTTTCAACAATAACAATCTATTCTTGTCATGTAGGATGGAGATCCATACATGCCGCGAAAAATCGTATGATGATGTCCGCTTCATGGATCCATGCATGGTAAATGCCGTAACTGTAGCCAGTAAGTCACTAGAGACGGTGGACAACATATACTTGTACCTGGAGAGACAAAGAAGCAAGACTTACATTCTTTTGCCATACAATTTCAAGTGAGTACTTCTCTCTATGTATGTATAACTTTAAGACTTTGTTCTCAATACTTGTGCATGTGTGTATATATATATATATATATATATATATATATATATATATATATATATATCTACAGCTTCCACTGGATACTGCTTGTGATAATCATAAACACCGGTCAAATTATTGTCATGGACTCAATGCGGAAACCAAAAGTGGATTACCAAGGAGTTTTAGACTTGATTGACATGGCATGGACACGTTTCCGTGTGAAACAAAAAGGAAATTTCAAACAAAAATTCGATGTGAAGACGGACTTTCCGGTACGTGGCTGGTGTACCCGCATATCTTGTAAAATCACACTAATATATAGTTGTTATGTCTAACTTTATTCTTCTCCACTTTCAGTGTGCCAGACAGGAAGAAGGGACGAATCTATGCGGATACTACGTCTGCCAGTGGATCCATACCTTTGTTTCTCCCAAAAAAGCGACTCAAGAAGAACTCATGGTATGAATTAAAACAATTCATACTTGCATATGACTTGTTCTGTAATGTGTATGATCTAGTGTTATCCAATGGATAATGAGATTATTAGTGTATATAGAAATTAGATTATTAGTGTATATGGAAATTAGATTATTAGTGTATATGGAAATTAGATTATTAGTGTATATGAAAATTAGATTATTAGTGTATATTGAAATAAGATTATTAGTGTATATGGAAATTAGGTTATCAGTGTATATGGAAATTAGATTATTAGGGTATATGGAAATAAGATTATTAGTGTATATGGAAATTAGATTATTAGTGTATATGGACATTAGATTATTAGTGTATATGGATATATGATTATTAGTGTATATGGAAATATGATTATTAGTGTATATTTATTATGAATATATTTATTATACTTTGTTATTTCATGTATACTTTGTTAATTCATGTAAACTTTGTTATTTCATGTAAACTTTGTTACTTGGTTAGAATGATTATTAGTTATTGATTATTGTTTAGAAATGATTATTAGTTATTGTTTTGAAATGATTATTAGTTATTGTTTAGAAATGAATGTGTTAGGATATTTTATAATTACATGCAAAATTTATTTATTATATGAATGAATGATTATTAGTTACTTGTTTAGAAATGATTACATGCAAAATTTATTTATTATATGAATGAATGTTGTCATTTGTGATTAATGCAGAGGATGTTTTACCATCAAGTGCTCCCAATGAAACAAAAATCAAAAGCTATTGCGGACCAACTATTTGGATTCATTATGGACCAAGTTATAAGTCCACTGGGAGAGTACCACCATGACGGAACCGCTATCGCTCAATTGGACTCCCTTTTCGCTCCTTCTTCCAGTTCTGCTCGTGAATTGTAAATAACTTTTAAATGCTCTAACTTTTGTATTGGCCGATCTCAAATGTTTATATGTGAATGTTCGACAAAAATGCAATCAAAGTCGGGTCAAAATCAATTGACAATTGCGACGACTTCAATCTTATTGCGTGAAAGATCGTGTACGACATATGACATATGACGCGCAGACACGTAGACGCGTAGATTTGTATATAACTAACCCAAATATCAAACATTTAAAAAAATAACCAAAACAGCCTTTGGTACCGGTTGGTAACACCAACCGGTACCAAAGGCCCTCCCCCGCATGCCTACGCGGGGGGGTCCTTTGGTATCGGTTGGTGTTACCAACCGGTACGAAAGGCACCCTTTGGTATCGGTTCTGGACCCGGTACCAAAGGCCGACCCCTTTAGTCACGGTGTCGCGGTACCGGTTCCAGAAACGGTACCTATGAGGGTTACGAACCGTGACCGATAGCGCCTTCTCCGGTAGTGGAATGCTCACCAGCGGGGGCAGTGGCAAGAACTGCGACGAACATGTTGTGGATGGCGACCGAGATTCACGTGGACGATGTTCTCCAGCAGTGGAACGAGACGGCAGAAGGCCTGGCCTCGTCCTCGATGCGGCGACGGTGGCAGCGAACCAGTGAGAGTTAGGGCACGCGGCCGCACGAGCTTGACAGGGCACGGGGCTTCGAGATTGGCTCTGGGAGGGGGGTCGCGGGCGAGGCGTCGCAGCTATAAAAAGGCAGGAGGAGGCAGCATCGGCGTGCAGGTCAAGGAGCCCGAGGCAGCACACCTGGATTGGTCGGACTCGAGCTCGATTCCGACTCTGGTTCGGTGCAGCTGGAGGAGGGGGTGACAGGTGGGGTCGCGGCGTTAGCGACACAGCGAGGAGAGGTGAGGAGCAGGCCGGGCGTGAGTTGAAGCTGGGCCGGGAGGTGCTGCGCCGAGAAGAGAAAAGGGGCGAGGACCGAACTGGGACAAAATATCAAGGAGCAAAAACGGACTTAGCTGAATATAACTATTCTACGGATTATACAAACAAATGCTATTCAAATTTGAATTTAAAAGAGTTTAAACTCAAATTTGAAAAGCAATCAAACAAAAACAGATGCAACAACATGAATGCGACAAAAACTTATTGAGTCTATAAATTAATTGTTTAATTCGATAAAATCCTAAATAATTCCAATTAATCCTAGAAATTTATTTATGCCTTAAATAAATCCTAGAAAATTGCAGCAATGTTTCAACAATTTCCTTGTGATGAAAATTAGGGTGTTACAGCGCTCTAGATCTCAATGATGGGTCACTTATATACAACAATGAGATAAAAGAGGCGGCCGTTGGTATCCAAATAGCACTTAAAGAGAAAGCCAATGGGAGATTCGTTCCCGAAAGAGAAAACGAAGAGCTAACAAGGGCTCTGGGGAATCCCAAACATCCCGGACGAGCTAGAAGTGTCACGTGGTCCCGTGGAAGGTTGCATTTTCAGCGGACAGTGACACCTACAAAAGTCGTACGCGCACCAAAGGCCGCACAGGAGAGAAGAGTTGAGAACTTGGAAAGAGAGGTTCAACAGACAAAGGTCGGCATCGCAGATGAAGTGTCTAGACAAATACAGACATTGCTGAGCCAAGGGTAGCCGGTGCCGGGAGGAATACTTCTACCCACCGGAGTTGGTGGTTCAATTGGTGTTAGCCCGCCCTCCCAACATCGAAGCAGTGTTGCTTCCACAGAGCTCCCACCTGCCAATGCGGGGGACGACAGAGCAAGCTATCTAGTGGACGCAATCACTCTGTGTACGCCATGTGAGCTACATAGACCATGCAGGAACTTATCCACTAAGGTGGCTTATGGTATGGCTTATCCGGTGGAGCAAGGGCAGACCATTCATGGGGCACAAATTCCAAGTGGCTACTGCAAGGTGGGGGTGGAGCAAATTTGTGAAGGATATGATAACTTGGATCTCGATATCGAAGGTGGCGATGGAGAAAGGACGTTAGCGGATGCTGCCCACGGCAGTATCATTCTATGGAAGAAGTGTTACGTCAAATTTGCCAGTCAAGGGCCATCATATACTCCACCCAGGGATCCCCCGCAGCCACAGTCACCTTCAAGAAGGGATGAGGATGAGCAAGAGCTGCCACCTCCATGTAGGGATGATGCCGACTCACACATGTCTCCTCCTCCACCAGCACGGCATGCCCCAAAGCGCCAAGCTGCGCCCCCACGGCGGACTACTTGAAAGGACCTTGATGTCGCCTAGAGGGGGTGAATAGGCGTTTCTGCAAACTACAAAAACTTATACCCAACAGTCAGCACTGCAACCGGTCAGACCGGTTCCTGAAACCGGTCAGACCGATTTCCTCTCACGGCGGGCAAAATAAATATGGATAAACCCCCTTTAACAATTCTAGCACAAACCACTTTAGGTGCCAAGCTTCAATAGATGTTCCCTAGTGTATTTATGAAGCTCCTACACACAGCAACAGTACACCAAAGTAGAGATATGCGGATTTACAAGTAAATGCTAGAATTGACAAATGTAAGTAATGGGAGACAACACACAAGGATTTGTTTACCGAAGTTCAGATTCACCACTTGCACCAAGCAGCCACGAAGGCACAGTGAATCCTAGTCTCCGTTGAGGTGCTCACGAAGAGCTGGGTTGTCACCTAATCCTTTCCTCACGCAATCAACCACCAAGGAGGATTGAGTTTACTTACTGATTTCCTCACCAAGAGGATGGGTAATACAAATTTTCGGGGCAGAACCACACACGGAATGTGTGCTCCACGGCGACGCCTAGCCGTCTAGGAGCAATGCTCCAAGAGTAACAAATGCTTCACGAGTTGCTTGACGCCACCACAAGTGCTCAAGGTCAGATTGCCACAAAGCTCACACAGAAGTCTCTCTCTCTCAACCCAACTCTAAGAATCTCACAAGGATGCTCAAATCTCACAAAGAGAGGTTGGGGAGAGCTCAGCTTGCATCAAGAAGGTGTTAGAAACGCACAGAACCAGCAGCCCCTCAAGGAGGAGCTCTTGGGTATAAATACCCAAGCCCAACAAAACTAGCCGTTTTTCTGTCAGACAAAACCGGTCATACTGGTTTGCCAAACCGGTCAGACCGGTATTCAAACTCAACTAGCCGTTAGACTCTCAGAAGCCAGGAACCGGTCAGACCGGTTCCCAAAACCGGTCAGACCGGTATTGGCCAGACAACCCCGCTAAGTTAGATAACTCTCGTTTAGACTCTCATGGGTTTGACTTGAGCACTTTCAGTGAATGTCTATCAATCAATGTTGCATCCCTCTTGATAGTACGGCATACCTATACTCAAAACATATAAATAAATCATATTTCAATCACTTGAGCTTGTATGTTGAGAATCATGCCAATACTTGAATATTCTTCACTTGAGGGCTTTCAACATTGTCCATCATCTGAGCAGATCAACCTTGAGCTAGTGACTTAGGATTTTCCACAACTTATGTTTGAGTTCACTTTAATCCTTAAGCCACTCCCTTTATCAACCATAACATATCCCCAAGTCATTGCTTTATCATTGCTTCTTTTGACTTAACACCTGGGTCACCCGGGTTGGACCTGGCCGAGCCGGGTCAGTCTCTCTGTCCTGAATTTAATTTCACCGGGCTGACCTGGGTGCCACTTGGCTGAGCCAGGTTAGCTTCACTTTATCTTTTGCAATGAACATTATTTCTTCACACACTTGCTTGTTTGTATCAATGAATAACCATATATTTTGATGAGCACATTAATACAATGAATCATAAGAATAATCTCCTGCTCATTATCTCAAGCAAACAAGTTAGACCTTTAATCGTTTTGTCATCAAACTCACCAAAACCCACATGGGGCCTACATACACTTTCAATCTCTCCCTTTCTGGTGATTGATGTCAACCCGATTAAAGCTTACAGATATAGCAACAAAATTATTTTTAAATTCTCAGATATATGATGAGCTCCCCCTAAATATGTGCTTGGATTTAAAATTTCCAAGTTTGGCCTCATATGCCAAAAGCACATATAAAAAGATGAAATCATGGGAGCTCCCCCTATATCTCAGAATCCGTGGGGTGCAACAAGTGTGTGTAACATATATCAAAAACACCGTGATGCGTACGACAGAAAATTTCACATCATAAAACAAAGTTGCATGTGTGCTTCCTGGGTCAAAACCGGTCATACCGGTCCCAAGAACCGGTCAGACCGGTTCCCCCCAGTCAGTACACATACAAAGACAGTCATCACATCAAAACATGCATATCAAACTAACACAAAGTTACTTAATAAGCATTAATGGTACATCACACATAGTATCACACATTACAAAATCTCAAGCCCACAAATAGATAAGGTTCGATAATTATTACAGGTCCATCTTTCCACACAGATAAAGAAACTAGAAACCGGTCAGACCGGTTTCACATGGACAGCACACCAAAGCTAAGCTTTAATCCTTTCTTCTCCCCCTTTGTCATCCATCATCCAAAAAGAAATGTTGGAGAAGTGGTGCTGTAGAAACTTGTCCACCATCACTAACCATCACCATTATGGCTTGGAGAATCTTCTTGCCAAAACGAAGGTCCTAAAAATTTGAGTCATTTAAAGAACAGATGGAAGGACATCATATAAGAGCTGAAAGATTCAGAACAAGGCATACCAGTAGGGGGACCAAAGAGAGATGCAGCAGCCCTTGAGGCAAGGTCATCACCACTCGAAGGATGAGCCAGAGGCATGGGATACATGGGTGGAGCGGAGACCGATGAGCTGCCAAAATGTACACCAAAGACACCTTCACCAGGAGCTGAGAAATTGGGACCACCCATATCAGCTGCTGGGGGAGGTGGAGGAGGTGGATAAGGGTCAAATCCATGCTAGTGTTGATATGGAGCGTAGAATTGACTCGTCTGATAATTCACCACCATGTCCTCAAGAGAAGGAATCTCCTCCTCAACTGGCTCTGGAGAAATAGGAGATCGGGGTGGCTGCAAGTTCATTTGATTATGCATCATCTTAATTGAGTCCCTTTCTTTCTTGCAAGCCCTCCTTTGCTTCTGCTGTTCCACCATGATGTCCCTCTGGTTCTTGCACATGCCAGTGAGAAACCCAAAGAGTCTCCGCAAAGGTGAAGAAGGCTTCCCGTTGGAGCGAGATGAGGTGGAGCGCCGATGCTCAGGCCCAAACCGATCAGACCAGTTTGGGGAACTGGTCAGACCGGTTCTAGCCTGGGCAGTACCCCCACCAGTTGCATGCTGCTCAAAACTCTGCTCCTGCTGCTCTTCTTCTATTTGAATTTCTGGCCCCTCTTATTCTTCTTGTTGTCCTGCTGGCATTAGTATGGGATGCTTGGGCACCTTGACTTTGAGTGGTATATGCACACCATCCATGGACCAAGTTCTTCCTGCCACTTTTTCTACAATCTTCATTATATATGGAGCATAGCCACAGAACTTTAAAGTGCTCTCAAATACAGCCCTTATTTCCTCCCAAATAAAATCAGCAACACAAAATTCTGAGCTGCCGGGCCTCATTCTAGCAAGGAAATTTTTGGCATAAAGAGATATATCAAATGGGTTTCCATCCTTGGGGCAAATGTTCTTCCTAAACATTCTGTTTAGGATGGAATACTAGGTGTATAAGCCCTTTACCTTGCCAAAATTGTGCTGCTCCTCCCTTGGATACATGAATTTTGTAGCTTCCGGTGCCATCATGGTCTCAAAGTGAATCTTGGCACGCTTAGCATCCTTCTTCCTAAAGCCAAGAAACTCTGCAAACTGAGTGTAGGTGATTTGATAGTCAACACCTTCAGTTCTCCAATGCATCACCCTATCTCCCTGAATGGTCCTAAAGTAAAGCGTGGCATAAAATTGGACAATGATCTCACTATTCCAATTATGTGAGGAACCCATGATACTCTTGATTTTCTTTTCCTCACATACCTTGATAATCTGATTTAGCAAAGGATTATTTTTCCTTTCCAATGCCCCCAATCTATCCACTGAGCTTCTCACACTACCTTAGGTTTAGTGAGAAGAATGGTCTGATAATTGTTCTGCTGAAACGAAGTGTGAAACCTGTAATCAGTAGCAGTCCTAGGTGCATTGATTGGATTCTATCTTCTCAACTTCCTCACAACATCTGTTGTTCCGGTCCCACGATAATCAACAATAATATGATCAGCTGGACCAATGGGTGCCACTAGAACTGGCATGGCACTAGAAGAGGAACTGCCTCCATGACCACCAGTATGTCCTCTGCCTCTTGGAGCATCATCATCATCATCTTCTTCCTCATCATCCTCATCACTACTGCCCTCGTTTCTTGCTTTCCCATGACAAAGCTGCATAATGAAATCTTCATCCTCAATGTCCTCATCATCACTACTCTCACTCTCATTTTCTGCCCCACTATCATCAATGTCTCTTGAGGCTGCCCGTTTCTGTCCTCTAGGCCTCAGATTTGGCCTAGTGACCACTGGAGGATCGCTGGGCACCTCCTCCTCACTCTCGTCATCATCATCCCTTCTCTTTGTTCTTTTTGTTGCCCTTTTCTTTGGAGCCATGAGTACCTGTTTCCTAGACAAAAAAGTGATATGGAGATTAAGGATCAGGTCACAGGAAATTTTGGAATTTAAAAGGGGTGGCTAGATTAAAATAAAATGACAAGATGGGGCTGTTCTGTCCACAACCGGTCAGACCGGTTACAGGAACCGGTCAGACGGGTTCTACACAAGACAGATGGAGATCATTGATCTGGGCAAGTTCATGATGAGTGACTTATAGGATATGGATATATAAAAACAAATGAGCAGTCCTAGGCATTCACAAGGGGTTACTAGTGCACAGATTTGAAGAGTTAGGGTTTGACAGCCTGAAACCGATCAGATCGGTTCCAAGAACTGGTCAGACCGGTTCTTGCTAGGAAACCCTAGGTCGAGATTCCAAGAAATGTAGCCCACCAAAATCATTGATACTATAGGGATGTCTTCCTGGGCATATTAGTGGGTGATTGCTTGAAGGAATCCTAGAGATATTCACTGAGCACATAGATCGGGCATGAGGAACAAATGAATACCTTGAGACTGAAGAACTCAAAGATTTGAATCCAAAAACCGGTGTTGGATCCGGTCAGACCGATGAGAATCACTTCAATCCTCTAAAACTCCAAGGGGCCGAGCTCTTCCTTGGTTGAATCTTCGAAAAAGTGATGGGGAGAGGAGCTCGGGCAGGGGAGAGCACGGGAGAGAGAGGCACGGCCTTGGTCTGGGTGAGAGAGGTAAATGAGAGTGGATAGGATAACTTCTAGAGGTGAAGGGGTAAAAAGGTTGGTGGCCCCGAGACAGACCGGTCAGACCGATTTTCCCCAGGATACCAGCCACAGTCCAGTAGATTCACCTTCATTTCCAAGAATTTATCCAAAATTGAGATAACCTTGTGCTGGATAGATTTTGGTACATGATCTTGATTAAGAATAGGAATTTCCAATTTTATTCAAGCTCCTTGATACTTCCAAGAGAGTTGGGAAAGATAGATAATTTATGAACTTTAGAGAAATTTCACCATTTGTGACTAGCCATCATTCAAGCAAGGTTAACTATAGTCACAAATAGATCCATTGGGTCACAAAGACCAAGAACCAAATATTTTCAAAAACACACAAGTCCTATCATGCTAGTTGAATTTTTCAAACTCTATCCTATGTCACACAAGCATGCAACAAATCAAGTCAAAAACCATATTAAAATGTTTAGTATATTCCTAACACCGTTTTATGGAATATTTGACACCAAGTTAATTTTAAAGAAGGAATTTACTAAACATCTAATTGGTGCAAAGAGAGGAACTTGAGAATGTTACATACAAGAGTGCACACACTAGCATAGATACGAGGCCTAGATGCTCAATAAAAAAACATGGGTTAAAGAAACATACCTTGGCCTCCAGCTAATCTCTCTTCACATTGGTGAAGATTCATTTCTCAAGTCTTGCGCATTATCAACATAATCCAAATGCCTCTTCGCTTTTATGATTTTCCCTTTTATGCACCATAAAAAAGAAATGCATTTACATAGCACAAGAACTAGTTTCATCATCTTGTGATCCTTGAATTGGAGAGGCATAATGGGTCACTAAAGGATGAAAACCCACAATATAGGTTAAATTCCTTTTTCTTAATGCACGTGTGTATATGGGTGGAAGGCAAGCTCACATGCATTAATCTTGTCACAAAGCCAAGCAAAGGGATTTAATCTATATTATGGCAAGCAGTTAGTTACTAAGAAAAATCATTGTTCAAATAAGATATAGATATAATTTTACAAATTTTGAACAAGAGGCATAGCTTGCATCAAAAAGAGACAAATTCTCACAAATGAGACTACAAGATCACTAAAAGAAAATGTTAGTCTCTAGGACACAAATTGTAGGATAATCTCCCCCTTAACAGGTGCATCATGTATTTGAATTTCATGTCACATGCACTTAGTCAATTCAATGAGTTTGAGGAGTTTATCTCACAATTTGGTCCCGGCACATAAATAAATTGCATTTATTGAAAAGGTGCCAAGAATACTTACTACCACAAAGATAGTATATGAAATTATATGCCATGGAAGTGCTGAGGGAATTTCTCGTGATATTCCAACTTATTAGGTGCTCACTGAGCCAGACCGATCAGACCGGTTTGGCAAACCGGTCAGACCGGTTTGTCCAGTCAGCTCCCTTATAAGTGGATTTTTGTCTTTATTTGCTCGGAGAAATTCTTTCTTTATTAATTCCTTATGTTCCTGCACTTTAAAGTAATATGCTCTGCTAGAGAGCCATTAAAAGCATCTTGTGGCATACGGGGAATAAATAGTAAAGATATGTGACTTTAGACATATCCAAGCATTCACAACCAAATATAAAATACTTGTATCCACACAGGACAGAATATGTATAAGTCAACCGACTAGAACATGTTACCAAAATGTCATTGGAAATGGTATAGTAGATTTAGTGATGCTTTGGCAAGTTGATGGAGTTCACACATTTTGATTTATTTGCCAAAGCCCCAATGTATCTATGTTCCCCAGCAAGTCTAGCAAGTACTTTTAGGTACCCAAGCCATGTTGGGTCTTTTAATGTTAGTAACAAGAAACTTGGGAATCCAAATAGCTCTTATACTAGTTTGAGGTGAACTAATCACTCTAGTAGCATAAGTGCCAGTTTTCTCTTTCCCAAGCTTAGCAAAATCATAATGGACAAGATCAGATTTTGGAGCATTACCATTTGGACAATCCTTACCTAGGTGTCCCTTTGATCGACAAGTGTAGCATATGCAATTCTTAATATTTCTTGGTGATTTTCTCTTCTTGTTGATCACTTGTCCCTTGCTAGCCTTGCTGTTCGAGGATGTAGCTTGATCACTCTCCTTGGGAGGTTGGACTGCTGCCTCAGCCAGAACCGGTCGGATCGTTTCCTGAAACTGGTTAGACCGGTTTGGTAGAGGCAGTGCCTCCAACTTCAGTGGATAGGCCTTAATTAAGTGTCCAACTTCCTTGCATTTGTAGCATAGCCTTTTCTTGGATTTTCTTTACTTCTTTGCCTTGCTTTTATGCCTAAGAGATGGATGCATAATGTCCCATATTTGAACATTTGAAGCATTGTATGTGATCAAGCTCCTTTTTCTTCTTTTCTTGAGTCTTGTTCCTGTTGACTTGCTTGTTAAGCTGAGAGATTAAGCCAGTGACCATTGAACCTTCTCAAGCTTATTCATCATGTTTTCACGATTATCTTGAGAAAGTTGCACTTGGCCCTTTCCCTTAAGCTTGACCAAGTCATCCTTGATCTTTTCATCCTCTTGCTTGATATCTTCTATTTCTTCGGCAAGGAGGTCATCACAAGACTCTACAACTACATGCTCAACACAAGTTTGGGTTGCTTGGGAGCAACACGGTTTTTTACATAATAATATAGAATTCATGTGAGAGCATTTGCATTTGTGTGTATGAGGTTCAAGAAATTTTACCGATGTAACCATGACCTCATGAGCTGTTTCTAGTAGAGCATATGATTCTACAATATTTTCATGAGAACATTCTAGTTCCTTATAGTGAGATTGTAAAGTCATATGCTCACTAATGAGCTTCTCAAGTTGAGCACCAAGCACTTGTTTTTCTAGCTCTAAGGATGCTACACAATTAGATAAATCAGTAGCACAAGAATAATCCTTTGATAAGACTTCATACTTACTGACTAAAGAGGCATGTGAAAGCTTGAGTTTTTCAAGTTCTTGAGTTAGAGCCTTGATGGTTCCAACTCTATGAAATTCATCTCTCTTGGTGTTCTTCTTCTTTCCGCAAGCCATCAAGCACTTAGATCCCTCATCATTGGATAATGAAGAACCAGAAGTGGATGGGGTGACGCTTGCGGCTTGAGTGTATTGAGCACACTCGGAAGCAGCTTCCTGGCCAGAATCGGTCAGACCGGTTCCTGAAATCGGTCGGACCGGTTCCTCCAGACAGGCTGCATTTTCCTTCTTTTGCTCTTCTAGCTCTTCGGCAAGAATCACCTGAGGCTCAATGGATATTATTGATGTAGATGAGCTTTTCTCAGGTGTCTTTTCTTGATCAGAACACTTGGCTTTGTTGCACACATTGTTGATCAATTCCCAATTGAGATGTGCATCTATTGTAAACTCTTCATCTAAAATGTCCTGCATATCATGACTCAAAGCTCTATACGAGTAGTTAGTAACTTGAGCGTTGAGTCGCCAACATTCCAACTCCTTGATAGATAATGTTGACATGTCAACATTAAACCAATCATGATGAGAAGACAGAATACTCACAACTACAATATGCTCTGCAAGTGGACTCATGGTCCTAAAAACATTGAGAACATAAGCAGACCAAGATATGTAGTTTGAGTCATCTAGAACGAGTAGCTCAAGCGGTACCTCACATGTAGTCGACATCTTTTCTCACGGCGGTTAAGCTAGGATGTGAATCCTTGCTCTGATACCAATTGAAAGGACCTTGATGTCACCTAGAGGGGGTAAATAGGCGTTTCTACAAATTACAAAAACTTATACCCAACTGTCAGCACGGGAATCGGTCAGACCGATTCCTGAAACCAGTCAGACCAGTTTCCTCTCACAGCAGGCAAAACAAATATGGATAAACCCCCTTTAACAATTGTAGCACAAACCACTTTAGGTGCCAAGCTTCAATAGATGTCCCCTAGTGTATTTATGAAGCTCCTGCACCCAGCAATAGTACACCAAAGTAGAGATATGCGAAATTACAAGTAAATGCTAGAATTGATGAATGTAAGTAAAGGGAGATAGCACACAAGGATTTGTTTATCGAAGTTCAGATTCACCGCTTGCAGCAAGGAACCACGAAGGCACAGTGAATCCTAGTCTCCGTTGAGCTGCTCATGAAGAGTCGGGTTGTCACCTAACCATTTCCTCACCCAATCAACCACCAAGGAGGATTGAGTTTACTTACGATTTCCTCACCAAGAGGATGGGTAATACAAACTTTCAGGGCACAACCACACATGGGATGTGTGCTCCACAGCGATGCCTAGTCGTCTAGGAGCAATGCTCCAAGAGTAACAAATGCTTCACGAGTTGCTTGACGCCACCACAAGTGCTCAAGGTCAGATTGCTCACAAAACTCACACACAAGTCTTTCTCTCAACCCAACTCTAAGAATCTCACAAGAATGCTCAAATCTCACAAAGGGAGGTTGGGGAGAGCTCAGCTGGCCTGAAGAAGGTGTTAGAAACTCATAGAACCAGCAGCCCCTCAAGGAGGAGCTCTTGGGTATGAATACCCAAGCCCAACAAAACTAGCCGTTTTTCTGTCAGACAAAACCGGTCACACTGGTTTGCCAAACAGGTCGGACCAGTTTTCAAACTCAACTAGCCGTTAGACTCTCAGAGGCCAGGAACCGGACAGACCGGTTCCCAAAACCGGTCATACCGATTTTGGCCAGACAACCCCACTAAGTTAGATAACTCTCGGTTAGACTCTCATGGGTTTGACTTGAGCACTTTCAATGAATGTCTATCAACCAATGTTGCATCCCTCTTGATAGTATGGCATACCTATACTCAAGACATATAAATAAATCATATTTCAATCACTTGAGCTTGTATGTTGAGAATCATGCCAATACTTGAATATTCTTCACTTGAGGGCTTTCAACATTGTCCATCATCTGAGCAGATCAACCTTGAGCTAGTGACTTAAGATTTTTCATAACTTATGTTTGATTTCACTTTAATCCTTAAGCCACTCCCTTTATCAACCATAACATATATATGCATTGCATTGCCTTCCTTGACAAGACTTGGATATGATACTTTGAAACCACCCGGATACTAGATACTTCACGTTAGCAATACGCAATGGTCATAAGTCGTCACTTAACCAAAGCTTGCTTAGTCCCTCGCTCTAGTCATCTCGTTTTGTTTCTTCACCACTTACCCTTGCATCATCAAGTTAGCTTTGCTTTGCCATAGAGTGAATTCCATTTGAAAGATTCTTCAAATGCTTGTTCTTGATTGATAAAGAATATCCCACACAATGCAAGCTTCCAATCATAAAGACCAATATGTAACACATATGCTCATGTCCTTTTATCATACATACATGAAGTCTTGCAATATCATTTTTCTTTGTCAATTAAATCATCTCATAATCTTGGAGACCCACATAGCATATCCCAAGTCATTGCTTCATCATTGCTTCTTTTGACTTAACACCTGGGTCACCTGGGTTGGACTTGGCTGAGCCGGGTCAGCCTCTCTGTCTTGAATTTAATTTCACCTGACTGACCTGGGTGCCACTTGGCTGAGCCAGGTTAGCTTCACTTTATCTTTTGCAATGAACATTATTTCTTCAAACACTTGCTTGCTTGTATCAATGAATAACAAGCCAGCAGTGGAGCCTCGAGGAAGAAGGCGGCCACTCCTAAGAAGAAACAAGTCGGTCAGAGCTCTGCTAGGAGGACACAAGCGTAACAAAATGTTGACAACGAAGCACTTGCTGAGATGGTCGCGGCAACAGGCCTCTCACCGTCAGAAATTTTAGAGGACGAAATTCCTAAGGCAACAGTGACACTTGGGAATTTCGATACGGCGAATCAATGGTGCCCCCATTTTCTGTGAAGCTACTTACCACTCAAGCGTACCGATTCCATACGTGGTACATGAAGGTGTCCAAACAGGGTAGACTGATGCTTAATGTTTTGATACAAGACCGTGATTACTTCCGTGGGCCGAGTCTCTTAATTTTAGATTTCAAGGATGTGTATATGTTGTACCATCAAGATGCCATAGACCTCTCATTGATGAGCTGTTGGGTTGTGTAAGTTTGTTTCACTGATCTATTCTCGCAATACTTGCTGCCTTAATTATAATTTGCAACAATAACAATCTATTTTTGCCATGTAGGATGGAGATCCATACATGCCGTGAAAAATCGTATGATGATGTCGGCTTCATAGATCCATTGATGGTAAATGCCGTACTTGTATCCAGTAAGCCACTACAGATGGTGGACAACATATACTTGTACCTGGAGAGACAAACAAGCAAGAATTACATTCTTCTGCCATACAATTTCAAGTGAGTACTTCTCTCTATATATGGATAACTTTAAGACATTGTTCTCAATACTTGTCCATGTTTTTATATATATATCTACAGCTTCCATTGGATACTCCTTGTGATCATCATAAACATCGGTCATATTTTTGTCTTGGACCCAATGCGGAAACCACAAGAGGATTACCAGCTAGTTTTAGACCTAATTGACATGGCATGGATACGTTTCCGTGTAAATGTTCGAGGAAATTTCAAAGAAAAATTGGATGTGAAGACGGACTTTCCGGTATGTGGCTGGAGTACCCGCATATCTCATCATATCACACTAATATATAGTTGTCGTGTCTAACTTTATTCTTCTCCACTTTTAGTGTGCCAAACAGGAACAAGGGACGAATCTATGCGGATACTTCGTTTGCCAGTGGATCCACACCTTTATTTCTCGAAAAAAACTGACTAACGAAAAACTCATGGTACGGAATCAAACAATTCATATTTACATATGATTTGTTCTGTAATGTGTATGATCTAGTGTTATTCAATAGATAATGATATTAAAATGTTGTTATTCGTGATTAATGCAGAGGATATTTTACCATGAAGAGCTTCCAATGAGAGAAAAAATAAAAGCTATTGCGGACCAACTATTTGGATTCATTATGGACCAAGTTATAAATCCAAACAGAGTACCACCATGACGGACGCGATATCTCTCAATATCGCTCCATTTCCGCCCTTCTTCCAGTTCTGCTCGTCAATTGTAAACAACTTGTGCATATGTAACTTCTGTAATATATATATAGCTGTGATAATTTCAATTGCGTGAAAGATTGTGTAAGACATATGACGCGTACTACACACGTACTTACATATGACGTGTACGTACACACGTAGACGAATTGCATCTAATAAATAAAAACATTAAATATTTAAAAAAACACCCTTTGGTACCGGGTGGTAACACCAACCGGTACCAAACGGCCTCCCCCGTAGCATACGTGGGAGGGCCCTTTGGTACCGGTACCAATGGCTCTCATAGGTACCGGTTGTGTACCCGGTACCAAAGACTAAGGCCTTTAGTCTCGGTTGCTCCGTACCGGTTGCAGAACCGATACCTATGAGGGTTACCACCCGGTACTGATGAGGGGTTTTTCCAGCACTCTAACTGAACAAATCCTTATACATTCTTATTCGTCATGAACAAATTGGATTAGCTGGCCCAAGAGCCTAACCTTGATGAGAAGACAGACAATAATTTTGTACTATTAGAATTTGATTAAATGCCAACAAATTAGACCAAGGTGTTTAATTCATATGCTCAGTACATAATAGCACCCATTTTAGTATATTACAAGTAAAAAAGTCACAGGACTGTAAATCATGCAATATTTGGTTAATTACCAATACCAATCCTATCATCTGGATTTTTCATTCTGGCACATGGATGAAACACAAATAATGCAACAATTGTATTCTGCCCGAACAAAAGCGGTGAAAAGAAATCAACAGTGGTAGTACACATCAGTGCAGACAATTTTCCTGCGTGACTAGTCTTATCTTACTCCCTCCATCTCAGGATATAAGGCATGGTCAAATTTGGCACAGTCTTCAATAATAATATTTGTCTCTTAATATCTCTTATAATATAATGTTTGCAGCAATAAAATTATAGTCGTATGAAACTACTTTTAAATATGGATACAATGATATCATTATTGCAAGACAAAGTTTTTATTATACAAGATTAATCGTAAGTCAAAATTTTTAAAATTTGAATCTTGAATTACGTGCATGCCTTATATCCTGAGACGGAAGGAGTACTTCTTACTATTACTAATTGGAGGCTCCTTTTGAAGCCTTGACATGAAGCCACCTAGGATCCTAGGTGGACACTCTAGAAAAAGAGAGAAATCCTAGAAATTCTAAAAAACAACTGACCATCAATTGGAACACTCAAATCATCATAGCCATTAGATCTATTATATTTTCTAAACAATTACCCACCTATGCGATTATAAAAATAGCTTAAAGTAACCCCTAAATCTATATCAAAATTACCCACCTCTGCCATTATATAAAATAAATCAAAGTAAACCCCTAATCTTCATCAAAATTACCTAGTATGCCATTATAAACAATATTTAAATAACCTCATAAATTTGCAACTAAATTACCCACTATGAAGACCTAAAAAAAATTAAATTAACTGTTTTACATCTATATTATCCACATACGTCACTATTAAAAATAACATGAGATAATCCTACATTGGAATCCAAATCACCTTAATTAAAAATATACAACAATATAAGATTCTAAATTATGTATTTCATAAACTATTGGTACATTATATAGTGATTAAGGTATATATGCATAATATGTGTTGTCATTTATAAATATATAGGGGAAGTGACGAAAATATAGAATTCTACGTTAAAATTATAGTTCAAACTTAGGGTTCATTAAATAAATTCAAGGCATACATGTGATGCAAAGTGAAAATATAAAGATTATAATTGTGTATGAAAACATTATAGAGTAATTACTAACAAAGATCTATCACAATCAGATGAAAATAATAAGTATATATCTATATAGGTATTATGTTCGAATATTTAAACAAATGAGAGATAGCTCATAATAGTTTCGTAGAAATTTAGCCTTAATTTTTTTTATTTGGAGACTCCACATTAGTTATCACGAGACACACTAGAAAAAAAAAGACAAATCCTAGAAATTCTCACAAAATCAGAAACGTCAATAATGTAAACTCTAATAACCATAGTCATTGGTCTATTATATTTTTTCAAAAGTTACCCACTAGTATCATTATAAAAGTATTCTAAAATAAATACTAAAAATGTAGCTAAATTATCGAGCTATGCCATTATAAAAAATAATTTAAATTAACCCCATAATATTTATCTAATTTACTCACGCATAACATTATAAAGGATAACTTAAAATGGCATTCAAACTTTGTATCTAAGTTACCCACGTTTGTTGTTATTAAAGATAACCTAAACTAAACACCTAAATATTAATTTATTTATCTTCATGTGTATTCTACCGAAAAGTCCAAAAGTAAACTGATATATGATTCTAAATTACGGTAATTTATCCTTGTTAACATAGAAATAATAAGTTAAGGTATATACGCATCATGAGTGTCACCATATAGATCATTTATACATGTACTAGCAACATTTCTTGTGTGTTGCTACGGATGAAGACCGTTATATCATTTTTCTAAGAAAGTTAAAGTAATTAACTTGCTTTTCGTAATCTGATTGTGGTATACAATGGACTACTCCTAATCCGATCAGAGGACAAGATGAAGCACGTCTAATCCGATCGTGAGACGTATATGACAGACCGGTGAAACATTCGTTCCTTTAGAAATAGGTAAAAATATATAGATAGAGATAGAGAGGTAGAAGATAAAGATTGATGGGTTCAGTTAGGACTCTAATCCAATAAGAAAACCAATGCCGGTTAGAACCATGGTTACAGTTCGTCGCAATAGGTGGGACCCACCTGTCAGGACGGACAAAAAAAGGAAGAAGCAATCCTCTCTTTAGAAATAGGTAAATATATGTGAGGAAGTAATAAAAAATATTGATTTTTATGTTAAATATAATGTATGGAGGCACGGTACAAAGTGTAAGAATTGTGAATGTGGATGAAAAAAGGTATAGAGTAATTACTAATTAAAAATTAATTTCAAATAGAAAATGATAAGTACACATCTTTATGAGTATTATGTTGAAGTATTGACAAAAATAAAAGAGTAGTATATAAACAATTTTGATTATTAGGTAGGAGTTTAATTTTTGAATAATTTAAAATATAATAGCTTTTGCAAAAGTGTGATTAGAGGCGCTTTTGCAAATCACCCCTCCCACCTCGTCTGCGTCCCTCCTTGGGTCAACATCATGTGGCCTAGATTAGAGTTTGCACGGTTTGCACGAAGAGGTTGATTTGCACCTGATCCGTTGCCAAAATAAAAATATAACAGATTCAGAGTCTCAGTGGCCGCCCTTGGTCTTCCCGCACCCCATGATCTCTTGCGGGAGCTTTGCGACGCGCTCGACCCCTTCCTCGAAGACGATGCCCATTCCCATGAAGAAATGAGCCTGGATGTGGCAATGGAACGCCCACACGCCGGGGTTGTCGGCCCTGAACCGCAGCGCCGTCCAGCCGTAGGGGTGCACCGCCACCGTGTTCTTGAGGATGGGGTCCCTGAGGTTGTACGTCGCCGGGTGCACGGCCGGGTCGAAGCGGCCGATGCCGTAGCCGAGCACCCAGAAGTTGTGGCCGTGCAGGTGCCACGGGTGCGTCTCGCTCTTGTTGGCGTCCAGCATGTTGGTGTTCTGCAGCACCACGTCGACGACGGAGCCGAAGCGCAGCCGGTACAGCCCGTCGCTGGTCGTCGCGTTCGGGTTCTTCTGCACGGCGTAGATGTCGTACCCCTGGTGCGCGTAGGTCTCCGGCGGCGGCCGCTGGTCGAAGGCGCCCAGGAGGCCGGTCTTCATGGCCACCAGGTACGGCGTGTGCGGCAGCGTGAAGGAGACGTTGTTGAGCGCCCACTTGATGTGCCCATCGATCTTGTTTTGGGTGTTGAGCAGGAGGATGGTGCGGTCGGCGCGCGGCGGCGGGGGCTCGACGTGCGCCGGGTGCGCCACCGTCGCCACGCTCTGCCGGAACCGGTACATGGTGTCGTTCCAGGCCGGCCCCTTGGGAGGGGTGGTGGGCGGAGCGCGGCGAGGGCTGCTGCGGCCGCCGTAGTAGCTGAGGACGGCGGTGCCCGTGGGCGTGGCGGGCGTGCGGCTGACGACGTTGGAGGCGAGCCAGTAGTTGCGGTTGGGGTCCTGGTCGGCCTTGATGAGGACGGAGTAGGTCTCGCCGGAGTAGATGTTGAGGTTCTTCACCACGAACGGCTTCACGTAATGGCCATCGGCTTCAACCACCGTCATTTGGTGGCCCTGCACACATGCGTTTGAATCAGTTAAAATTTCAACTTTTGGCTCTCTTTACTAGATCGCCATTTCAAAATATGTGGATAAATGGTGACACTTTCACAATATAATATGTGCGCAAAAATGAATCTTTATTATTGTTCCAGAATTTAAGAGGCTGGAATCTATATAAAACATTTTATATACATAATCCATCCAAAAAAATGCCTTTGAAAGATCTAATTGTACTAATCTGTTACACTATTAAATCGAAGTATAAACCACTTAAAATGTTTGCACATGTATATTGGTTCAAAATGTACAAAGTCTCCACTTAAGTTTTTAGGTAACATTGCGCTTTATTAAAAAATGAGAGAAGTAAGAGAAAAAGAAAGGAGTCTAATACAAAACTTGGTTTCAATGAGAAAACTATGCACTAAACAATAAGAAAATTTGTATTATACTCCTTCCACTCCAAAAAGCAAGTCCTTCGGTAATTCAAAATTTTGTCCCAAAACAAGTTCTTTATTTTAACCCCATTTAGTATGTGCATATGCATATGATAGTTGATTAGTTCCAAATATATATGGTCAATAAATAGAGGGCAAACAATGTCATTTTATGACTTTGTTAATCTATCTGAGATTTTCTAGATTGACTTTTTTCGGACAGATGGAGAAAAAAGATGATTGGTGGATAGGAGAGAGAATTAAGAGAAGAATTAATTGCTTTGCGTATGGCTACATATGGATATTGACATAGTATGAAAACTACAACTTAATGGTTTTATGGTTGAGATTGCCAATATATTGGTCAACGATGACGCATTCCACAAAGTAGTTTCCATGCAAATGGCTCTACATGTACATCGTACGAAAGGACTTTCAAAAAGCATAGAGCAATGGGTCATTTTTGTTTGGTAGAGCTCCATCTTATTCTGATTCTCTATGGGAGCTGGTTTTTAGGGTCTCTTGTTGGATTCAGCAAAGAATCAGTTCTGGAAACTCTACCAAAGAAAGCCTCAATCGTCCAGCTCCATTTCGATGCCCTCTCGTCTCGTGTCGCGTGCGCATACGGCTACTATAGTTTTGCTCCTAAATTGCTAGAGTTGTTACCTGACGGACGCGACGATACCTGGCACACATATGACATATAAACCCTAAAGCTAGAGGACCAGGACTGAAGGAGTCGAGACATCGTTAACGCGTGTGGTGCTAGGTCGCCATTGCACGTTAGTTATACTATTAACCGCGGGTTTGTTAATAAGCTCATGGAGGGTAGTACCTACGTCCTAGACTACTCCTAGTGGCACAGACACGGCCAAACAGAAACTCTTTCTGAAAGAGTATATATACAGAGACCGCATATGACAAAAAAAAAGGGTACACCAAGAGATATACACATATATATATATAGACACACATGGACCACAACGTAGCTCCAACCAATGATGCCCCTCTTAGACTATCTCCAACAATGAATAGGCAAATGGAAGACCCATTCACTGAAGTGAGTCGTGCACAGTAAAAAAGGTCCCGACCCAATTCTTCTCTGCTCCAATGGGGAACCCAATTCTTCTCTTCACCACCGCAAAAGGCAAGAGCCAAGCCGAGCAGAGCATCACGGCGGGCAAAATCGCCAGCGAACCGCTGCTCCTCCCTCCAATAGCCCGCGCCCACGCCTCCATAACCCTCCCTACTCCATCCTCGACCTATCCTCGTCGTGCGCCGTCCAGCGAGCTACCGGGAATTGAGATTTCTGCGCCCGCCATGGCCGCAGGCCACCAGAGCTCGCGAGCTGCAGGTGGAGAGCCTCCCCCGGCCCTCCTCTCCTCGAGCTGAGCGCCAAAACGGAACTGTGGTGAGACGCCGATGCTCAGGCACCTCTTCCCCCCTTCTTTCCCATCTCTGTTGTGCCGTCCCCTCGCCGCCTTTGGCCGCCGGCGAACCCCTGCGTGGCCATGGCCAGGGAACGGCCATAGGGGAACGGCCTCCGGCGAGCCCCTGCGTGGGCGGGCGCCCATGGCCAGGGAACGGCTGCGCCAGGCCGGGGCTGGGCCTCTCCTCGGCGCATCGACCGGAAGATGCCCAGCGAGGAAGAAGATGCGTGCGAGGCTTTTGCGTTCCGCGTCGGAGCGGACGCTTATTTGCATTCCGCCTCAGAGCGGACGCAAAATGAGTCTTGCCTTTGGGTACTCCGTTGGAGACCGTTTTTGAGAGGCAAAATCACTGTACCGACGCATAAATGAGTTTGGGTTGCGCGATGGGTCCTTTGTTGGATATAGTCTTAGTTTACGATACCCAAGACCCAAACCCAGGGTGGAGAATGTGCTTAATTATTTGGGTGCACGCTAACGGCTAGTAGCGCAAATATGCTTAACACGGTCCAAGTAGTGGGCAGCATGGTCAGCAAAATCTGGCCGTTCTCTTCATCGCTTGCTCTCGAAGTCTTGGTCGGCGGCCAACTTGCATGTGTGTACCCAATTAACCGGCGGCTCCGTAGCACCAGGCACGTTACTTGTACAAGTACATCAGTCCGCCGCCGCCGGCAGGCCGGACTGCTGCTTTCGCGGGTGCTTCGCGTCATCTAGGCTCTATATCGGCCAGCACATGGAGTTCGATCCGCTAGTCTTGTCCTGAACCCGACGCGGTTTCCTTAAGAATGGCTAGCTATAGGCAGAGCATCTCCGACACTCTTCATTTTCGATTCTCTATTTGGCTATCTATTTGCTTTTCCATAAAGATTTTACTCTATTTGGCTATCTATTTGCTTTTCCATAAAGATTTTACTCTATTTGGCTATCTATTTGGCGCCCATAAGGCCATAACCATGTCAAGTAACATTTCGCATATCTAACCAAACCAGATTTCCTAGCCGATTACTCCGGATTCTGTATTGCCGTACCCGTTGGATGTGGCAAATAACACTAGCCAATAATTCTACTCCTACTAGTTTTCTTAAATTGGAGCAGGTTAGACAGTGAGCATATGTAACAGTTAGCTACCGTGTGTCAGCTAGCCAAAATTTCTTACCCCACAACACATGTCAAAATATTGCAATTTCGTGCGTTGGATAGGTTCGTGATGATTTCTAAAAGATTATGCCCTCGTTAGGAATGCGTCGACATTGCAATTTTGAACAAACAGATGAACGGAATAAAGTTCGTTTCTAAAAGATCAACGGAGAAACGAAAAAGGTCAAATCGATGGGAGGAAAACGTGCGTACCTCGATCTCAAAGTTGAGCGCCGACAGCGACGTCACGCTGGCGATGCGGAACCTGTAGGTCTTGCCTGGCACGACGGCGAACACGGGCGCGGCGCACTCGGGGAGGGTGGCGTTGCAGGTGCCCGCCGCCGCCGCCGAGCAGTTGAACCTGCCGCGGCCGTTGATGAGCAGCGACTGCGGCTCCCCGACCCAGACCATGGGCACGGAGGCGAGCCCCGCGGCCTGCTCGTAGGTGCTCTTGTGCCACCAGTCGTTGAGCAGCACGGTGTGCTCGCCGTCGTACGCGAACGGCTCCGCGTCGGCGCCGCCGGGCGCCGCCTTCACGACGATCAGCCCGTTGAGCCCGGCCGAGCGCTGCATCCCGTAGTGGGCGTGGTACATGTAGGTGCCGGGGCGGTCGACGACGAAGGTGTAGGTGAAGGTGTCGCCGGGGAGGATGGGGCACTGCGTGACGCCCTCGGTGCCGTCCGCCCACGGCGTGCCCAGCTGCCGGATCCCGTGCCAGTGGATGGCCATGTTCTCGGTGAGCAGCGAGTTCTTGACGCGCACCACCACGGTGTCGCCCTGCGTGGCGCGGATCGTCGGCCCGGGCGTCTGCCCGTTGATGGTGACGGCGAGCTTGAGCGCGCAGTCCGGGGACTTGAACTGGTAGCTGATCTCCCAGTCCTGGTGGCGCGTGGCAGCGCGGGCGAGCGCGGCCAGGGAGAGGGTCAGGAAGAGGCAGCAGAGGAGGCGCGGCGGCGGACCCATCATTGTGAGCAGCTGGGATCGGAGCAGGCGGCGCTCGATCGGCTGACCGGCCGGTAGCTGTATGTACCGCCGGCTAGTCCTGTCGCTGTCAGGAGTTCAGGACTCAGGGATTGCGGGCGGCGCGACGGCGACGGCAGGACGGCAACTGGTTTGCTGTGCGTTGCTGAATGCTGGGGCCTGTAACTGGTTTGCGTTGAGGTGATCACGGGATGTTGCTGCATATATAGAGAGCTTTGAGAGATAGATCTCCGCGTTGATGATGGACACACACCAACCAAACGGCTTTGTCTGTGCGAGGAAGCAGCGGCTTGTTCGATCTTATTTTATTCAGAGTTTCAGAGACGCATGTGCATCATATTTTTAGAGATACTAGACCAAGATGATATATTTCATCAGGTAGCAGAGATTGGACTTGGTCTCTTTGGACAATAATCTATCGTTGCCAGGTTATTGGGAACTTTATCACTAATACTGCAACTGGTTGTTAATTTGTCCAGTAATAACAGCTAAGCTGATACGTGTGTGCACGTCTCAGAAAGTAAAATGGTTTCTATAACTGTGTCTCTGTGACGGGAGAAGGTAATGGTGTTCACGACTGGCTAAACAGTTGCTGAGCAGCACGCTTCAGCAACTGACCGCGCCTAAGCAAACAGAGCAAATAGGCATTAATGAATTTCCCTTAGCTTCTAAGAGCGTCTCCAACAGATTTTTTTTTCTTTTTTTTTTCTGGCTATAGAGTAATCCCCTTTTACAATACAAGAAGATTGGCGGGAAGGTGCTCGATGCCTCCAAGCTGCTCGCCGAAGCCAAGCGGCTCCAGGTACGGCGATGCTCGGCCTACCTGTGCTCGTGCCCGGGGCGGCTGCGGCGCTCAGCTTGCGTGCGCCCATGGCGAGCGGCAGCCCCGGTGGCGAGCGGAAGTAGGACCGTAGAGCTCACTGAACATCATACGCACAACGTACCGTGGTGAGCAATCCTATGGTTGGGGAGAAAAGGAAGGAAAGGGGAGAGGTGCCAAATGTCCTTTCTAATGTGGATTGAGAAAAAATAAAAAGAAAGGGTAATGTGAAAAAGAATCTATTGGAGATGGTGTTTTGCTCCCACAATCTCTTTTAACCAGAAATAAAGGAAAAGATAATTGTGAAAAAGTATCTGGTATAGATGCTCTATGGCAATGTGATCCCTGCAAATTAAACCTAAAATGAGAGCGATGCATTGGGTGGAGTAAAAGTGTGAAACAAGGGAGAGAGGAGGAGTAAATGAATAACTTACGGGCCTTTTAACTAGTACTCCCTCCGTCCCGTAAAGAGTGTCCATTTGAAAGTTGGACATGGAGATTAAAAAAGAATAAAAAAGTAGAGAGCGCATAGGAAACGAGAAGGGATGGAGTAGGACAAAGATACAGAGGGAGTGGTATTGGAATGCGAGATAGGCACTTGTTTTGGAACAAATTTTGAATCATATATGAACACTTATTATGGGACGGATGGAGTATTAGGGCTGGGTGGATATCAATGTATTAGCCTATTACTAGTTAATATCAATATGTGCTCCCGCATGGGCCAATAATTTTAAAAGACATGAGTATTTATAATTCATGAAAAACCTTGGCTCCTAGCTAATAATAATCAAAGTTATTTAATTACACTCTTTCTTATTTTTAAAATATATTTTTAACTTTGCATCGCACTTACCTATGTATTTAATTGAACCCTCAATTTGAGTTATGTGATTAATGCGGAAATTGTATTCATATTGTTTTCTTTATATATGTATACATGGTCTACATGGTAACATCCATTATACATATATGCCTTAGTAAATTAACATTTTCATATTAATGATGGTAGAAATAGATCAGTTAGAATTATATTGGTTAGGTGCAAAATTGAGTTTTACCTGTGTGTTTCAAATGATGAGTTTTCACCTTTTTTTGAACATTTATATATGGTCTACATGGTGAGACGCATTACACATACTTACCTTAATTTAATAATTTCTTTATTGATAATCAATTGCAGAAATAAGTAATTTAGAATCACATAATGGTTTACTTTGGGATATTCTTTATAACGAATGTAGATTATTTTTTAATAATAAAAAATGTAGGTAATTTAGGTGCAAACTTGTGGGGTTATTTTAATAATAGAATATATGGGCAATTTAGATGATACTAATGGTTACTTTATGTTATTTTTCATAATGGCAAAAGTGGGTAATTTTTTAAAAAACATAATATATACCTTTGATATGATTATTTGAGTCTCTTTTCTTCTACCGCATATCATAGGGATTAGCGTGGAGATTTAAAAGGAGCCACTAATTAGCAACGTCATATCATTTAATATTTTAATAGAAAAAAGAAGAGCTAGCTCTTGATCAAGAGATAGTCTGATGCACATACTTCAAGGCCATGTGATAGGTACTAAGAGCTAGACCATTAGAAACGTTGTCTTTTAGAGTACTCAGAGCTAGATGCTAGCTCATATCATTGAAGGAGACCTTAGTATTATTAAGACGGTTTCATATGTGCTATATTGTCTAGATTTATAGCTAGATATAGCTAGATATTTTATGGAAATTAATGTTTGCTTAACTTCCAAGGAAGGATCTCGTGCAAGGTAAGGTGGAGCACTCCCAAGGGTGCCCAAGGGTATAAATACAACCCCCTAGGCACCCCAACTCATAATCAATCCACGAGAAGTCAGCGAAATCAAGGGACACACACCAAAGGGAGATGGGGGTCGTGCAAGTCTTTGAAGTTGCATAGGGTATGGCCTAGTCCAACCCTAGCCACCATGGCGCCCTGCGCGGTTGTGCCATGGTGGAGTTCAGGAGTCAACCCCAAGATTCATCAGGGTATGTATGTACACACATGGTGGTGATATCAATCTAATTTTATTCTAGTTGTCTCAACTTTGGTGTACTTCTTTGCGTGCTTCATGTTCATATGTATGACCATCATATATTCTTAGTAGGATTAGTTCTAATCCTGATGATTAGTCTAATGTGCAAGGCATCACGGTATAAGATCAGATGAGATGATCTTGTTGATGTTGAGCGGGGCCTCTTAAGAAGAGAGTTCATGTCAAGGTGATGTGGCATTTGTCTAAATTATTATCACATTTGAAGCATTTGTTTAGTAACAAAATACATACTAAAATGACGTGATGGCATAAGAAAAAACGTGAGGAAGATGCGATATTAAGATGGTGGAGAAGATGCGATGCTGATGGATGGCAGTGGAGAAAAACCGACAGAAATATTATAATCAAAGACTCCAGATGATGCAAGGACAAAAAGTTTTTGTTTTAAGTATGGATGGCATGTTTGCCATGTTACTGCAGTGACTACGAGGTTGTTAGAGTATTCCTCAAGGATCACAAGAATCTAAATAGGATGGAAATTATTAGGAATCCCATGTTTCCATCTTGTCTTTAGGATGCTTCATTGTATACTCTGTCACGTCTACTTGTACTTTCTCTCGATGCTTATATACCTGCATCTGGAGTGAAGGGAAATGACGTCTTACCTGCAGCAGGTACTTCACCGAAGTAGAGTCAGCCGTAGACATGAATAGGGGTCTGATTAGAGCAGGTAGAAGAAGAACAGGATAGATGTCGACAGGAATAGAGGGTAGATGTATAGCCCACAAATCCAGCAGCCATGAATTCTTGAAAAGAAATAGAGGCAGTTGCATTAATGCCCTTGTTTTCACCTCTAATTGCACGTTTACCCCCGTTTTTTTAGACTATGCATGTTTGCCCCTATTTTTTTTTAACCCAAACTAGCGGTCTACCCCAATTCTATGAAACTCGATGCTAGCGGTGTTAGTTGCATGCTCAAAAGACATATATGCCCTTGTATGAAGACCCTATAGTCGAGAGCAAAAATTGCATATCTGGACAAATTTTCCAAATATTATTTCCAATCAATGACAACATATATATCAAGTAAGTGACAAAGTATCATATTTTGCAAAAGGCTCCTCTTCCTTGCACCACATGAATGGTGGGATGGGGACTTTGCAGAAAGAACGGGCTTAGAGTATAAAGGACAGCCTACAAAGAGTCGAATTTTTTTCGCCTACCATAGCGGATGAATATTGTGGAATATGCCAACAAGCTTCATATGGGCTGCTAACTAGGAGTCTTTATTCAACTTCTCTAGTTCCATTGATTGGCCACATATGCAGTTGACCAGGAAGCAAGGGGGCTTATTAGTCTATCAGTGCTGAAGATCAATTTTATACTAGGCGTTCTAACTGTCGTGATTTGTCAGTTGATAACAATGGCATCAGGATTGGATGAACAAACAAGTTAGCCGCTTTGCTTATATTTCTGGTAGCGTCGTCAGACGAAGCCAGTTCAAGATGCAGGAAATGAACAAATTAAACACAGCTGACTTCTGCATGCTACCCTCCTCAGTCCCATTCTTCGAGTTGCAAATCTTCAAACAAGGTCATCCACTCAGCCCTATGGATCACGGAAGCAAAAAACTGAACTTCAAAATCGCCATGGCTGCATGGGACGCACATGGCCTAGGGTCTGACGAGAGACACCCGGTTACATTGGTGAAGATAAAATATGCCCTTGAGGGTGACAAACCACCAGCTCGTTCTCGTAATGTTTTAAAACAACCGTAATATACGCAAGTGCAACCAAAAGGAGTTTGGTTTTTTAAGATGGCATGTCTTAGCTGTGTACATGCGCCTGCTGTGAATACTTAGGCGCACTGAGTTACATGTTAAGGTTCAGACGACCACCAGTATCAAAATAATGAGATTAGGATCGTATAAGTAAATGTCAAACTAAGATTCTCTAAAATCCAACGAATGGCTACGACCGAGGGTTCCACCTACCCCTCCCTAAACCCCATCCTTGTTTATGCAAGCTTGCAAGTTGCAAATTTTCTAAAACCTGTCAAATCAAACAATGGGAAGAAAGCAGCCTCTTCCTGAAAAGTAACATGCTACTAACTCCATTGAATTTCATGTTCAGAAAATAACCTTAACATTAGTTAAAACTTGGCACAAGAAGACATTGTGATGGGTACATTACTATATTCTCAATTTCTCATACAGTAGGGATGAGTTTGAAAAAAAAATAGCATTATTTCTAGTTTTTGCACTAGGCAGAGACACGTATATATAAACACTAACACACACATCAGAAGAGAAGTACACAGCTACAGCCTCCCTTTAGCTGCAAGGTTTCTGGGCTAAAATCAACCCCCAGGACGAATAAAATACGATGTGAGCTAGCACCGAAACCAAATTCAGCACTATCACGCGTCTCTCTTTCTCCACTACCTAATTACTGAACGCAATAGAACGAATTAGTGAAAGGTAATTAAAACACTCCGCCCTCCAACACCGCACAGCGCCGCCCTTCCATAGGGCTCGCTCGCTTACACATAGCACCATACTTACACTTTCGTCCTCGCTTCAAGTAAAAGGGTTAACCCGAAGGTGCTATGGTTGAAAGACAAAGGCTTATAAGCTGATTTCACCCTTGCTCAACTAGCAATATGATACTAAACATGTGCACTTGCACTTATAGGCCACAACTGAGCCATATCCAAATTGGGTCGGGTGTCACATGTACCTTCCGTGTCTCCTACCTCCATCGACACTGCGCCGCCGCGCGGGGTTTCTCGCTCAGACGACAAGAGACGGGATCTCATCTTATGCACCTGCTACCCCGACAGCCTCCTTCCGCCGGGTCTGGCCCAGGCGCGGCAGGACGCCCTGCGACGGTGACGAGGCGGCTGCCCTCTTCCGCCGAGTCTGGAAAATAAGTTTTTTTAGGGGTGTCTGGAACAGAAGTGAGCAGTGAGTGAGGCTAGGCCGTGTTTAGATGGGACTCCAAAAAATTTTGCAAAAAGGAATCTTACATGCATGGAGTACTAAATGGAGTCTATTTGCAAAACCTCTTCACGGATGAGCGTAACTTTTCGAGACGAATCTAATGAGCCTAATTAATCCATGATTTGCTACAGTAATGCTACAGTAATCATCCTCGAATCGTGCGGTCAAAGACCTCATTAGATTCGTCTCGCGAATTTACCAAGAGGTTGTGGAGGTAGTTTTGTAAACTGACTTTATTTAATACCTCTAATTAGCGGTCAAAGGAGGGTAAAAAAATTTTCACCTTCCGGCCACCTTGCTCACGAGAAAATAGGCCTCGTGGGCCTTCGTAGTCTGAAAACAAAACGTGAATTTCTTCATTTCACTATGTGTGTACACAGCACGCGTGTGTTCTTTAACTAAAAAAAAGCACGCGTGTGTTCTTTGCTCGTGACTAGGAATGAAAACGGATTGGATACGAATGGATATGCACGGATACGAATACAGATATTTATTTTTTTCTCGGATCGGATTCAGATACGGATAGTGTAAAATGTGTCGGATATGGAACGGATATTGATATATGTTACGTATCTATAAGAAATATTCAACTTTAGATACTAGGATTCGGATACCAATCGAATATTGAATCTCCGAATCCAGATATCGGACTGTTTATTTAGTGTCTAAACCCTCTCGATCGGACGGACAGACGAAAAATATTCTTACCGTTTTTATCCCTACTCGTGACCCTACACTTCACCACACGTCTCCCTGATCTGTACTGAAATCAGTTGAAGACTTCTGTTTCCGCAGATCCTGTGTCCCTGCGAAAAAATACTCTGCACTGTCCTGCTAGCTAGTTGCTGAAACAAGCATTGGTCTTGATGTTATTTAATTTCCGATCAACTAAATGCATGGAAACGACAACCAACACTTAATCGCTGGTTAATCATTAACTCCTACAGGACAAATTTGCAATCCATTTTTTTTTAAAATGAACAGGCAGAAGAGATGCCAACTGTATTATGTTGAGTATAAACGAACGCGAGAGAACCGTGTTTTGAATTGCAAAGATTGGATCCTTGATATTTCCTAGATCCAACTCCACTTTCCAAAGATTTTCTACTCTGGCTTTGCGGAGGTTACAGTTTCTTCTCGATCCCCAGCACCTTTGCGTTCACATGTGTTCCTGAGCGTGGTCTTCACCTTCACACTTGTTCCTACAGGTTCACCCTAAAAAATCGACAAGAGCGGTTTGAGTAGCAAGTCCCAACTTTGGGGCTTAGTTA
>CM014277.1:78555683-78592097 GCA_004135705.1 Alloteropsis semialata
CCCGCCGCCGCCGCCGCCCCCCTCCCCATCCTCTTCCATCCCGCCGCCGCCGCCGCCCCATCCTCCTCCATCCCCGCGCCGCCGACGCGGCCCCATCCTCTTCCACGTCCAGCGCGTAGAAGCTGTCACCGCAGAGCACCGCCTGATGCAGCGGCGTGACGGCGCTCCCGACGCGCCGCACCTTCCACGTGTCATCCTCCGCCCGCCAGACCTCGACGCGGTCCGCACCGCCGTAGAAGAAGGAGCAGTCGCCGCAGCCGCCGGCGGGGACCACCGGCATGGGGTGACGGCTAGGCCGGCCCGGGAGCTTCTTGATCCGTTGGATGGCGCCGGACACCGGGTTGACGAGGCTGATGTGGTCGCTCGTGCTGCTGACCGGGACGAGGCGGCTGCTGGCCATCGCGCCGACGCACTGCGCCCGCCGGGTCGCCCTCTGCAGCGACAGCACCGGTGTCACGGCGGGCAATCCATGGAAGCCGGCGTCCCCACTGTCACAGCTACCCCCAGGTTTGCGTCCTCGCCAATTCCACTACTACCCGTGCTTACGAGATAATCCCTATCTGCAAAGTCCACCATCTAATTAAAGAAAAAGCTAATTAAAGTAAAGCTTATGTAGAACTCATAAGAAACAAGCATGCCTATCTGCAGGGTGTTAAGGAGACTAATGTTTTCTTAGTGGCACTCATTAGCTGAGCTTAGCTATGTTGAAGCTGTATAATCATGTTCTTTACACACACATCTAGGCTATTCCCAATCGAGATTAGCTAGGGGATCAGCACTAAGCTTGGACAGTTGTCCGCCTGAGATTGGGAAGAACCAAATGTTACACCATTTAGGTATTTTTACTACTGTTCGTCTATGGTTGTCATACTCCTCTCATGCATCCATGCATAGGCTGATATAGGCAACAAGCCCAACTGTTTTTTCATTTAAAAAAATAGGGAGATGTTGGTGTTCCATGCATGTTTCCAATGTTTGCATGGAGTGGAGGATGAGGATGCACACGGGATCATTGCTATCCCTTGTTTGGTAGATTCCCAGGTTCCTTATTTTTACCGCATCCATGAAAGTTACTGCATTTTTTACTGATGGGGAAACGACAGAGGCTGTTCAGTTTTTTCCTTCTGTTCAGTTACACATTAGGTATTTTAGTGTGCAGTATTTTCTGTTCAGTTTGAAGAACCAATTGTTTCTTAACACCATTTCGAAATTTGTTCAGTATATTTTGCAGAATTTTGCATCAGATTTGATTCATCAGATTTTAAAATAATTTGATTCATGAATAGCAATACATTTTAGTATTTTAGAAGAATTGAAGTACAGATCTGTTATTTAGAATTATGTCACTTGACTGCTGGTTCCTTTTCAATTCTAATGCTGGGGGATATTTCAGTGGTCGAAAACGGAAGAGGACTCCGGTAGTTGAACAATTGCTGCCCAATAATGAAACAAGAGCAGGAACTAGTGAAACAAGAGCAGATGCTTGGCAGGGAACATAAACTATGTAGTCAAACCCATTGGTTGAAGAGGATGCGGGCAATGATTATGGTGATAATTGGGAGGACGAGGGAAATGCTGATGGTTGGCAGGGAGAGGACATGGATGAAGGTGATACGGCTGGCTGTGTTGAGGGCTTAATTGAACCACATATGGTGGATGGCTACCTACATGGTGAGGAGACTAGGCAATTCAGATCCCAAGTTTGGAATGAATTCTCCAAAATTCGTGTGGGAGGCATCGTTACAAAAGGGCAGTGCATTCATTGCAATGCTGAGATCAGTGCCAAGAGGGGAGCAGGAACTAGTGCGATGTCCACTCATTTGAAGAGATGTAAAGTTAGAAGAAGTGTGAACAATATATCACGTCAACTCAAATCTGTTGTGATGTCTCCAGAAGGAGTTGCTTTGGATAACTGGAGATTCAGCCAAGATGTCTCAAGAAGAGAGCTAACTCGGATGATATCACTTCACGGACTACCACTTGCAATTGTTGATTTTGATGGCTTTCGAAGGTTTGTCTCTAGCTTGAACCCGGTCTTCAAAATGATTTCGAGGAGGACTATCTCAAGTGATTGCTTGAATTCATTTCAAGAGAGAAAACAAGCACTTCAAGATATTTTCCAAAGTACCAACAGTAGAGTATCCTTAACAATGGACATGTGGACTTCCAATCAGACTATAGGATATATGTGTATCACATGTCACTTCCTGGATGAAGATTGGAAGATGCAAAAGCGGATTATCAAGTTCTCGTTCATGAAAACACCACACACAGGTGTTGCAATGTTCAATGTCCTTCTCAAATCCATACAAGATTGGAAGATTGAAGATAAGTTATTCGCAATAACATTGGATAATGCCAGCAACAATAATTCCATGGTCAAGCACTTGAGACATAATCTGTTAGAGAAACACATGCTATATGGGAAAGGGAAGATGTTTCATCATAGATGCGCTGCACATGTTCTCAATTTAATATGTAAAGCAGGATTTCAGATTATCAATCCAATTGTGCACAAGGTTAGGGAAAGTGTGAAATTCATTGAAGGGTCTGCATCACGGAAGCAAAAGTTCGAGGAAATCATTCAGCAACTAGGAATCCGAGAGCAAAAGCGCCCTAAGCTTGATATATCTACTCGTTGGAACTCAACTTACCTCATGCTAGAAAGGTGCTTGGAGTTAAAGAGAGCTTTTGAGTCCCTCACACAGCAGGAGCCAGAGTATACAGAGCTACCCTCAAATGAAGAGTGGGAAAAGGCAAGGAAGGTATGTGGATTGCTGAAACCTTTCTATGATGCAACTAAAGTCATTTCAGGATCACTTTACCCTACATCCAACTTGTACTTTCATGAGATATGGGAGGTGAAGGTTGCTTTGGAAAAATGTGTTGCTGGGCCAAATGATGACCTATTTGAGACAGTCCAATTTATGAAGAGGAAGTTTAATAGATATTGGAAATTAACATGGATGCAGATTTCATTCCCGGTCATTCTTGATCCACAATTTAAGTTTGGATTCATTGAATTTAGTTTGAAACAAGCGTTTCAGAGT
This sequence comes from Alloteropsis semialata, assembly GCA_004135705.1. NCBI lineage: Eukaryota > Viridiplantae > Streptophyta > Magnoliopsida > Poales > Poaceae > Alloteropsis > Alloteropsis semialata. The sequence continues at coordinate 78,558,734 of CM014277.1, forward strand.
GAAGCTGATTCCAAGATTGCTACACTAATGGGGGTTTTGCTTTCGCTATATAAGGATTATTCATAGGTAAATCATGGTGGTCAAGATACACAACAAAGTACTTCTGCTGCTGCTTGCTGAATCCGGAAGTGATAGATATTCAGATTGGGATCAACATTTGAGCAATACATCCTCAGCAAGTGATCTGCCATCTGACCTTGAGCTTGAAACATATCTAGCGAAGCCAAGAATTCCTCGAAGTAAATCCTTTGATATACTAGCTTGGTGGAAGAGCAACTCAACTGAGTATCCCATCCTTTCTCGCATGGCCCGAGATGTTTTGGCAATTCAAGCTTCAACAGTTGCATCGGAGTCAGCCTTCAGCACTGGAAGAAGAACAATATCAGATTTCCGTAGCCGGTTAACTTCAAAAACAGTGGAAGCATTAATATGCACGCAAGATTGGATTCGAGCTTCTGGTTCTTCTCAATTCAGCATGAAGGCTATTGATGACAACATTGATGAGCTAATTGATCAAGAGGAATGATATGCTAAAAGGTATATTCAATTATGTATTTCTTTTGAGTTACCTTGCAATTGACAATTTTTGAGTTATTATAAACTGTATATTCAATTATGTATTTCTTTTGAATTACTATAAACTGTGTAGTATAGTGTGAGGCATTAATGGCAGCAACAACCAAAACATGCACCAGGTTTTCGTGTACCAGGCAGTACATAGACGTAGTACACCATGCACTGCTGCCTGCTGGCCTGGTGCAGTGCTGATGGCGCTTTTGGCTTGTGGTTTGTTGGGTGCAGCCAGAGGTGATTACTGATTAGCACCTGATGATAGCCTGGCAGCTCACTTGTCGTTGTGGATGGACTGACGAGTGCATTGGAGAGCCAATGCCGAGTGTGAAGAAGGCTAAGGACTCTGCTGCCATTCTTCTTCTTGAGCTTTTGAATAGGAATCACCGTGACAAGCCTGACGGCAAATAGAAATTTGGTGTTCTTGGTGGCGGTAGTGGTTACATGGGAGCATTCAGCATTCTTATACCCATTCAGTGCTTTTCAGCCCTGACAAATAAAAACATAAGCAGAGCTGAGGAGTGATATTAGAGGATTATTTTGTGGAGGCCGCTGGTTACTATTAGGTGTTACTGGTTAGGTATTGAGGTGTCACAAATAGGAGTTGCAAATTGCAATAGCCAGGATAGGTTGATATAGGATAGTGTCGGCCTGTCATTCGTCGATTGTATAAGGTGTTTACAGAACAATCCATTGATCATCCAATGAATTTACAGTGATGATATTATAGTGGTACTTACATGTTTCTCATATCTGATTCATGGATTCAGTGCTTAGTTACTACTTGCAACGTCACATTCTTACATTCAGTGTAGCAAGGTGCATGCTCAGAACAGTCGTCGTTTTGCAGGAGGGACAGCGACAAGGGCGTGGCATCATGTTGTTGAGGAGGCTAATGGCTGTTGCATCATGTTGCCCATCTCTGCGGGATGAAGACGATGACGAGTGAGCTCAGCTCAAGGTGAATGCAAAGGCCCCGTGGCGGGAATTATGAGGCTATCCAGTCTACTATAATTATTCAGTTTGCTTCACATCATGATGTTTTACTTTTGTTTGTTCTGATGCTGCCTGAGTATTGCTGGTTGCTTTCTTGATGTTTGCTTTGACGGGTACCTTGTATACTGGAAGCACTGAGTGATACTGCCTTGATGTTCTGATACTGCCTGAGTGTATACTGAGTGTATACTGCTGTGCCTGATACTGGCAGTCGTTTTTGTAGGGTGGCAAAATATGCACAAGCATGATGGTTTGTGATATCACATCCAGCTACTAGTGCTAGCATGCTAGCTATTTTGTGAGATCCATGCTGCAATTCAGTAGAAGATCCGTGCAATTCAGCTATAGTTAGCATGCTAGCATGTGGAGAGACCCACGTGAACCAACGGAGCACCGATAAAAGCAGTACATTAAAAATGGATAATCCGGTTCTCCACTAATAAAAAATTGGATCGCTGGTTCGAGTATGGTTCGCTCCATGGAGCAACCATCCCCATCTATATAGGCGGGGTACGGCGAAAGGTGGTGGCACATGGGTGGTCAGCAGTTGCACGCGCAGGCTGCGTGTGTGGCTGTGACATATGTGGGTAAAGGCATCCAAGCGAGGGCGTGTGGGCGTGGAGGAGGCGCGCTGCTTGAGTGGGATGGGAAGACAACATATGTGTACGTGTGAAGGTACACGGTTGGTGTGCAGGTGTTACATACAAGGGAGGCGTGCTGCTCCTGGGGCGCCGTGGAGCCACGACGCGCGCGCCCGAGCTGGGTCGTGGTCGCAAGTGCCCGAGGGAGCCGCGGTGCATGGTCCGACCGCTGGGGAGAAGAAGATGAAAAATTGGATAAGGGTCGGGAGGGGTAAAATGGTCTCAAAATCATCATGGCTGCAGCGAGATTGTCATTTTAAGTTTTTAACGGTGTTACTATGCTGTTCACGTTAAAAAGTAACAGCAATGGCATGTAAGTGATGAAGTTAAATTTTCAGTGGCAGTGAAGGGATAGCCTAAATTTGGATGGTATAGAAGGGATGGGATAAATTTTCAATGGCATAGAGAGAATTCTCTCAAAAATTTATGATCCCTTCCTCCTAACAGTCTAGAGTTGCAAGAATCCTTATTTGATCAACAAGTGTGCAGAGTGCCCTGTTTTTTCAGAATTTCAATTTCCTTACTAAGAACTATGGGGAAGAATCCCCCAGGTGAGATGGGAGAGGATGGTGCGTTCTTAGAGTTTTTTATAATTATTTGGATATTGTTTCAAAGATTTTGTCAAGAGCAAAGTAAAACAGTGTTTTCATTATTGTTTTCCAAAAGTGTTTATGTATCTACTCTAATTGGACATTTCCTTGGACAGGGCAACTGGTTACAATGGGGTCTATAAGATCACTGCTATAATGAAATTATTTTGTGAACTCGCGCCAAAGAACGGGTGACAGGATATATGCCATGCAAGTAGTGAGGTCTCCCAAGCCTAGTTATTAGGACCGGGCCGGACCGCCTGTCCGACCGGAAAAACCGGGAACCGGCGGCCTCGGCGGTCTGGTCCATGTAAAAGATCGGGCATGTAATCCAACCGGAGAAAACCAGTTGAACCGCTGGTTTTTCTCGAGAAACCGGTAGAAAACCGAAACCGGGTATAAAGCCGCTGCAGACCGGTCAAATGATGTCACGTGCGGCTGCCAAGTAAGAAATTGGTCACTGGTTCACGTGGGCGCTGCCTAAATGAAGCAAAAAAGGCTTCGGTGGGACTCGAACCATAGACCTGAAGCTCAACTAGCTGTGAACCCACCACCAGACTGCTCATTTGTATGTGTCAAAGCTGAAATATGTTACGTATTTAAACCGGGTTGAGCCGGTGGTTCAACCGGTTGAACCAATCAAACCGTGAACCGAGAGGCTCACCGGTTCAATGACCGGTCCGGTCCTAATAACTATGCTCCCAAGGGCCCAACCTCTTTTATGAATATCCACATCCACTCTTGCATGTTCTTGTTCTACAAAAATAACCAGTTGCGTGCAGCCTGCAGACCACTACCTTAACTAAGCCCCAAAGTTGGGACTTGCTACTCAAACCGCTCTTGTCGATTTTTTAGGGTGAACCTGTAGGAACAAGTGTGAAGGTGAAGACCACGCTCAGGAACACATGTGAACGCAAAGGTGCTGGGGATCGAGAAGAAACTGTAACCTCCGCAAAGCCAGAGTAGAAAATCTTTGGAAAGTGGAGTTGGATCTAGGAAATATCAAGGATCCAATCTTTGCAATTCAAAACACGGTTCTCTCGCGTTCGTTTATACTCAACATAATACAGTTGGCAGCTCTTCTGCCTGTTCATTTTTAAAAAAAATGGATTGCAAATTTGTCCTGTAGGAGTTAATGATTAACCAGTGATTAGGTGTTGGTTGTCGTTTCCATGCATTTAGTTGATCGGAAATTAAATAACATCAAGACCAATGCTTGTTTCAGCAACTAGCTAGCAGGACAGTGCAGAGTATTTTTTCGCAGGGACACAGGATCTGCGGAAACAGAAGTCTTCAACTGATTTCAGTACAGATCAGGGAGACGTGTGGTGAAGTGTAGGGTCACGAGTAGGGATGAAAATGGTAAGGATATTTTTCATCTGTCCGTCCGACCGAGAGGATTTAGACACTAAATAAACAGTCTGATATCTGGATTCGGAGATTCAATATTCGATTGGTATCCGAATCCTAGTATCTAAAGTTGAATATTTCTTATAGATACGTAACATATATCAATATCCGTTCCATATCCGACACATTTTACACTATCCGTATCTGAATCCGATCCGAGAAAAAAATAAATATCTGTATTCGTATCCGTGCATATCCATTCGTATCCGATCCATTTTCATTCCTAGTCACGAGCAAAGAACACACGCGTGCTTTTTTTTTAGTTAAAGAACACACGCGTGCTGTGTACACACATAGTGAAATGAAGAAATTCACGTTTTGTTTTCAGACTACGAAGGCCCACGAGGCCTATTTTCTCGTGAGCAAGGTGGCCGGAAGGTGAAAATTTTTTCACCCTCCTTTGACCGCTAATTAGGGGTATTAAATAAAGTCAGTTTACAAAACTATCTCCACAACCCCTTGGTAAATTCGCGAGACGAATCTAATGAGGTCTTTGACCGCACGATTCGAGGATGATTACTGTAGCATTACTGTAGCAACACTACCAGAGAACGGTCGATCGGTCACGGTTCGTAACCCTCATAGGTACCGGTTCTGGAACCGGTACCGCGACACCGTGACTAAAGGGGGGCGGCCTTTGGTACCGGGTCCAGACCCGGTACCAAAGGGGGCTTTGGTACCGGTTGGTAACACCGGTTGGTAACACCAACCGGTACCAAAGGACCCCCCCGCGTAGGCATGCGGGGGAGGGCCTTTGGTACCGGTTGGTGTTACCAACCGGTACCAAAGGCTCTTTTGTTATTTTTTTTTAAATGTTTGATATTTGGGTTAGTTATATACAAATCTACGCGTCTACGTGTCTGCTCGTCATATGTCATATGTCGTACACGATCTTTCACGCAATAAGATTGAAGTCGTCGCAATTGTCAATTGATTTTGACCTGACTTTGATTGCATTTTTTTCGAACATTTACATATAAACATTTGAGATCGGCCAATACAAAAGTTAGAGCATTTAAAAGTTATTTACAATTGATGAGCTGAACTGGAAGAAGGAGCAGAAAGGGAGTCCAATTGAGCGATTTCGGTTCCGTCATGGTGGTATTCTCCCAGTGGACTTATAACTTGGTCCATAATGAATCCAAATAGTTGGTCCGCAATAGCTCTTGCTTTTTCTCTCATTGGGAGCACTTCATGGTAAAACATCCTCTGCATTAATCACAAATGACAACATTCATTCATATAATAAATAAATTTTGCATTTAATCATTTCTAAACAAGTAACTAATAATCATTCATTCATATAATAAATAAATTTTGCATGTAATTATAAAATATCCTAACACATTCATTTCTAAACAATAACTAATAATTATTTCAAAACAATAACTAATAATCATTTCTAACCAAGTAATAATCATTTCTAACCAAGTAATAATCATAATAAATATACACTAATAATCATATTTCCATATACACTAATAATCTAATGTCCATATACACTAATAATCTAATTTCCATATACACTAATAATCTTATTTCCATATACACTAATAATCTAATTTCCATATACACTAATAACCTAATTTCCATATACACTAATAATCTTATTTCAATATACACTAATAATCTAATTTTCATATACACTAATAATCTAATTTCCATAGACACTAATATTTCCATACTAATAATATAATTTCCATATACACTAATAATCTATTTTCCATATACACTAATAATCTAATTTCTATATACACTAATAATCTAATTCATACCATGAGTTCTGCTTGAGTCACTTTTTTGGGAGAAACAAAGGTATGCATCCACTGGCAGACGTAGTATCCGCATAGATTCGTCCCTGGTTCCTGTCTGGCACACTGATAGTGGAGAAGAATAAAGTTAGACGTAACAACTATATATTAGAGTGATTTTACGAGATATGCGGGTACACCAGCCACGTACCGGAAAGTCCGTCCTCAGATGCAGTTTTTGTTTGAAATTTCCTTTTTGTTGCGCACGGAAACGTGTCCATGCCATGTCAATCAAGTCTAAAACTGCTTGGTAATCCTCTTGTGGTTTCCGCAGTGAGTCCAGCACAATAATTTTACCTTCATTTATGATTATCACAAGCAGTATCCAGTGGAAGCTGTATATATATATATATATAAATACATGCACAAGTATTGAGAACAAAGTCTTAAAGTTATACATACATAGAGAGAAGTACTCACTGGAAATTGTATGGCAAAAGAATGTAATTCTTGCTTCTTTGTTTCTCCAGGTACAGGTATATGTTGTCCACCGTCTCCAGCGGCTGTTTCTGTACATTTCTCTCATTTACCATCAATGGATCCATGAAGCCGACATCATCATAAGATTTTTCACGGCATGTATGGATCTCCATCCTACATGACAAGAATAGATTGTTATTGTTTAAAATTACCCATCGGAAAGCAAGTATTGCGAGAATAGATCAGTGAAAGAAACTTACACAACCCAGCAGCTCATCAATGAGAGGTCTATGGCATCTTGACGGTACAAATCATAGACATCCTTGAAATCCAAAATCAAGAGCTCATGCCCACGGAAGTAATCACGGTCTTTTATCAAAACATTGAGCATCTGTCTACCCTTTCTGGACGCCTTCATGTACCACTCATGAAATCGGAATGCTTGAGTGGTTAGGGACTTCAAAGAATCTGGGGGCACCATTGGTTTGCCATATTCAAATGTCCAAATTTCCACTGGTGCTGCCACAGGAATTTCGCCCGTGCTCGATAAAAGTTCTGCCGCTGAGAGGCCTGTTTGCTGGCACAACAACGCAAGCTGTTCCTCGTCATATTCCTGTTGCCCTTGTGTCCTCCTAGCCGAGCTCTGACCGACTTGTTTTTTCTTAGGACTGGCCGCCTTCTTCACCGAGGATCCACCGCTGGCTTGTTGTTTCTGCTTCTCATAAGACTTTGCAAGCTGGCGGTCGTAGTCGGAGGGCAAGAATCTCTTCTGATTCGCCGCGCTCATTTTTTTGAAAAATGTCTTCGCTGTCGGATCTATGGGCACCGGCTTCTCTGGCTCTTTTGGTTTGAAATGCTCTTTGACATGGGCTGCGACCACCAAAGCAGTTTCCTCGTCAGTTCGGTCGTAGGGTAACTTCTTCCTTATGGCGGCCAACCTTTCTTCGTCGGTAGGCTCTTTCTCCACCGTTTGGCGCTTCTGGCGAGTAGTCCGCCGTGGGGGCGGAGCTTGGCGCTTTGGGGGATGCCGTGCTGGTGGAGTAGGAGACCTGTGTGAGCCGGCATCATCCTGACCTGGAGGTGGGGATGAAAACGATCGGAAACGGTCGAAAACGGTATTGCAAATTATGCAAATGTAGAAAACGAAAACGGTACTGCAACCCTACCTGGAGGTGGCAGCTCTGGGTCATCCTCGGCCCTTCTTGAAGGTGACGGTGGCTGCGGGGGATCCCTGGGTGGAGTAGCTGACGGCCCTTGACTGCGAAATTTGACGTAACGCTTCTTCCATAGAATGATACTGCCGTGGGCAGCATCCGCTAACGTCTTTTCTTCGTCGCCACCTGGGATGTCGAGCTCCAATTCATCATATCCTTCACAAATCTGCTCGACCCCCACCTTGCAGTAGCTGCTTGGAATCTGTGCCCCATGAATGGTCTGCCCTTGCTCCACCGGATAAGCCATACCGTAAGCCACCTTAGTGGATAAGTTCCGGCTTGGTATATGAAGCTCACATGGCGTACGCAGAGTGATTTCGTCCACTAGATAGCGAGCACTGTCGTCCCCGGCATCGGCAGGTGGGAGCTCTGTAGAAGCAACACTGCTGCGACGTTGGGAGGGCGGGCTAACACCATCAGCTGATCCACCAGCTGGTACTATTCCTGGCACCGTCTGCCCTTGGCTCAGCAATGTCTGTAGCTGTCTAGACACCATCTCTGGGATGCCGGCCTTTGTCTCCCGAAGCTCTCTTTCCAAGTTCTCCACTCTTCTCTCTTGTGCGGCCTTGGAGCGGCTTCGACTCCTGTAAGTGTCACTGTCCGCAGGGAATGCAGTCTTCCACGGGACTACGCCGACACCTCTAGCTCGTCCGGGATGTTCGGGGTTCCCCAGAGCCCTTGTTAGCTCGTCGTTTTCTCTGTCGGGAACGAATGTCCCATCGGCTGTCTCTTGAATGACCTTAAGGATACCAGCGGCCGCCTCTTTTACCTCATCGCTGTATACAAGCGACCCATCGGAAAGATCCAGAGTGCCACCATGAGCGTAGTACCAATGCCTTGATCGCTCGGGCCAATGCATTGTCGCCGGCGTGATTTCCCTGGCAACCAAATCTTCTTCCATCTTGTCCCAGATAGGAATTTTCTTCTTATAGCCAGTTGGTCCAAGAGAGTGGAAGTATCTTTTCTTCGCGGCATTGATCCTATTCTGTCGTGAGTTCTTTTCACCTAACTCCGACCGCCTGTACTGCACGAATCGATCCCAATGACCCCTCAGCTTTGGGTAATCATCGAAGTTGGGTGTCAGGTTCTTCTCGGCATATTTCTTGTACATGTTTTTCTTCCATGTTTGAAATGCAGTACACATCGTCTTTAGAGCCCAATTTTGACTCTTGCCTCTGAACCTTGAGGCACCGCGAAATGTTCTTGCAGACTGGCCCATAGCATTTCTTTCTCTGATTGCGGCACGTATGTAGCATCATCGCAGGGTTTCCACCTCTGCAGGCTGATGGGCACGTGGTCTCTCACTAGAACACCACACTGATTGGCCATCTTTATAGCAGCTTTCTCTGGCGCAACCGGCCGACCATCCTCTGCCACATCAGTGATTACAAGTCTGCCCTCTAACTTCTTGGTCGGGCCACGTTTCGTCTTCTTCGATGATGAGGACCCAGAAGGCTGTGAGCCTGAGGGCTACATGTACGAGAAAGAAATGTATATATAAAGATTTCATGCTTGAACATATATATATTCGATATTGACAATATGTATACATATATACCACCTCGGCCCGAACACTACCAGCGGCAGGTTCTTCCATGCCATCACCTGACATATTCAGGTATTGGCTGCCATCGTCACCACCTGCCTCCTCGTCGACGTCGAGAAGGTTTGTGGCACGTGCACTGCCTTTTGCGATTTCTTCCATCATCATCATGTTCATTTCGTCTTCTGTGTAGTCCATTTTCTCTTCCGTCTATCAAATATACATGAAATAACAATTATATCAAATTCGATCAAATTCTATCAAATTCTACCAAATTCGATCAAATCCTATCAAATCCTATCAAATTCTATCAAATTCTATCAAATTCTATCAAATCCTATCAAATCCTATCAAATTCTATCAAATCCTATCAAATTCTATCAAATTATATCAAATCCTATCAAATCCAACCAAATTCTACCAAATTCTATCAAATTCGATCAAATTCTATCAATCCAACCAAATTCTATCAATTTCTATCAAATTCTATCAAAATTCACCAAATTCTATCAAATTCAACCAAATTCGACCAAATTCTATCAAATTCGATCAAAATTGACCAAATTCTATGAAATTCAACCAAATTCTATCAAATTCTACCAAATTCTATCAAATCCAACCAAATTCGATCAAATTCTATCAAATTCTATCAAATTCTACCAATTTCTATCAAATTCTATCATTTCTAAACATTTCTAATAATCCTTTTCATTTACACTAATAATCATTTCTAAACATTTATAACAATCATTTTCATATACACTAATAATCATTTCTAAACATTTATAACAATCATTTTCATATACACTAATTATCATTTCTAAACATTTCTAATAATCATTTCTAATACGATGAATCTAATAATTACATACAAGGTCGTGCGACGGCGACGACGAGGTCGTGCGACGGCGGCTTGGGGACGCGGCGGCGGCTTGGGCACTTAGGCGTGGAGGAGATCGGTGGAACTGATGGCAGTCAGGGGCCATGAAATTGTATGAAATTCTATGAAATTATATCTTATTCGATGAATTTCAATCAAATTCGATGAATTTCCATCAAATTATATCAAATTCAACCAATTACAAAGTAATTTCTAAAATTGTATGAAATTCTATGGAATTATATCAAATCTTATAACTAAAAATCTTATAATTATATCAAATTCAAATTATATCTTATTCGATCAAATTATATCTAAAGTGACAATAACTAAAAATCTTATAATTACACACACACATGAAATAATGTAAATTCTAGATTCATATTTCAATAAATTACATGAAAAATCCTATAATTACATAAAAACTTATAATTACATAAAAAATCCTATAATTTCCAATAATTACATGAAAAATCTAATAATTACATACAAAACATAATTTGGGCAGCATTTCCCCTAAAAATTGAGCATTATGAGACCACCACAAAAAAATCTAATCCAATCCACGTATCATTCATGGCATATCCGAATTATTACATCCATCATCCAAGCATCATTCATCCAAATTCTAGATTCATATTTCTATAAATTACATGAAAAATCCTATAAATACAATAACTCACACAATTCCAATAATTCACACAATTAGTGCTAATAAGTTTCTCTATAAGTAGATAAACTGGCTGAAAATGGTTACATGCCTTTTTGTCTAAGCTACAATCGAATCAAAACTTATATTAGAGTTGATCTCGACCAAAGCTCTCTGCTTTTGGGCTCAACAATTGAACTTGCTTGGTTACTCAAAACAATATAACAGTGATATCTTATATGCATCACGTCAGAGCTCCACTTCCATTTGACCAGATCATGCACGATACGAACTAACAGAACAAACTGAAATGGCTAAACTAAGTTAACAAGGATTATTCAGCAGAGTAAACCCTACAGTTCCGCACCTAGTTGCCGAAACTGAGTTGAGGAGGGGCGCGGCGTCGGGGAGGGGCGGCGGCGTACGTCGAGGAGGGGCGCGGCGTCCGGGGCGCGAGGGGGTCGTCGAGCGTCCGGGGCGCGCGGGGGTCGTCGGNGTCGCCCCCGGCCCCGACGCCCCTACGCCGCCGACGCCCCCAGTGCCGCCGCCCGACGCCCCCAGTGCCGCCGCCCTACGCCGCCGTCGCCCCCAGTGTGTAAGTGTTGTGTGCGTATGTGTGTGTTTTTTATTTTTATATGAATTTTGTTATATCATTTTTGATATATATCATTTGTGGTATTACCATTTTATATATAATTAGAAATGATTTTGAATTTTGCATTGTGTGAATTATTGGATGAATGATGCTTGGATGATGGATGTAATAATTCGGATATGCCATGAATGATACGTGGATTGGATTAGATTTTTTTTGTGGTGGTCTCATAATGCTCAATTTTTAGGGGAAATGCTGCCCAAATTATGTTTTGTATGTAATTATTAGATTTTTCATGTAATTATTGGAAATTATAGGATTTTTTATGTAATTATAAGTTTTTTATGTAATTATAGGATTTTCATGTAATTTATTGAAATATGAATCTAGAATTTGTTATTTCATGTAAACTATAGGATTTTCATTATAAGTTATTTCATGTAAACTATAGAATTTGTAATTATAGGATTTTCATTATAAGTTAATTCATGTAAACTTTGTTATTTCATGTAAACTTTGTTACTTGGTTAGAAATGATTATTAGTTATTGATTATTGTTTAGAAATGATTATTAGTTATTGTTTTGAAATGATTATTAGTTATTGTTTAGAAATGAATGTGTTAGGATATTTTATAATTACATGCAAAATTTATTTATTATATGAATGAATGATTATTAGTTACTTGTTTAGAAATGATTACATGCAAAATTTATTTATTATATGAATGAATGTTGTCATTTGTGATTAATGCAGAGGATGTTTTACCATCAAGAGCTCCCAATGAGAGAAAAATCAAAAGCTATTGCGGACCAACTATTTGGATTTATTATGGACCAAGTTATAAGTCCACTGGGAGAGTACCACCATGACGGAACCGCTATCGCTCAATTGGACACCCTTTCTGCTCCTTCTTCCAGTGCAGCTCGTGAATTGTAAATAACTTTTAAATGCTCTAACTTTTGTATTGGCCGATCTCAAATGTTTATATGTAAATGTTCGAAAAAAATGCAATCAAAGTTGGGTCAAAATCAATTGACAATTGCGACGACTTCAATCTTATTGCGTGAAAGATCGTGTACGACATATGACATATGACGAGCAGACACGTAGACGCGTAGATTTGTATATAACTAACCCAAATATCAAACATTTAAAAAAAATAACCAAAAGAGCCTTTGGTACCGGTTGGTAACACCAACCGGTACCAAAGGCCCTCCCCCGCATGCCTACGCGGGGGGGGTCCTTTGGTACCGGTTGGTGTTACCAACCGGTACCAAAGGCTCCCTTTGGTACCGGGTCTGGACCCGGTACCAAAGGCCACCCCCCTTTAGTCACGGTGTCGCGGTACCGGTTCCAGAACCGGTACCTATGAGGGTTACGAACCGTGACCGATCAGCATCTCTCCAGTAGTGGCACATACAAGAAAATAATGCAACAAAATAAGAAACAATACACTAAACATGAACAAAAGTACAAAATAACAGTCTAAAGCTATAGATTATGTCCTTAGGGTCACGTGAGCGAAAGAATCACTCGAAACGGAGCTAAAACGGATGAGATATGATTAAAACAAGATTGCAGGGATCTAGTCATAATTAACCATAGACGAAAAGGACTAGCAGATAAGATTTTCAAGACACAGGAAATAGTGACAGAGAATAGATGAAATGACAGGGTTAGCTATGAAAGAGTATTGGGTGGGATTTACGTGCAAAAAGATTGATTCTATAGGGGGTGTTCTAGAAGATTAACAAGACACAAAGAATAACCAAATAATTACCGATTACTTTGAGGGCCGGAATGCAAAACGGAGTTTCTTCTTCCTTACCTCACGTACGTCCAGAGAGTTGGTTCGGTCTTGGAGGAGCCGAACGGTTCTGCTCGGTGTCTCTGCCTGCCAGGGACTCCGAGGGTCAGGTGTTTAGGCGACGTGTGCAGGAGGAAGAGGAGATGAAGGAGAGGGCGCGGGACTGCTCACCAGTGAAGCGACGGAGGGCCACGACAGTACCAGAATTGGCCAGGTTGGTGATGACCAGCGGCGGTGCAACACTGCACAGAACCTTGAACAGATAAAGGGATGGATCAGGGAAACATGGCTATGGGTCACGGAACTCACTCATGAATGGCAAAACAGAAAGGAAACGAGATGAGGATCGCGATGGTGTGCTCACCTCTAGCCAAAGATGATCGACGGCGACGCAAAAGCTCGCTGGAGTTGGAGAGAATGTCACCGGAGTTGGGGAAGACGATGGAGACGGCGTCGGATTCGCACAATCCACCACACCACGGTGTAGAGCTCGGCGAGAGGAACTCCATGGCGGTGTCGGTTTTGCCGGAAGTCGACGGTCTCGCCGGAAAAGCTCGCCGGAATTTGACGAAGACCAACTTTGACTTTCAGATCTACGGAGTTTGGAGAGTCAACTCGAGAAAAGGATTTTAGATCTTAATTCAGCGCGTCGAGACGAACGCGGCAGTATATATATAGGTAGGGTTCGGGGCAAAGATATTTTCGAGATTATTTTTCTATTTTCGGAATTTCTGGTAAACATTTTCTGTGCAAAAATAAATCCAGAAAAAGGCTGGATTCGTATTTAATGCACGAAAAATATCCAGAAGATCCCAAAAATACCAAGAAAATTTTTGGAGACAGATATGGACATGAAGAACCCAAATAAAATATTTAGAGCTCGTGGAAAGACTTTATAGAAGCTTTGAGAAAAAGATTTAGCTCTAGGAAAATAGGAATAAATTCCAGAAAATTCTCAGAGAAACCTATTTGATGCCTAAACGTTCCTAGAAAACTAAACACTCAACTATAGCAATTCAAATTTGAATTTTGATAAACTCCATCCAAATTTGAAATGCCAACACAAAAAAAACAATGCAACCAAGATGATGCAACCATACACTTTTTGTCACTATAATTATTTGAATTGATATTAAAATTGATAAGATCCTAGATTATTCCAATTAAATCCTAGAAATTTATATATGACTTAAATAAATCCTAGACAATTCAGAAAATATTTCTAAAATTTCTTGTGATGAAAATTAGGGTGTTACAACTCCCGGCTCTGAGAGCTGACAGACGTATTGGATATGCACCCATAGGTACTATAGGAAACGCTTGTGAGCTAGCATTATCATCAACAAGCTAATGAATACTTGGAGGGTGTTTAGATGCAGCGTTATGCATAGTGTTTTTTGTTATGCATAGTGTTTACAGAGAGAAAAAGTGCATTGGAGAACGTGCGTTATGCAAAATGTTATGCATAGTGCATGAACTAAACAATGCCTTGATTGGATCCATGGTCCCCTTGTAGACCAAATTGAACCTCGAATCGAGGGAGCTGGGAGCATAGACACAATTTGTGGTTAGTAACAGGTAGCTCTGCCACCATGTTTCATACACGTAATGATTTGGTACCTATATATTCTACTGCAGTAGAACGACCTCCCTCTATGATGCCTTCTCACATTCTGAGAGGCAAGACTTAAGGTTGGTATACGTAGTAGCTTGCTACCAAAGGAAACTGGAAGTGCTGCCTCCTGCTACACCAAGGGGGATAGATCGACTGAAGCCCTTTGTAGTGGAAGCTAAATGTTTTCATGAGCCTAACATCGATCTACTCCATTGCTGCAGAGATCCTGTTGACAGAATTTGTTCTTTTCCAAATGCCTCCGATGCATAAGTGCTACAGGCCCTTGTTTACTGTTTGATTGTCCATATGGAGTGACCGTATGGAGTTGGAGGCTTGGAGCTAGCAATAGTAGCATCCATATGGGCACCTATACAATGGGGCAAGCGATTTATAGGTGGCCTGAGTAGAAGGGAGCTGAGGCAAAGCTAGAGTTAATAATTGTAAATACATGTATCGGATAGGGGATGAGTGAGGTTGTGAGGACAGTAGTTGGAGATCCAGACCTGTCAATTAATTGATAACTATATTTAAACAATGCTGCGTAGCGGGATTTTGATTTTGTATGCAAAAAAGTACATAATGTACTTTTGAAAGATGTATCAATATATGATGGAAGGGTTATTTGTTCACATTGTTCTTATGTAGCATCCACGTTGATCTGGGTAGGAACTAGTCAACTAGATATAAATTGGCACATGCTATGGTCAAACCCTCCTGAAACAAATGTTGGGGATCGACTTACCAAAAAGCTCTGTCCGATAGAGATGGAGTGTGACCAGAATATTTCTCCAACATTGGAATGTGACATGCATGCTAACTAAGATCCCCAAGGCCGCAGAGGTAGTCGTCATCATCGCCTTTTTTTTGGATAAAAGGATTTTTCATCGGCATCTGTGACCGGACACAACCATGTTTACAGCATTCTTAGCTTGTAATTAAGCTGATCAAAAGTGCAAGCAAACAAAGGAAGAGTCAAAAGCAAAGTTTATTATTGCTCCTCCATCTATTTTTGGCGAATATTTCCAAGGCTATGACCTCCAATTCTATGCTTTCGCAAGGTGGACCTTTTCCTTTGTATCCTCATCCTGCAACATAGACCAAAATCATAGCCAATATCACTACTAGAAAACGCTCCATCGGTACCGGTTGGTAAGGGCCATAGGTACCGGTTTTACAACCAGGACCGCGCAACCGAGACTAAAGGCCTCGGCCATAGGTACCGGTTATTCATCCGGTACCAAAGGGGGTCATTGGTACCGGGTCATAACACGACCCGGTACCAAAGGTTTTGAAGCAAATATATTAAATCCTGGTACCGATGACCTCCCTTGGTACCGAGTCTTAAAAAACAGGTACCAATGTGGGTTAGGGGGGTGACCGATAGCAAGTTTTCTGGTAGTGTATGCTCCTCAAAAATTTCCTGCACCACATTGCTCATAAAAGAGATGCTACCAAAACAAAGATTAATTTTCTATTTACATGCAGATGCATGTTAACCAATTCCCAAACATGTGGGCAACTGAGTCTCCCAGTGCCTCCATGAATCATGCTACCACACCCTGCCCCTTCTGGGTAAGTGCTGCTCGTGGACTCTGTCTCTCCATGCGCATGCTTCCTCCTAACCACCACTTATGGATCCATGTCCCTAATAATCCCAGAACTATATGGAGTATATCACCTCAATTGAGCTGCCCACGCTCCTACTCTATCTTCTTCATCCCCTTCCACTCTGAAGCCCAGGACTAGACGACAGCACGACCAACATGTCGTCTGCTAATGGCGGGCTCGGCCTCGGCGGGGAGCTCCAGCGCCTGCAGAAGAACTGGTGCTTGCACAACTTCTCACTACCACAGCGATACCTCGAGCTTCGCCACAGCGAGGCAGCCCACGCTGTGCCGGCTTCTTGGCAACGGCTCCGCTGTCCTAAGAAAGCTGGGGCCGCGGCTCCTGCTTCTTAAGCCTCTAGGCACTGGACTGGGTTTCATGGTCCTATCTTGTACTCTACGGCAGATATACAAATGTCCAAAGAATTTGTGTTGTTCCTGATGCCTCAAATTCTTACAGGGCCTTGATTGTTTGATCAAGTAGCATCTGTATGAGAGGCTACCGAGAGCTAGCGAATGTTTCTCTTCAGTCGCTTTCTCTATTTTTATTGGCAGCAGACATTGTTACTGTTACCAATTTCCAGATAAAAATACAGCACACCAGTACCGGCTGGTGGTACCTGTACTTGTTAGCAATGTCAAGATATTACTTTTAATGGCAGGTACTTGTTAGCAAATTCAAGACATTATTTTTATTGGTAGCAGACATTGGTACTAAAGGGTGGTTGGCCACGAGCCTTGGCCTACCACCCTTTAGTACCGGTTGGTAGTAATGGTACCTCTTTATAGATGCACTACCAATCGTGCCCCGGTACTAAAGGTGGATTGCGGCCTGGTATTAGACGTCGATTCTCCAGTAGTGGTTTGTCAACTAAACACACGTCCAACACTCATGGAGTTGTGACGCAAAATGAATAAATATGAGTGAGATCATACTCGAAAACGCATGTTTCCCTAGAGTTGAAAACATAGGGAATGACTGAAGAAACGATTAACAAATATTGTCCCTATATGGGTTTCTCCTCATGAACAATTCCAACGGAGGAAATCAAAGGCAAAGGTAACGTGCCCTATGGTCTCCTGACAGAAACTCTAGGGAAAGTAATTGATAACTAAAATACAAAAATAATGATAATTTTTTTGCAACAAATATTGTTTATTTTGAGTACATAGCATTATAGTATAAACAAATAAAATAGACTTAAACTAAGCATTTTTTGGATTAATTAGACGATGGGGCACCATTCATGCATGCGTTTCATCTAACAATTAAGTATCATAACTATTTCGTGCATGATTCATAAGTTGAAACTAGTAAGATATAATCTTTGACATGACTAACTACCTAATTTGGTACCCTAGAAGTTTTCTGAAATCTCGTATAGTACCAATAAACTAATATAGAATGAGTACCAATGAAAATTTGAAACGAGCACAGGACCTCTTACCTTGCGCCTTGCTTCCTCACCACTTACGCATAGACCATAGGTGACCAAGTTCAGGTATTTTCCTTTTCAATTAACTCGTGAGGACCCTTTGGTACTAGGTGGTCTAGGTGGCTACCAAATTGGGAGGATATTTTTATAACAGGCCGGCACAAATGTGTCTTGAAGTGTGGAGGGATGCCACTTTCAATACTAGTGGTTTCCCAACTAAACACTCGTCAAAGACCAATGGAAGTGTAATGCAAAATGAACAAATATGAACTTGATGGAAAAATATGTTTAAGTATTTAATAACTAAAAGAAAATGTTATCGTGAGTAAAATCTTGTAATATAAGCAAACAAATGAAATAGACTTGAGCTAAGAAATTTGGATTAGACAATGGGTAAACATTGATGCATTATTTCCCAACAATTATGTCTCAAAGTTGTTTCATGCAGGATTCATGAGTTAAAGCTAGTAACATGACCAAGAACCTAATTTGGTACACTTGGATGATGCAAGTCTCA
This sequence comes from Alloteropsis semialata, assembly GCA_004135705.1. NCBI lineage: Eukaryota > Viridiplantae > Streptophyta > Magnoliopsida > Poales > Poaceae > Alloteropsis > Alloteropsis semialata. Next base: position 78,577,034 of record CM014277.1, read on the forward strand.
TCACAATCGTAGAAATTTGCACTATTAAAGAATTTCTTTTACTTTTGATTTTATTTTTCTGATATTTTTTATTGGACTAGGAGCACACGAGGGACAACCAACAAAAATTCAGCCCACCATAAAGATTCGAAACGTTTAATATTAAGTAAGTGCAACATCAATTAGTTTGCACACCCTAAAACATTGTTTTTTCTCATAATCAATTTACATAATTTTTAAATGTCTTATACTACATAGATGTTGCCATGGAGGAGTTTACACTACAAGGTTTTGGCACTAATGCCATGGACGTTTTGACGCAACGCTCTATTTTCGTTGCAATACATAGGGTTATTGCGACAGTTTCTGATTTTGGTTGTGGTAGAAGGGCTTATTGCAACGAAATGTGTAGTGTTGTGATTAAATTGTCTTTCATTGCGATAAATGGGATATATCGCAATGCATAATGTTTTGTTGCAATTTCGCTATTGTTATTGCAACGATATTTTGCCACGGTTGCAATAGGTGGCCATATTGCAACGATTATATCCCATTGGTATTAGTGCTATCGTCTGTTGCAATAGAGTCATAGATATAGCAACGTAAATGAGTGCATTGCGACTGAGATGTTGGATATAGCAACGAAAAACTATGGTGTTGCAAATGTGTCTTATATATTGCAACGCTAGCACGAAAGCGTGCAAGTAGGTCTAGATATAGCAACGAAAATCGAAGATGTTGCAAATTGGTCTTAGATATTGCAACGCTCGCATGAATCGTTGCGAAGTGTGGTGCGTGCACCAAGTCGGGTTTAGTCCGTGGGCCTTTATTTTGTTTATAATGAAATTTGCATTTAACTGGCCCAACTCCTACCTTAAAAATCAGGCACAAGTCGGAATAGTCATTAGCTACGGAAATATACACAACAGGCCTTTGTTCTCATGACCTAACCCTGATCAATCCCGTCACGCAACGACTCAGCTCCTTCGCGCGATCCGCTAAACATCTGTGGACGACACCGACCTACAGGAAGAATCCATCTTGCATCCTCTAGGTATCATCGATCCGATCTTGTGCATGAAACTGTTGAGTTCTTTAATTAGTATATAAAATCATGTTTGAATGTTGATTTTATGAGAACCCTTTTTCCCATGGCTCAGGAGAGTTCTACTATTTGCGGTTTATTTTCCAATGGCAAGTGAGGATCGTAGTTGGATGCTACTGCCTCAAACAGATGATGCGTGGCAACAAGGATATGACAAATTCATTGAAAAAACCTTTGAAGGCACAGACTGCGCCCTGTCCATGTAGTAGATGTCGTTCCATGGCATTTAGAGAAAAAGAAGAGGTCGAAGAACACTTGCTTGCAAACGGGTTTAACAAGGCTTTCATTAAAGGACAACACAGACCTCGTGCTTCTACATCTATCCCTGTGGATGATGATCGTGACTTGGAGATGGTGCAACTGATGATTATGATGATGGGCCCTCCACCAATAATTAGTTTTTTTGAAATGATTTTCTATTTTTTAACTATTAAATGAATTTCTAGGTGCTTATTCTTAATAATTCCAATTTGAACTATATGTCTCTTAATTAGCTCTTACAAAATACTACAAAAATAGTATCTAAGGACATGTACTCTTTTTTGACCGAAGTCAGCAGAGGAAGCCTCAACCTTTTTTATAATTTTTTATTCCACTCCCATTTACTTCGCTCCCACAGGGAGTCGAACCCGGGCTTGCTGGTGCTAGTCAAATGCTCTAACCACTAGGCTAGAGGCCCTTTCACGAGGACATATACTCTAGTTTAAATCATATCCTGAAAAATATATGAAAAGTCAATAGTTTGCAATGGATAATTCACACTTTATTTATTCCTTTACTTGTAGTAATAATAATAATAATATCAAAAACTTGTCCAAAAATTATGAAAATTGTCATGGAATCCTTTTATAGGTGTATAGCCCTCTAATAAAAAATTTAACGCATTTGAATAAAATATATTGTACATGTTTTGTACTGAATAAAATATAGTAACACCTCCACTTGTAAGTTTCATCCATTTGCACCGAAAAAGTGGTATTTTCAAAGGTCCATAATCTAGTTCCCAGATCTCCTCTACCTGGCCATAATATGAGTCCCTGTTCCCTTTGTTGTCATAGGCATCTATACAGACACCACTATTTTGGTTGGTGCTTTTGTCGTCTTGGGCTCTCGTGTAAAATGTATACCCATTTATGTCATAGCCTTGGAACGTCAAGAATGAGGATGATGGTCCTCTTGCCAAATACGCCAACTGTGTATGTATTGTCTCGTTACCCATGAGCTTTTGTCGCAACCAGCCAGCGAAAGTTTCTATGTGATGGCGTGTAATCCACTTGTCAGACTTTCTTGGATTTTGGTAGCATATTATAGTCTTGTGCTCCTCGATGTAAGGAGCCACCATGGTTGACGACTGCAATACAGTGTAATGGGCTTCATGAATAAATCGTAGTCGCTACACCTTGTTTGTTTCCTTCCTAACGTGCCCTTCCCAAGTAGTCTCCCCTCATGGCGTGACTCAGGTAGCCCAATCGGTTTCAGATCGGGGATATAGTCAACACAGAACTCAATGACCTCCTCTGTTCTGTATCCCTTGGCGATGCATCCTTCTGGAAGAGAACGGTTACGAACATATTTCTTTAGAATAGCCATGAGCCTCTCAAAAGGATACATATTGTGTAGGAATACAGGACCAAGAATACCAATCTCTTTGACAACATGGACCAGGAGATGCGTCATAATATTAAAGAAAGACGGAGGAAATATCATCTCAAGGCTGACAAGGCTTTGGGCCACATCATCCTGCAGCTTTGCTAGATTACTGAGATCGATTGCCTTCTGGTCGATTGCATTGAGAAAGGCACATAGCTTCACAATAGTTGTTCGGACATTAACGGGTAGAATTCCCCTCAGCGCCACCGGAAGCAATTGTGTGAGCAGCACATGGCAGTCATGGGACTTGAGGTGTACGAATTTCTTCTCTTTCATATTTATCAGACTCTTTACATTCGATGAGTAGCCGGACGGGACCTTAATACTGTTCAAGCAATCAAACATGCTGGTCTTCTCCTCCTTGCTTAGAGTGTAGCTAGCAGGACGCAAGTTCCAACGCCCTTTCTCTCTTTTCTCAGGATGCAGGGGATCTCGTTGTTTCATACGTTTCAGGTCCTGTCGTGCTTCAAGCGTATCTTTTGACTTTCGTAAGTACCAAGGAACCCTAGCACGTTTACGCAAAGATTTTTCGTCAGGTGCATCACATCAATTGCGTGGAGGACATCTAAGACCTCCCAATATGGTAGGTCCCAGAATATTGACTTTTTCTTCCACATGGGCGCCTTTCCATTTTCACTTGCCGCTGGCTGGCTGCCAGGTCCCTTCCCAAAGACCACCTTCACATCTTTTACTATAGCAAATACATATTTTCCATCCCGATGCCTTGGTTTGCTACGACCTTCCGCCTCAAAATGCTTTCCTTTCTTTCTTAGCGGATGTTTCTCAGAAAGAAATCGACGATGGCCAAGATACACACACTTTTTACAATATTTCTGGTAAATGCGGTCGGTGTGTTCTAGGCAATGTGTGCATGCTTTGTATCCCTTGTTTGACTGTCCCGACAGGTTACCAAGTGCAGGTCAATCATTGATGGTCACAAACAGTAATGCTCGTAGGTTAAATTCCTCTTGCTTGTGCTCATCCCACGCCTTTACACCATCTTTGCCCCACAACAACAAAAGTTCCTCAATCAGTGGCCTTAGATACACATCAATGTTGTTGCCAGGCTGCTTTGGCCCTTGGACTAGCACTGGCATCATAATGAACTTCCGCTTCATGCACATCCACGGAGGAAGGTTGTACATACAAAGAGTCACGGGCCAAGTGCTGTGGCTACTGCTCATATCACCGAAAGGATTCATGCCATCCGTACTCAAATTAAATCTTATGTTCCTTGCATCTTCTGCGAAGTCTGGGAACGCTCTGTCGATTTTTCTCCATTGCGACCCATCGGCGGGGTGTCTCAACATATTGTCTTCCCTCCGATCCTCTTTGTGCCACCGCAGCAATTTAGCATGCTCTTTGTTTCTGAACAAACGCTTCAGACGTTGTATTATAGGGAAATACCACATCACCTTGGTAGGGACTCTCTTCTTGGGGGGCTCTCCTTCAACATCACCAGGGTCGTCTCGCCTGATTTTATACCGCGAACAATTGCAAACCGGACAGGCATCCAAAGATTCGTACGACTTGCCCCGATAAAGGATACAATCATTGGGACATGCGTGTATCTTTTGTACTTCCAGTCCTAGAGGGCAAACGATTTTTCTTGCTTCGTATGTTGTTTCAGGCAATGTGTTGCCCTCTGGAAGCATCTTCTTTACATTTTCAATATCTCTCCAAAACCTTTGTTAGACAAGCCATTAGTTGCCTTCCATTGCAACAGTTCCAGTGTGGTACCCAATTTTTTCTGGTCCTCTTTGCAATCTGGGTACAACAATGTTTTGTGGTCCTCCAACAAACGCTTCATCTTCTCCCGCTCTTTCGCACTTTCGCAGTCTTTCTCTTCATCACGGATCATGCCACCTAAGGCGTCATCATCCTCATCTTCTGCAACTGCTTCACCCTCGCCCATTGCTGTATCATCTGCAAAGGCACCGTATTGTGCAAAGTCCGGGATGTTGTCGTCACCTTCTTCAAAGAATATCCCCGCTTCGCCGTGTTTGGTCCAACAGATATAGTTAGGCATGAAACCACTCATAAGCAAGTGTGTGTGGACCACCTTCTTCGAGATGTGATAATCCTTCTTATTCTCACAGACCTTGCATGGACAGCATATAAAACCCGAGGTCGAATTAGCCTCTGCCACGTCGAGGAATTGATGAACGCCATTAATGAAGTCAGATGAGCGTCTATCCGCGTTGTACATCCATTGCCGATTCATCTATTCACAAAATACAATGAAAAATTCATCCCCCAATATGAATTTCTAAAGTTCGTAATAAACCTAAATAAGAATATCATATATAATCTCTAAAAATCTTAATAACCGTAAACATCAACATCATTTGATGCCACCAAAAAGATGTATTTCTAAAGTTTGTAGTAAGCCTTAACAAGAATATCTTTTATAATCTCTAAAAATTTCGACAGCACCTCCCCTGCATCAGGAGGTTTCCAAAACCTGCGACAAACCAAGGGCACGATGGCCGACAACCACATTCCAAAATCATCAACGTCTTACTTTTGCTCATCTCAAAAAAAAATTTTGAAGGAGTGATTTGCCTCAGATATGTTGTCTTTCATTTGACCTTGAACTTGGAGCATAAGAAACATTACAGGTGGTAAAAAAATTGGTTCATGGTAGGCATGGAACCGTGGGACACACCCAGCCCAACCATCACAACCGATTCGTTGCTTGGGCATGGATGTATCCCACGGTTTGATGACAACCATGAGAAGCATAACTATACAATACAAGCTCAAGCTCAAGGTCATCATATGTTACCCAGCTAGAAAACTAGGTAAAATTTGATATTATCATAGGCATGCCAAGAGTTGGATTGTTTTAGTTCAAGATATTGACAACCATGAGAAGTAAAATTGAATTTAAAATCTAACTAAATAAGAATATCATTTATAATCTCAAAAAATCCTAATAACCCTAAATATCAACGTCATTTGAAGCTTCTAAAAAGATGTAATTCTAAATTTCGTAATAAGCCTAAATATGAATTTCATTTATAATCTCTAAAAATCCTAATAACCCTAAATATGAATATCATTTATAATATCTAAAAATCATAATAAGCATAAATATGAAAATCATTTAAAGTTTCTACAAATAATCCAAAAATCTAAACAATATCTAAAAATTTGTGCATCATCTCTACACATGCAACAACTAACTATATAGTGATTCTCTATTACAAATTCATAATAAAAATGAAGATTCAATCTAAAATCTCTTATTTCAATCCATTCCACAAAACAAAAATTACTCAAAACATAGAGCATGAAATAGACCATACTAAACGTCAAAAAGAGAGGATGAAGTTGCTAACCTTCTAGCGGACTTGGTTTGCAAAATCTCCAAAAGTTATGGAAAAATTGGGCATGAGCTCCCCAACCCGAGCTCAATGGAGGATGAAGAAATGAGCCATGGCTCGGGCTGAGGGAGGAAGAAGGGGACTTATACGCAGAGCCCCTTTGGTACCGGTTGGTGGCACCATCCGGTACCAAAGGGGGTCACATTGGTACCGGTTGGTGTCACCAACCGGTACCAAAGGCCCCGTGGCTCATTGGTACCGGGTGGTGACACCACCCGGTACCAATGAGCTCGCAGAATTATTGGCCGTTGGACCCGGTACCAATGCTTCCATTGGTGTGGATGGATGGCGGGTTCTCTGGTAGTGCTAGCTAGCTGGAATTTGATCTGTTGTACACCAAAAGGACGTAATGTTGAAATATGCAAGTGTCAATATGATGAAAGGCTAGTTGGCGTCGCCCTTATGTAGCATCCACGTTGATTTGTGTAACCTACCATGGGGCTAGCGATTTATAGGTAGCCTAAGTATATGTGAGGCAAAGACACGTAGAGTTTAATTAAATTGTAAATACATGCATTGGATTAGTGGGCATGGCCACCGCTGGCAGCAGCAGCAGCAGGGTAGGGATGGATTCGGATGTCTGGATATCCGAATTATCCGTATTCGTATTCGCTAAAAACGCAAATGTGGATATTCGTATTCGTATTCGAATTAAATGTGGATAGTAAAATGGAAACATTCGTATTCGACTTACAAATCCGAATACGGATTCGGATATCCGGATTTCTGTCGGATACGGATATAAAACGGATGTATCCGACATTCGCGAAACACCTGCTCAACTTTCCAATGGCGCAAGCTCACCCGCGCTGCGTCCCGCCGTCCCCGCCTTCGCCTCCCGCCAATATTTCCTCTGGCGCGAAACCAAAGCCCTGCGCGCCTCCGCTTCGCGCCATGATTCCTGCTCGGTGCGCCAAAATCTTTTCGCTTATGTTATCTACCGACCTGCAGCTCCCTCATTTTCTCCTCATCCAAACAAAAATTCCCCACCAGCGCCCTCTAACCCTAGCTGCTCGGCAGCGGCGGCGGCGGCGGCGGCGCGACAGCCTCTCCGTTGCGGCTGCTCTGTGCTGCACTGCTGCTCCTCCTCGGCTCCTCCCACGGCTGCTCCTCCTCCCACAGCGGCAGCTCCTCCCACGAAGGTCCCTGCCACGGTCTGCATCCCCACCGGCTCGCCTTCCAACAGCAGGCAAGCCAGCAGGAGAAGCCGTGAAGGCCTGTGCTATTGCTTCCAGCTTCCCCCTCCAAATCTGTACTCCTACGGCAGCATACAGCAGCACAGGAACGACAACCCTTCCTCTGATTTGAAGGTGCTCTTTTCTTTCTAATTTCTGTCCAGATCTTGAACTTGGTGGTTTGTTACTCTATTTCAACTTCCCTTATATTGTGCCTAGTTGTCTGCATTACCTGCTCTTATTATTGTTCTCTGAAAACATTTGTGCAATAGAGATCCACTTCATATTTGTGTATCCATATCTGTAAAATAAATAAATATATATTAGCCTGTTATGCCTTTTTGTTCTTGAGCTGTTGTTTGCCTTGTTGACCTTTGCGATTTTGTAAAATAAATAGAACAACTTGTTACAAAGCTAGATAGCTATAATATCAGTCTAGTCTGACCAGCCTATCTAATGTTTAGCTTTATGTTTTACGGAACTAGAAGTTAAGGAAAAGGTGAAGCAGATCATTAGCCATGGTTTCAAGAAATACAAGGTCATCAGCAAACAAGCAGGTGCATATTTTTTTGAGGCAGCTTTCCATACACTTCAATCTATCAATCAGTAAATGAGTGGAATCTATCAAATTTTCTAAGCATTTTCAATATCAAATTTCTTTCTTGCAGAGGTCACCGCCATCTGTTAATGAAAAGGAACTAGATGACAGCACCAATGTGAATGCAAGTGATAAGGTCATAGAGGCTAATGTAGAAGAAGGTGGTGCCGCTGTTGATGTGACTGAATCTCAGACCCCAACAGGGGGGACTTCATCCACCAAAGTCAGGCGTAGAAAGAGGAAAACTTCGCAAATTTGGGAGCACTACACTGATGTCTTTGTTGAAGAAAAGGTGGATGACATGGTTATCCAGAAGCCGATGGCGGCGTGCAAGTACTGTAATGATGTTCTTTCTGCCGCAAGCAAGCAAGGTACCACACGCCTTTGGAACCACTACTATTCATTTCATGATGAAAACAAGGTGAAGCCTAATGCAAAGAAACTGAGTTTAGATTCTTTGAATTATGATGAGGAGGCTAGTGTTAGAAAATACTATCTTTCAATTATCATGCATGAGTATCCAATCAGCTATTGTGAGCATGAGTATACAAATGACTTTATTAGATCTTTGCGCTCAAATTTCCCAATAATGGGCCGCAAGGGCAGTAGGACAAAGATTATGGATATCTTTCACAATGAGAAGAAAAGTCTTTTTGATTACTTTTGCACTCTTGACTGCCGGTTTAGCTGTACCATGGATTTATGGACTTCCAATCAGAATAAGGGGTATTTGTGTGTGACATGTCATTTCATTGATGATGATTGGAGGATACATAAAAGGATCATAAACTTCATGCACCTTAAAGGAAGGCATACAGGAGCTAATTTGAGTGCTGCATTTATGCAAAACATGGCCTCTTGGAATCTTGATCAGAAACTATTTGCATTGACCTTAGATAATGCATATTCAAATGATGTTTGTGTGGACACAGTCATTTCTATCCTTAAGAATCAAGGTTCTGTACATTGCAGTGGCAAGTTCTTTCATGTTCGTTGTGCTGCCCATATTATTAACCTTATTGCTAGGGATGGTGTGAGTACAATTTCACCTGTTATTGCAAACATTCGTGCGTTAGTAGTTGCTATCAAGAGCTCACCTTTGCAAGAGGAGCTGTTTTTTAAGCAAGCTGCTGCTTTGGGAGTAGACCAGAGAGGTCTTTCTTTAGATGTTTCCACTAGATGGAACTCAACCTACTTGATGCTTGCTGATGCTCTTCACTTTAAAAGAGTTTTCCAAAGGATTATTCTTCTCCATCCTGAGAAATATAGTAAGATCTCAGATTTATTTGATTATATATATTGTCATTGTAGGTGCTTCTGATGCTGCTGACCACATTGTCGATGGTGACGACATTGTGGAACTGGAAGAAGATTAGGATTGCCCCTTCTTTAGGTAAGTCCTTATTCCCTTTGGATGTTTCACTTGATGAAAACTATGAACTTGCTGTTGCTTTGGATAATTGACCATTGAAATCATGATTTATGGACTGTATAATGTGATTGTTGGCTTGTTTATTTATTCTATAGACTTGCTGTTTAAAGCATTATTTTTTTCTAGCATGGATCTAGTATAGCTAAGATCATTGTGTCAATTCTATATATGTAACAAATATTTCATCATTTTTGTAGGCGAACAGAGCTGCTTGATCCTCGGTGCTTGCTGTTCTGCACTTCTGCTGCCTATTACTACTGTTGTCTGCTGTCAACTCCTACTGTTTCTGTGTTTCAGATGTGTTTGTTCAGTTTAATTCACTTGGAGTTGAGTTGAGGGTCATGTAGACATGTACTTTGTTTTAATTAACGCCAATGGTCACAACAAACTAGAGTTGTTTGGCTTCCTTTCACTTCAATTTGGTATTGTAAGCAGAATTACCCCTAATTTTAGATCACTTCGATGTGTGTACTGCTATGTTTTAAATTGGATTTGCTACTATGTACTCGACACTATCTTATTTATTGGGTTAGGTTAAATTTTCGGGTATTGATTTCGAGTTGAACTGAGTAAATATCCGAATGCGTATTCGAATTCGAACTATTCGTTTTGCATTCGTATTCGAGAAGATTCGGATTCGTATTCGTATTCGACTTAAAATGTGGTAAATAGTGACATCCAGATTCGATTCCATGCGTATCCGATCCGAATCCATCCCTACAGCAGGGTAGGATGCCCAGAACAAGATTGACGTGTGCTGTGGTTGCAATTCCCACCAGTCATGTCGGCATCACACTACGGGAATCAGTAGCTTTGCCGAGAAACACCCGGCAAAAGCTTTGCCGAGGGTAACACTCGGCAAACATCACACGGCAAAAAGCTCTTTGCCTAGTGTTTTTTGTCGCGCACTCGGCAAAGAGTTAGTCATGTGCTAGATCTGACACTCGGCAAAGAATTTTCGTAAAATATAAAAAAAACACCAACACTCGGCTGCGGCTCCCCCGCCGCCACCACCAAGCCCCTCCCCTCGACCGCCACCGCCACCACCAACACCACGCCGCCACATGCCTGCCACCGGCTCCACCACACAGCTCCATGCCGCCACCAGAGCTCCACGCCCCAGCTCTTCTTTTTCTTCTGCTGCTTCTCCACGGCGGCAGACCTGGCATCCGCGAGTGGCACCACGGCGCGAGACGCCGCGGCGGTGATGGCGCGGGCATCGACCCGGCGGCGCGGGACGGACTGCATCAAAAAGTTATGAAAATTGGCATAAAGATTTTTTATAGCTATGTAACCTTCTGATAAAAAATTCAAAACATCTTAAGAAAATCAGACTAAGCATTGTTGACAAACACATACATCTCTCACACTCTTTCATACTTTTTGAAGACAAACTTATGTATTTCTCATACCCTAAAATATTATTTTAACTTATATTACATGGATATATTTTATACATGTGTTATACTGCATATAAGTTGCCATGAAAGAGCTTTGAATTTTTTGAACTTATAAATAGTGATATCCCTGTACTTTGTTGGGTGAAAAGATTTTTGAGGAGAAATTTTTAAGAAATAGTGATATCCCTGTACTTTGTTGGATGAAAAGATTGAAAGAAAGGAAGTAAAAACCAGAATTGAATAAGGGGGACAGTTTGATCTTGAAAACAAACCCATGACATCTAATGTTCATGTATTTGAAGCAAAATAATATATAATTATCATTTGCCATAAAAATAAAGAACTGCAAAAAGGGACCACTTCAACAGCATGGTACCATCCGTGGACTTATATTCACAAAACAAAACAATTGTCAATAGGTCATTTAATTAAATCTGACTGCCCTAGCCTCCTCCAGTCGATCAATCAAATCAAGTTGTTTGCAAAATTGTAATTGATTAGAATATTTACATGGTGCTGGTTGTAGCAGGAACAAACTGCCACGCACGGCATCTCGGCAAGCGGAAAGCCGATATGCGTAGGCAGAGAATTTGTGCAAAACATTGCGCCGTTGGAGGAGATGGTGCCCTATTCATGGGGTGGCCTCCTATGTGGTTAATTTTTTTGCACCTATTTAACATTTTTGTTTGATTTTTTGTTTTTTTGTTTTCAAAATTATTTTCACAGCCGTGCCACTTTTTAAAATCAGCTGTGAGGTTTACGAACCGCCAGTGAAAATCATTCTATAGAAGTGTTGGTCAACAAATCCCCCTAGCCTCGGCTCGCCATGCACAGGAGCTGTGGGAGCAAGAAGCCCCTTTAATAGCACTACACCAAAATGGAATTGCCTTGGCGGCCAGAGATTTCCTTGGCAGCGAATTGAACCCGCCAAGGTATATAACATTTTCCTTGGCAGGACTTGTAAACAGCCAAGAAAATGTAATTTCATGGCGGGCTTTTGAGACGGCCAAGGAAATATGCAATTTCTTTGGCTGTTTTTGTAAACCGCCAAGAAATATGTGCATTTCATTGGCTGTTGTGTTGAGCCGCCAAGGAAAGTGTTATTTTTCTTGGCTGTTTCGTTGAGCTGCCAAGGATAATGTACATTTCCTTGGCTGTTTTGCTGAACTGCCTAGGAAAATGTCCATTTTCTTGGCTGTTTGCTGAACTATCAAGAAAAATGTGCGTTTTCTTGGCTGACCTGCCAAGGAAAGTGTGCATATCCTTGGCTGTTTATTGTTCGCCGCCAAGGAAAGTGTTCATTTTCTTGGCAGTTTTGTTGAGCCGCCAAGTAAACTTCACAATTTCTTTTATAAAATTCATACTGACAAGCAAATTGCACATTATGTTGAGAGCATTTCCAAATTGCGAACCACATTGCAATATAATAATCAATGTGAACCGCTCATTATGCTTATAAAATTACTATTCACCTTTATGTTGTGTTGAGATGTTAATGGTAGGTATCACTACAAACCGGTACTAAATGGTCTTCCCCAGGTTACTTCAAAAGGATAGCATCTCCCATCCATTCCCAAGTGATGTGTAGGTAGAATGGTAAGTAAGCCTCACGCGAGGCCGGAGGTCATGAGTATGGCTTGTTTTTTGGTACATTACAGTGTAACACCTCATTGCATATGTATGGTTTCCTCTTAGGTTCCCTGAGATACCAAAACATGTAATTAATCCTAAGACGGCATTGGATCATGCATGCCCACAAGTTGCAGTATATGCACGGCACTGGCACATGTATTTCTAAAGAGAGGCATCAATATTAGTGCAAAATTGAAAAAAAACAATAATTTGATGATAGTTTACCTGTGTTGTGAGGGTTGTCTCTATATGCATACCTGCCGGCCAGTAGAACGCATGTGCATAAAAGCATGGGTCCAAAAATGCGAACTAGCTAGCTAGCAATGTCCGAACTGAACTCTAGAACATTAGGCTACCAGCTCCTAAGTGCATACTGACTGTAGTACACTGTAGTAGCATAACCCTGTAAAGTTCTTGTTGCCTTGTAATGTCATGCTAGATTAATCAAAACTCCCAAAAGACACCAGGTAAACGTGATGCTAACGAAGCTGCTCATCGTATATAACTAGCTGACTCATACAAAGCTAGATGAGCAGCATAAATAACTTTAGTACAGCACTATTATATCATATTGCATGATGACGCGCATAAGAACAAGTACCCAGTGACCGGATTAATTTTTTTAATCAGGTTCCCATAATTAGGGCGATCGACCAGGGAGATGCCACGCCATCCTCATCATCATTCGCTGCAGCTTTAACGCCAACGGCTGCACGGTGTACGGCGCCGACGGCCTCGTCGCCTTCCGCTTCGACAACTATGGCAGCGGGAGGACGTACACGATCGACGGGCGGTGCGTGCGCAAATTGGACTACAAAATCAGCAGCGCCAAGGGCCAGGTCGTGGCGGCGGTCGGGGGAAGCAGACGGCGTCCGGGGTTGTGCTGGGGGAGGATGTCCTGACGCTGACAGTGGGGTCGGAATGCCGGCCAGCGCGCCAAGCTCCCCAAATGACCGAAGCCCAGCCGGCGCAAGATTTCCCAGCCCACGCCACATATTTGCTCGGCGCGTGAGAAAAACCTAACCCCGCCACTGCACGCCGCCGTTTTCACGCGCCGGATCCAGCTTCTCCTCCCCCTCTCCCTTTTCACTACCGGAAACGGCACCGTTGCCGTGTGCCAGCAGCTTTGCCGTGGGCTAAAACGCGGGCGCACGGCAAAGGCCGTCTTTGCCGTGAGTTGGCTCACGGCAAAGATGGCCTTTGCCGTGTGCCACAATTCGGAGCTCACGGCAAACAGGGGACACACGGCAACCATGGCTCTTTGCCGTGAGCCTGCACGGCAGCACACGGCAAAGGCCAGGCACGTGCACCGCACGCGCTCCGGCCGGCCGGCGACCGTTAGGGCCAGCGACGACCGTTATTTTTGCCGTGTGCCTCATGGGCTTTGCCGTGTGCCTTATCCTGGCTCACGGCAAAGATAAAATTTGCCGTGCGCCATCCCTTAAACACACGGCAAATGTGTTTCTTTGCCGTGTGCCAACAAGGGGCACACGGCAAAGCTTAGGTCATTTTACCTCTTCCAAAGCCCAAACTTTTTCTCCCCTGTACATAAAGTGCTTGCTAACCCATGTTACAGTTTCGTACATTTCTCGGCCTGTTTGGTATTTTTAACAATTTTTTTTAACAATTTTTTTTCATTACTAGAATTTTTGACGTTTAAGTGAAATTTGAACTGCAAGTACATGAAATAATAGGATAGAGTGAGTCAAAAATTGATATTCATGTTATTATCGGGTGTGTAAGGCCTTATCCAAGAGTTGAAAGGAATTTTCGAACATTGGGTGTGTAAGGCCTTATCCAAGAGTTGAAAGGAATTTTCGAACATTGTGTTCACGAGACTTTACCACATACGTTTAGCAGAATAGTTTTTAAATTCTATGAAATCCAAACAAAGTCTGAAAAATATGAGACTTGTCAATATGTCATTATATCATACGAGGAGGCTATGGTAAAAAAATATAGGACGTTTCGCATATTTTGTCATATACCTTACTTACAAATCGAAGCATCTCACGAGAAGTTTCATAGAGATGACAAGTGTGTGGTTAGGTTTATAGGCGAATTGACGTTTGAATTGAGGTTTGACTTCAAAACTTTTTCTATAGGTACTAGAGAATGTAAAATGTTCCATGTTAATTTTTGGTAGTTTTCTGGATCCATTAGGTTTTTCTTTATTATTTGCAATTCTAGATTTTGTATTCATATAAATTGAATTTGAGCTATATTTACATGAAATAATAGAAAAAAGTATGTGGAAAAATGATATTCATCTATAAGAGTCCAGTGCAAGTCATTAACCATGGGAATTCATATGTAAATTTGAAAATCGTGTTCACGAAACATTAGTAGTAACGTGCGGCCGAACTATATGAAATAATAGATTTTGACGTGTCTCTCTTCAAAATAATAGATCTGAATCATAGACGTATAGAAAAAGGTAATGTTGAGTGATTGTAACGAGCGATTTTCGAATTGAATTATAAGAAAAATTGAAAAGGAAAAAAAGGAAAAAAAAGATATTTGCCGTGTGCCGCATCTGAGGCACACGGCAAAGAATGTCTTTGCCGTGTGCCCCATCTGAGGCACACGGCAAACTTGTTCGGTCACCTACGGCAACACACGCGACACACACACTCACGCGACACACACACTCACACGACACACAGCAGCTGTCCGCGCCGCCGCTCCCCACGCCGCCGCGCGC
>CM014277.1:78592140-78607970 GCA_004135705.1 Alloteropsis semialata
CCCTGGCCCGCAGCGCCGAGGGCCCGTAGCCCCGCTGCCGCCACCGGCCTGCAGGGCCGCTGCCGCCCGCGGGCCTCGACGTTCCGGCTTCGGTATGCCACTTTTTTCTCTAGTACACAATTTCAAGTCGATTATCTTATGGTGTTCATCTTAGCGCTAGGTTTGATATGAAATTATGAAATTTGGCTTGCATTGTGGTGGTGGTTACGTGGTATGATTTGGTGTAGTTATCTATCAAGTTTGTGTATGTGGTTGTCGGCCATCGTGCCGTTGTTCTGTTGCAGGTTATGGAAACCTCACCGTGCAGGGGAGGTGCTGCCGAAATTTTAAATTATTGACAAGATTTTTTTTCAGGATACGCCGCCGCCGCAGCCGGCACCTGACGTCGCCATCGCCATCGACGCCGCCCGTGGCCCTCGACGCCAGCGTTGCCCGCGACCCGCGACCCTCGACCCTCGCGGCCCCCTTCGTCACCTTCGTCGACTCGTCGCGCCAGTGAGGTATAAAAGAGCCCTCTTTCCATATCATATCATGTTCTTAGGTCACGTAACCCAGTTAGGTGTCTCCCGTTCGGAAGAGATACGGTTGGAAATATGCAGATGTTTGCATATTTATGACCGTATCTGTTTCGAATTGTCCACGTTTTTTGGACAGCCCGAGGATGCGTAGCTGAGGTTAGTTTCCATGCGGCACTCCGATTCGACAGAATTTCGGCAGCATCTCCCCGTTGTTCTTCGGATACACAATCTCCCTGTCGGGACGTGTATTTGGAGAACAGCGGGGAGATGCTGCCGAAATTCTATCGAATCGGAGTGCCGCATGGAAACTAACCCCAGCTACGCATCCTCGGGTGGGATTAGGACCTATCTTCACCTACTAGACATTATAGTCATCGTTTAGATGCAATTGATTTTTATATTACTCGTTGATATGCTAAAGGATGGATGACCGTGAGTGGATGTACACGGGCTGGTCACGTGGGGGTGACTTGACCATGGATTGGATTAAGAAGACCGAGTCTTTCTTGGATCAAGCATTTGCAAAGGTTAGAGGAGCGTCTACCACTTGGTGTCCCTGCAGCAAATATGGAAACACGCGTCGACAAACAAAGCAGGTCATGACCCAGCATCTTTGCAAGTATGGATTTACGAGGGACCATACCAGGTGGACCTATCATGTGCCAGCCGATCGCGCGAGAGACGATGTCGTGAGACAACGCATCGAGGAGCACGATGCTGATGCCGGGGTAGCAGACATGTTAGATGACTATCATGAAGCACACATCGATGAAGAACGCAGGGAAGAGGAGCCAGAGGCAACTGCAAAGGCGTATTATGACATGTTGGCTGCGGCACAACAACCCCTTCACGAACATACCACTGTTTCTCAGCTGGATGCTATTGCACGCCTAATGGCCGTAAAGTCTCAGTTTAACCTGGGTCGAGACGCCTTCGATGTTATGGTGACTGTTTTTGGCAGCCTGCTTCCAGGTGGTCACATTCTGCCAAAGAGCATGTATGAGGCACAGAAACTCCTTCGTGCGCTTAAGATGCCATATGAGCAGATTCATTCTTGCCCGAAGGGATGCATCTTGTTTAGAAAAGAACATGCAGAAGCAAAGTATTGTCCAAAGTGTAAATCCTCTAGGTTCCTGGAAGTAGACTCAGGTGATGGTCATAAGAGGCAGAGCACAGTCCCCGTGAAAATCTTACGGTACCTTCCCTTCATACCGAGGATCCAACGGCTTTACATGACCAAGGAATCCGCGAAACAGATGACATGGCACAAGAATGGATGTCGATACAATCCCGACAAGCTGGTACATCCATCCGATGGTGAGTCATGGACGCACTTCGATTCGATTCATCATGATAAAGCTCTCGAGGCTCGTAATGTACGTGTTGCGCTGGCAACAGATGGGTTCAATCCTTATGGGATGATGGCTGCCCCATACACTTGTTGGCCTATGTTCATTATCCTCAATCTTTCGCCCGACGTCCTCTTTCAACGACAGAACATATTCCTGTCGTTGATAATTCCTGGATATCCGAGGCATAATATGAGTGTGTACATGGAGCCTCTGATAGATGATTTGGTCCGTGCTTGGGATGAAGGGGTATTGACATACGACCGAGCTACGAAGACAAACTTCAAAATGCATGTTTGGTACGCATACTCACTGCATGACATGCCGGCGTATGGGTTATTCTGCGGCTGGTGTGTTCACGGGAAGTTCCCATGCCCAGTATGCAAAACAGCTGTGATGTTCATTTGGTTGAAGGAAGGTGGCAAATATTCTTCGTTCGACAAACATTGACAATTCCTCCCTCTTGAACATCCATTCAGACAAGACATAAGAAACTTTACGAAAGGTGTCGTAGTTAACGATCCTGCACCACATATGATGACAGGTGCCGAGGTTCGTGCTCAGTTAGATGCTTTCGCGGTCAATGTAAAAGATGGAGGTTTTGTAGGGTATGGTGTGGAACATGCGTGGACTCAGAAGTGTGGCTTGTGGAGGCTCCCCTATATGGATGATATTCTTCTTCCACATAACATTGATGTCATGCACAGTGAGAAGAATCTGGGCGAGGCACTTTGGGGTACAATCATGGACATTGCCGATAAGACAAAGGACAATGTGAAGGCTAGAGTTGATCAAACGAGGTTATGCAATAGACCAAAAATGGACATACCGCCTCCTAAAGGCGGCAGCAAGCAATGGAAAAAGCCTAAGGCCGATTACGTCCTGACGAGGGACCAAAGGAGGGAAGTACTAGCATGGTTCCAAATGCTAAAGTTTCCTGATGGGTATGCAGCGAATCTGAGGAGGGGAGTGAACTTATCTACTCTGCGAATCAACGGGCTCAAGAGTCATGACTACCACATATGGCTTGAGCGCCTTCTTCCGGTGATGGTTCGAGGCTATGTCCCTGAGCATATTTGGCTAGTGCTGGCAGAGTTGAGCAATTTCTTCCGCCAGCTTTGTGCTAAGGAGGTATCTCGGTCCGTGATTGCAGACATGGAAAAAATGGCTCCTGTGTTGCTCTGTAAGTTGGAGAAGATCTTTCCACCTGGTTTCTTCAATCCGATGGAGCATATGATTTTGCACCTCCCGTATGAGGCACGAATGGGGGTCCTGTGCAGAACCGTTGGTGCTATTCTATTGAGAGATGTCAAAAAGTTCTTCGAACTAAATGTAAAAATAAAAGCAAAATTGAAGCTTCCATTGCCGAGGCATACATTCTGGAGGAGGTGTCAAACTTCACAACAAAATATTATTCTGACAACCTTCCTAGCGTGCATAATCCACCCTCTCGTTACAATGCCGGCGAAGAAGAATCGAACCTCAGTATTTTTCGGGGGCAACTCGGAAAGGCAAGTGATGCGACCACCAAGACCTTGAATATTGAAGAGTGGCGCAATATCATGCTATATGTCCTGAAAAACCTTGACGAAGTGGAGCCGTACATACAGTAAGTTCTCAACGAACTTGTTCTCGAATATTCACTCTTCTGCATCCAACCCTCCTTTGCGTTTGTACAGGAAATTTCATTTGCAATACTGGCGTCCATCAAGACCACCTACCCTGCAGGAATATGACAACCTTCTTAAACATGGTGCGGAAAATGGGATGCCCGATTTCATTTCTTGGTTCAAACAGAAGGTAATGTCCTATTTAGCGCCTACTTAGTATGACATTACAATTTAGCTCGTACTTCATATAACGAATTATCCTGATTGAACTTCCAGGGCCAAACTGATGCGTCAATGAGTCCCGAGTTGAGACAAGTTGCCGATGGCTGTGCCTTTAGGGTCAGATCATTTGGCTCTTATGACGTGAATGGATATCGCTTTCACACAACAAGACACGATCAGAGTCGGCCCAATCGAAGAACCACAAATACTGGAGTGTTCACGCCAGGAGACGATGGGGTCGAATACTATGGAAGAATTGAAGAAATATACGAACTCGAATACTATGGTTCCAAACCTCTCAAACCTGTCATATTCAAATGCCATTGGTTTGATCCTCAAGTAGTGAGACGGACTCCAAATCTTGGGCTAGTCGAAATTCAATAGTCGTCCGTGTACCCGTGCCAAACCAAAGAGCATCTTAAGGGTTGGGATGTTGTGTACAAGGTATCGCCACACGGTAAACTACCTGTCCCAAACAATGAAGATTACAACATAGACCCAAACACATATGACGGAGAGTTCTTCCAAGAAGATGGGCTAGAAGGGAGATTTGAGATAGACTTAACCGAAGCCATCGGAATGGAAGTAGACAATGAAAGGCTTGTTGACGAGGATGCCGGAGATGAGGTTCAGAATGCAATGGACTTAGAATACTTGAGCGATTACGTTTAGGCAATGACAGCGATGATGATAATGTTCCTCCTTTGGAACACAACGCCGATTATATCGAAATGCGTGATAGTGATGATGAGGATTATGGTGTAGCTAATCTCGATCATGATGATTATTTTTAACACATGTAAGTAATTCCATGTTAAATTTACTAGTTGTACTAATTTATTTACAAATTGTACTAATTTATTTTCTAGTCGTACTACTACATTTCTAATTGATGTACTAATTGGCTTACTCTTTTTAAATGCAGGTGATTGAATAAAGATGGTGGGGCGCAACCCGTTGAGGTCGGTTAACTCGCTTTATAAGAGAGTTACCGGCAGAGTTGAGGACTCCGGGACGGCTGGAGGTGACGCTGAGGACTCCAGGACGGCTCGAGGGAGAGGCCAGAGTCGAGGGAGACCCAAGGGTCGAGGGAGAGGCAAGGGTGGAGCGAGTTCCTCGGCGCCTGCATCTGAGGACTCCGGCACGACACAGGGGAGGAGGGGGAGGAAGGCGAGGCCCTCGCTAATGTCACCAGTTTCGGAGTCGTCTGAGGAGGAGGAGGTTCCTTCTGTGCACGGCTCTGAGGAGGAGGAGCAGGGTGGAGGAGGAGGAGCAGGGGGGAGGAGGAGCAGGGTGGGGGAGGAGGAGCAGGGGGAGGAGGAGCAGGGGGGGAGGAGGAGCAGGGGGAGGGTGAGGAGGAGGGTGAGGAGGGGGGCGAGGAGGGTGAGGAGGAGGCGACAGGAGGAGGAGGAGGAGCGCTTTTGTGCAGGTTACACTTCCCTAGCTTGGTGCAGCACGCCGGCAGAGTTGAGCCGGCGTATACGTGGGACCACTACATCGCCGTCTTTGATCAACCAGACCGGGAAGGCAGGTTTTTCAACACCAAGGCGGGGCGCGTGGTGGGCGAGCTGTGGTAAGTCTTCCTCGCACTACATTGCTCAATACATCGCATTCATTTGACATTCTTGAAATAATGACATCGCATCTATGTGCAGGATTTCTTCAGGTGCAAGGAGGGCTCTTTGCAGAGGGCAAATGCGGTGACTCACAAAGCCTGTTACAAACTGGTCACCGATATGCACTACGAGTCTCGCGTCCAGGCCATCGTGTATTACTATGGGACATACGAGCAATTGAAAGTTAGCAAAGAAGAAGCCAGAAACATGCGGTTGACTAAGCAACAATTCATGATGGTAAGTATCTCATATACTTGATGATGCCCTACTGATTGATGACTAAGGATTAAGTACGCTCAGTTTTATATGTCATGTACTTGATGATGTGCAGGCGGTTCCTTGGTGGTGCGCCCAGCACATTCAGTGCTGGGAAATGATCGTGGACAAGTGGCTCGCGGAGGAATGGGAGGAGATCCACAACGCTGCCCGGGAGCGGCGTTTGATGATGCCAGGTGCACCACACCATCAAGGCAATCTTAACACCGAGGAGTACGCGGCTAGATGGGTACGTGAATTCATTTCTTTATTCTAATGGTCAATTCTGATTAATTTGTAACCATCTTGCTGTCTTTTTTTGCAGTCGCAAGCACATGGTGGCCAGCCTTGCCCCCCGCTCATGGCATATGCTTTGTCCCACAAGGGTAAGGCGAAGTCCGACGTCACCTTCAACCCGCAGGACCCACCTGAGGCGTACAGCAATCCAACCGTCCACAGCCGCATCAGTGAGTACTCATCGATGGCAAGGGAGGTCCATGGGCCGGATTTCGATCCGACCACCGCTGAGCTTGATGGAGAAGTGATCATGAGGGTGGGAGGAGGCAAGAAGCATGGCCGGTACTGGATGGCCGATAGTACACTCGACACGGCCAGTACTCCCACTCTCTCTCAGATTAAAGCCAGGAGCACGAGCTCAGCCCCGCCCATACGCCCACGGCCGACCGCTGCACAGGCCCAGATGGACGCACTCCAGGTAATTTCTGTTGTAACTGTTGTTAATTGATTCGCTTAAATATGTTTTGTATGGTAACATTGGCATGAAATATTGCAGGCCCGAATGGAGCAAGAGATGAAAACACGGGAGGAGGAGATGGAGCGGAGGTGGCAGGCCCGGATGGACCAAGAGCTGAGAGCACGGGAGGAGAAGTTGAAGGCAGACTTTCTGCAGCAGCAGGAGGCCGACCGGATGAGGCTGGATCAAATGGCTCAGTACTTGCAGAGTATTGGGACGTCGTTAGGTCAAGCGCCGCCATCAACGCTATTTGCTCCACCACCTCCTGCGGATGTTACTCCTGTGAGTCACTTGTCAACTTTTGAAGTTTCATTTCCTCATAATGACTTAGAACTTAGAATGACTTAGAAAGAAGCTTAGTGACTTAGAATGACTTAGAAACAAGTTAGATGACTTAGAATGACCTAGAAACAAACTTAGAATGCTTTTTGTTCGAATGCTTTATCTTTTATGCAGAATCAGTCGGCGGCGTCGAATGATGGGCCCATCGCCCCAGACATGTCGTCGCCTCAGCCGCCTCAGTGGATACGGTACGGGCACTTGCCGCAGCTGCCTCCCACCACGTCGTACCAGCAGTGGCCGCAGCCCCCTCAGAGCTCGCCCTACCCGCAGTACCCTCACGGCTCGCCCACCTGGCCGCCGCCGCCGCGCCCACCGCCGTCTCTGTGTGTTCTTTGGACTTGCGCCCTTGAATCGACCTATATGGATTTGTATGGACCTTTTATCGGCTTGTATGGACTTGTATGGACTTCTATGGATTTGTATGGAGTACTAGTGGTTGTGGATGAATGATACTTGAGTTTATTTGCATATGTGGATTATTTGACTATATAAACTGCCTGTGATGGTTATTGTGAATTATGAACTGCCTGTGATGCTTATTGTGAATTATATATGCCTGTGATTTGTATTTGGGGTCTCATTTACCAAAAAACTGAAAAAAATAGGGGGGAAGGCCCCTTTGCCGTGTGCAATGGCCGCGGCACACGGCAAAGAGAGGAGATTTGCCGTGTGCAATTGCCTTGACACACGGCAAAGAGAGGAGCTTTGCGTGTGCAATGGGCTTGGCACACGGCAAAGCTTCACTCTTTGCCGTGTGCCAAGCCGTCAGGCACACGGCAAAGAGGGTTACACCGTCAACCTTCTGACCGTTACAAATTGGTTTGCCGTGGGCTAAGTTTGACTCACGGCAAAGCTTTGCCGTGTGCCCGTGTTCAGGCCCACGGCAAAGAGCCCTTTGCCGGCCAACCTTTGCCGTGTGCTCTTTGCCGTGGGCATTGTGCTCTTTGCCGTGTGCCCCTAGCACACGGCAAAGGTGGCGATTCCGGTAGTGTTTGCTCGCCATCCACAGATCCACCTGCATCTCCTTCGCTCCTCCACCTGCAATTTCAAAGAGGGACAAGTATATCTTCTGTACATATTTGTTTCGAGCCCAGAACTGAATTTTTGGACATGTATAGTATCCTGAATTTTTGGACATGTAGTATCCTGAATATTTGGACACTATTTTTGTATACAGAATTGAGGCTGTATCCTAGTAGTCAGCATTTTTATCCTTGACACAAGTCTTGCTCACATGGTGTACTTGTATCCTGCAATGATTTTCATGGGAAACTGATGATATGAGGAAGCAACCATCTGCATTTTTATTGACATAGCATTTGCGCGTTAGCAGTAAGTATCAGTATCCTTTTCTATTAGGTGTTTCTAGCAGTTATACCTGGTACTGATACTATTTGCCCTTTTTCTATCATATTTGGTTGCTATGTGCATTTATTTAACTTCTATATATATGTGAATAATCTTATCGATTGTGCATGCGTGCTTTACTTTGTCTTTACTTTTACTGACATGCTATACTTTTCTCTTGCAGTTATTTTCAAGGGTGAACTGAGTGAGGCAACCATCTCTTAGTTGTGCTGTGCATTTTGATTGAGATTGCATTTTCTATGATGAGTCTGGTTGAAAATGATACCATTAAGTGCCCTTGTGCTTTGTGTCAGAACTATATTAGGCATGAAAGGTTTGATGTAGAGATGCACTTGTGTAAACATGGGTTTAGGGATGACTATAGAATATGGACAGCACATGGAGAGAGTCATGTTGAAGTTGGAAGCGATGAGTTCTGAGGAAGTTGATCGCATGGATGATATGTTAGTTGACCTAGGTGTTGATCAGGCACTGACAAGTGATGAGGAGCCTACAGCCTCGGCTCAAGCCTTTTATAGGATGGTTGCTAGTGCTGATCAGCCAGTGCATGATACTCCTATGCATGCATCTGAAAGTAATACTCCTATGCCTTTTCTATTGCAGGAAATGTATTCTAATCTTGGAAAAGAACCATCCGCAGTGCTGCTGCGGCGTCTAGAATGTCACTACTACAAAAAACATTTGTAAGAGCCAGGGGTTTTTTTTTTAGGGGCGGACTAAAAGGCGACGCGCCCCTACAAATGCATGAACGACACTGTAGCTAAGGGCCGCCCCTACAGAACGATTTACAGGGGCGGGTGATGCCATGAGCCGCCCCTGGAAACAACCAATTTTTTCAGGGGCGGGTGACGCCATGACCCGCCCCTGTAAATAGCACTTTCTAGGGGCGGGCGATGGGATGGCCCGCCCCTGCAAATGCTTCCCTTTCCAGGGGCGGCCAATGCCATGACCCGCCCCTGGAAACTTATTATCAGGGGCGGCTGGCCCCATCAACCGCCCCTGTAAATAGCATTTCCAGGGTCGGGCAATGGCGTCGACCGCCCCTGTAAATGCTGTATATTCCAGAGGCGGCCCATGCTATGACCCGCCCCTGAAACTGATTATCAGGGGCGGCTCGCGCCATGAACCGCCCCTAGAAGTGTTGCACCGTACATAAAGCGAGAGGTCTTCTTCCACAGCCCGACAAGTGGACTCCAAACCGGAAAAAGGAGAGGGAGGTGCTGCCCAAATTTCCCAAGACAAGTGGAGGACAAGTGGATGGTTTGTTCCCTCATTAGGAGGTGAGTTGATGCTTATCCTATGACTATTCTTAAGCTTATTGCATTGATTATATGGCTCAATTAGATCTCCATGGTAGTACCTCTAGCTAGATCTAAATCTCCATGTATGGTAGTACTTGGCCGATTGGACCCCAATTAAGCTCAACCTTTTGGATGGAACTAGGTTAGTGAAGTAGGGGAAGATGATTCTCCCTTAATTTGCCTCGGATTTGACTTTTTAGGCTTATTCATGGATGGGGAAATTGCTAAAACCATGGAGGAGAGACAAGAAGATTTATCTTTTTTACAATAAGCGTGCATTTCTTTTCTTTTTGTTACATTTTCAACGTTAGCCTCATATAATGTCTTATATTTTTTGTTCATGGATATGTGTTATTTTTTTTTGACTTATTTTTTTAATGGAATTTTTCAAGGTTACAAGATGGATCGGTAATGGATGTACAATATATCAAGGCATGGTGAATATTTTCGCCGAGAGCTTGACAAGTTTCTTAAAGTCGCAGAGAATCATGCAATGGACGAGAGGACCAAAGATATGCGTTGCCCCTGCCGAATGTGCCAAAACCATTGTGTTTTCAATGACTTGGTTACAATCCGATCACATGTGCTGGTTCATGGTTTCGTGAAGGAGTACACATTATGGACATACCATGGTGAGAAGAAGGATACCGACGTTGTGGACCAGTTGCAAGACATCTGGCGAGACCCTGAAGCCGTCAACAGATACTTTGACGGTTATGATGAAGATTATGGTTTCGAGGATGACGGAAGTGATGATGGTGTTGACTATGGAAGTGGTGGTGATGGAGTCGGTGGTGGTGAGGACATTGCTGGGGATGAAGGTGCTGAGGACATTGTTGGGGATGAAGGTGGTGATGAATTTGATGACAGCGATTTTTTGGGCCAGTTGTTGCATCATACCGAAGAGGAACTATTAGTTGGCAGTGTGAAAGGCGCACAAAATGTTGAGTCGTTGAAAAAGGCAGCTCAGGAAACTGTGTATGAGCATTCAAAGGGTTGTCCGAGACACTGGACTGTGCTTCGCTTCATACTCGAGCTGTTGATTCTAAAGGCTAAATATGGTTGGTCCGACGTTAGTTTCAATGATCTCCTTCGTATCTTAGCATGGTTGCTTCCAAAGTCTAATAAAGTACCGGAGAACACTTATCGAGCAAAGAAGCTTATTAGTCCCTTCACGATGGGTGTGGAAAGAATTCATGCTTGTCCAAATCATTGTATATTGTACCGAGGGGATGCATTCAAAAATTTGGACAAATGCCCGGTATGTGGTGCAAAACGGTACAAAAACAATGCTAGCTATTGTGGGGGCGAGGACAAAGTTCAAACAGACGGGAATAAAAGAAAGAGGAGGGGTAGTGTTGCTTGTAATGAGGAACCTGACACTTGTGTAGGCGTTGATGATGATGGGAAGCAGAGGAAAATTCCCTCCATGGTCGTGTGGTACCTCCCTGTGGCCGATCGCCTGAGGCGTCTGTTCTCAAACCCAAATGACGCTGAACTGATGCGCTGGTGGGATTCTGATAAGCGCAGGAAGGGAGACGGAAAGCTTCGCCATCCAGCCGACGCTAGCCAGTGGCAGAAATTCGACGAGAAGCATAAAGAATTTGCAAAAGATCCAAGAAATGTTCGGTTTGCTTTGAGTACGGATGGAATGAATCCATTTGGTCAAAGGATGAGCACACACAGCACATGGCCAGTTGTCTTGAGCATGTTCAACCTACCTACATGGTTGTGCCAGAAGCGAAAGTATCTTTTCCTATGCATACTTATACAAGGCCCAAAGCATCCAGGCATAGATATTGATGTTTTTCTTGAGCCTCTGTTGGAAGAGATGGCAAATTTATGGAACAACGGTATCAAGATGATTGATGGTTTTACACAGCAAGAATTCACCCTAAGAGCTATGATCTTCGTTACCATCAACGATTACCAGGCATTGTTTGTGCTTTCAGGGCAGGTCAAAGGAAAGACGGCATGCAGTGTATGCTTGGACGACGAAACCGCTTGGTATTTCCTCGACGGAACTAGAAAGGGAGTTTTCCTGAGGTACAGACGCTTCTTAGAGGAAGGACACAAGTACCGAGGTAAGAAGTTCCATCAATTTTTTGGAGGCGACGCTGTGATAGGTCCCGCTCCTGCAAAACAAGACGGACACGCAGTTTTGAGATGGTCAAGGACATCGAGGTTGAATATGGGAAGATGACAAAAGACGGAAAGCCGAAAAAAGAGATAAGGCACCTAAGGATGGCGTGCCGTTTAAGAAGAAGTCAATTTTCTTCAAGTACTTACCGTATTGGGAGGACCTAGAGGTCCGCCATGCCATAGATGGTATGCACATGAAGAAGAATGTGTTCGGTAACATGATTGGGCTCTTACTGGATTCAAAGGATAACCTGAAGTCGCGCCAGGACTTGGTAGCTATGAACATTAGAGACGATCTTCACCCTATAGATATGGGGAATGGACGATATAAACTTCCCGCGGCTAGCTACAACTTAACATTGGCTGAGAAGAGGGCAGTATGTCAGTGTTTACGGGGTATCAGAGTTCCGAGTCGTTACTCATCCAACATCAAGAAACTAGTGTCGATGAAAGATCTCTCGTTTACTGGATACAATTGTCACGATTGCCATGTTATGCTGACTGTGTTCCTTCCAATTGCAATCAGGGCGATCAAGCCAGTATACGTAAAGATGGTGATCACTCGGTTGTGTTACTTCTTCGACAGAATTTCTCAGAAGGTGATTGTCAAAGACGAATTGGACGATCTGCAGGTTTTTGTCAGGGAGACCATGGTGCAGCTTGAGATGTGCTTTCCTCCACAATTTTTGACATCACAGAACACCTCATGATTCACATGGTAGATCAGATAAGGGCACTGGGTCCCTATACTTACACGAAATGTGGTCATACGAGCGTTTCTTGTCAATCTTGAACCGATACGTACTGAATCGTGCAAACCCTGAGGGAAGCATGATAGAGGGATACAGTACTGAAGAAGTCATCGAGTGCTGCCTGGCTTATCTAAAAGATAATTTGGGGATTGGTTTACCAGCGTCACTTCATCAGGGAAGATTGGATGGTATCGGCATAGCGGGGAGGAAAACATTCATCGACAATGACATGAATGAGATAAAACTAGCACATTACAGTGTCCTGCAACGCATCACACTAATGGGACCATTCATCCAAAGACACCTGGATGTTGTAAGAGCAGAAAGTCATGGCCGCTCACAAGATTGGATCATGAAGGAGCACAAGCGTCGATTCGTCGATTGGTAAGGAACAGGACATACCAGATGGGGAAACCATAGAAGAAAAAACAATCAAAAGATTGGCATCAGGACCATCCGCTCAGGTCACATCATGGCAAGGTTATGATATTAATGGCTACATATTTTATACTGCCAAAAAAGACAAGAAAAGCATGTCTCAAAATAGCGGTGTTCGCACACAAGCCTTAGACGGAAATACCGGCAAAAACATCACATATTATGGCATCATAGATGATATATGGGAACTAGACTATGGTTGTAATATTAGGTTCCCCGTCTTTCGGTGTAGATGGGTGAACCACCCAAGAGGTGTTGAGGTGGACAACTATGGACTAACAATTGTTGACCTCCAAAATATTGGATATAAAGATGACCCTTGGATACTTGCTTCACATGTTGCACAGGTTCTTTATGTAATCGACCCTTCTAAAAAACAGAAGCACATTGTGATCCCTGGAAAACAAGCTATTATAGGAGCTGACGGAGTTGAGGACGTCGAACAATACAATCAGTTCGAAGAAATGAACCTCTTCCAAGATCTACTAGAGAAGATACAGAATGTAGAAGCAGGCATAAAAAGGGGCGAAAAGCCATGGGCACGGAATGATGGAGAACCAAGAATTGTCACCGGCTAGATATGACATGTATATTACCTTCTGTTCAAATTTCAATTTGTATGCATGTGTATTGTAAGGATTGATTGCCTCAGAGGGTATGAAGGGGGACGTCTTCACGTTACTATATTAACTTATATTCAAATTTGAAATTTGTAAGCCCTTGCATATTAATCGACTATATGACCAACATTTTATACGCTCGTCACACCATAGACATAGACAGGAGCGTTTGAATGCCCTTTCATTCCGTCGGCACGATCACACAACGTTTACATAATGGTGGCGCGAACATAGTTGACCGTGATGTTGCCTAAACGACAGTTTTATACGGTGAGCCACCAATAGTAAGCACCGGACGAATGCCCATTCATTCGGTGCTCACGACAGTAGCTGGGTCTGACTTCCCCTTGGCACAGGTTTATCCGGTCTTGGTAAAACAGAACGCAACGGACCAATGTCTCTTCATTTGGTGCCGCGCTCGGAGTTGCCCGACGCCACTTCAGCCACCCATTCATCCGGTCGGCCTACGACAGAAGTCACCTTTCGGAACTGTGTCCATCCTGTGTGATCTGAGGATGAAGGCTGCAGCGCTACACAGCCGACACATTTATTCGGTGCTAGAAGCGTAATACAGACCCAACGATCACGGCATGACCCTGTGTACTAGTGCAAGCTCAGCCACCACAGGATGAACGGCCATTAAAACGCTCCGTGCTAGACAACGACCAGCTGATGAAACTGTGACATTGTTTCCGAGAATTAGAGCTTCCAGAATATGATGAAGAGGGTGGTAGAAGGAATGAGACAAATTATGATATGTAACTGCAGTGACTGACATATGTAATTGCAGTGACTGAATTATCTCTGAAATTCCAGTGATATAGTATAAGTTATCATATGTTATCGACTTCTGTCATTTGATTCAAGATAAATGAATAAAAAACCAACTGAAACATACTTGCATTGAAACAAACTCACATTCCATTCATTGAACATGAACACAGCCATTACAGCTACAGCCCTGAAACATACTTGAACACATGGTTCAGTAGGCCACTTCTACTTGAAAAACAAGGTTATTACACCCAGAACAAGAACAACAGCAACAACTATAAGGCTCACAGCTACAATTTTTCCTAGGTCTACCAACTTCTGAAGCTTTTCAGCTACACTGTCACAGCCATTCTTCAGACAAACTACATCAGCAAGCAAAGGTGTCAATTCTGACTTGTTTCCTTCCACTACTCCCTCTAAGCGTCCAATTGCAATCTTGACCTCCTCAATTTCATTCAAGGTAACCTCCTGCCTAATGCCGGCGCCAGTAGCCCCTCTTTTGTCCACCAGTCCCATAGAAATCAGCAACTTCTCATACTTGTCAGCAAACAAATACCATGGGCAACTTGTAGTGTCCTGCAAATTGTACAGTGAGTATGAACGATGATGAACAGGGAGGGAAAATTTCAAGGGCTCGACACTTACATCTCTGCGATGGAGCCGACACATGAAGAAGATGGCCCCCGGGACCTTAGATCCTTGACCCGAAGTGAGCTCGAGGATCTCCTCGCCACATTTAGGGCACGGGATCAGGGGCAGCCGTGTTTTCTCGGCCAATCTCAAGGGCCCAATACTCTGCGCGGATGACGAGCTCCCGACCGGCATCGCAGACTCCGTCGAAGCGCTGCGGATCGAAGAAGTCGGGCGCCGGTGGTCGGACCAGCTACCGAGGGCGCGGGCGGCGAGAAGCAAAGCGGCGGCGGCGAGCACTGAAGAAGAAGAGAATGGGGATGAGAAGCGGCGGCGGCGAGCACTAAAGAACAGAACGCTCGCGGGGAGTTTTCTGCTAAATTAGCGATGACCTAGCCCTTCGACTGCCACTCCGGCTCGACCACGTTGGATTATGTGGCTGTCGTGGCTGCGTCATGGCCGTGGATGCGCCGCGGACATGGCCGTGGATGCGCCGCTTGAACAGACATTCATCCGGTGGAAGCTCGGCACCAATTTCACGCGCGAGCACAGTTTCATCCGCTGCCGGTAAACTGCTCGGAGCGGACGAACGTGTAACGCTTTTTGGAGCCACCGCTTCAACGTACGTTCTTCCTGCCCGCGTAAAATATGGCGCACCGTATATTGTTGTGAATGGTGTCGGTTCAAACTAATCTGATTCACACTTCTTTGAGTCGTTGGTCGTTTTCGTTGCTTCTAATGGCATGTCTTGTGCCTTTTGAGCTAGCAGGTCCTAGTTTCAGTGAAGTGTGCTTCTCTTTCATGTCTACACGCTTAGCTTTGTCAAAGTATGTCCTAGCTCAAGTACCCCGTTAACTGTGACACTCGATTCTACAAAATCTTCATCTCGAAGTGACACTCGATTCTACAAAGGTCCCTAATCTTCGTGTACCATTGGTTAGTTACAACACAAATGAGTAGAGATAAAAGACATAATGAACGCGCAAGAATGCATTAACTGAAATAAAACGAGAGTGCACACTTAGATACAAATGACCATCATGAGGGCATAAACAAATCCAAACGACATGACCATATATGAGAAACTATAAAAGACACAACACTCTCACGCCCCCAAGCACTGTCCCTAACCTCGTACT
>CM014277.1:78608970-78620355 GCA_004135705.1 Alloteropsis semialata
TTGTGTAGACGTTGTACTTTACTTTTGCTCAACTATGTGAGAAGTAAAGAATTATTGCTGTCATTGTGCAACAGTAGGTTCTCCTACAGTACAATATAGGAAACAAATTGTTCCATCAATGAAATATCGTGGCAGGCGTAGCCACTAATTAAGTTGCTGTATGCATGTAAGATTTTGAGTCCAATTCATAAAGTTTCAAATTAACCATCCTTGTTTTTCAAGTTTATCTTAGGGGACAAAGTTTCTGTGAAATGGTTGTCAGAATTCCATATAAAGTGAACATATCAGGTATGCGATAACTATGGGAGGGCACACGGTGAAAGAATATTTAGAGCTTATGAGAGCAATTAAAGTATGAGTGGAAAATGAGCAAGCTAGAATATCCATGCACTACTACTTAAAGATTTCAGATGACGGAGCAGCCATTCATATTTTCGTGGACTTGAATTGACAGAGCAGGATCGGTCTCCAGGTACCATCCTCAGTATTCTTTTTATATATAAATTATCAACACCATCTGGATTTCGCCTCCCTTTCACTCAGTCCACCTACAAACGGCAGGCACCATGGTACCCCATACGAAAGCTAGATCTAGCTCCAACTGAATGGAAGAATCAAACCCCTGGAACCACATGAGGCAGCACGAAAAAGCAAAATTCTTGAACCACCTGTGTTGCGACCATGGAACATGCGAAAGAATCATGAAGCCCATTATATGTGAAGATGTCCTCCGGTTTGGGATCATTGTAAGATGTTTATTTATCCAATTAGGTACAGTATTGTTCCTCTCTGGATGTGGAATTATTTGTGGGCATGGGATTTATTTACTACAGACCTCATAAATAAATGGATCATGAGTAGCTAGGATGCCAAACATGTGCCTATATACATAGAACACGGATGCACACACCTGATTTTATATTTTGCCAGCTATATGTGTAGAACACAGATGGAGTACTATATTTGGACGCAATGCGACTCCTTGTTACTTACAAGCACAGGTATATACAGTTTGTTTCTAAGTCACACACAAATACTTTAATTTGTCATTCATGTCACCCTGTGATACTCTCATCAAACAATGAATCTACAATTGTTGTTTTACCTTATAAACAATACGATGTGTATAAAGTCTCTTAGTTCCAAATAGTATATCCATGTTATGTCTTTCTGCTATGTTACTAGTTTATATAACAAGACTAATGGATAAGTACATTTGCTTTCAGTCCAGTGAGTTGTCGCCCCGCATCAGTTTCGAATCAGGAGTAGGCATATTAGATTTGTGGGCACCAGTGATACTATAGATTCACGAGACTAGATCTTCCACTTCAGTATTGAAATTGTGATGAAAAGCTCCAGTTCGAACGTTGTGGGAGGATATAGAGGAGTGTGCATTTGCCAGATATAGTGAGTGATGGCAATGAATTAGGGGTAGAACAACTAGCCAACAACCCATGTATAAGCACGGGCGCCAACTGTTTGAAGTTTCTGTGTATTGAATAAATGTTATGCATGTTTCGTCTTCAACTATGTCTGACAAGCTGTTCCTGTTAGTTTAATTAAACTCGTACATCCAGTGTCCCCTAAATCCAAACTGGAGAACAAGAAGTCAATTAAGTTAATTAGACCATTTTCCATCTCCTTATTATTAATTCCATCCCAGCTCCATTACATCTTCAGGTATCGTCCATATATATTTCGTGCTCCATGGCTACAGAGATATGTCCTTATGCCTGTCTGCACCTAGCCAATAACAGTAGAGAATGTGGCTGAAGTGCCTGTATGTTGTGATCCTAGAGTTGGGCAAACCATTCACCATGGTCAGAAGCAATTGCTAGTTATTGGTAGCCGCCCATCAGATATGAATCCCAGTCCAACGCATCGGAGGCATCACGAAGAACAAGGCCCTGTAAGAATCGGAGGCATCACGAAGAACACAAATTCTTCCTCCTTTTGTCCTTCAGTCACGGGGTACAAGACTGGATATGAATCCCAGTCCAACGCATTGAGGCTTATAAATTAAAGTGGAAGCCATCGGAACTTGTTCCGGTCTGGGAAGCCAGCACGGGTAATTCATTATCCGAACCGGGTGCAAATCCTTGCCGGCAAGGATAGTAGAAATAGGATTTATCAAACAATAAAAGAAAAAATATCGAGGCCTAAAGGGCCACATCCAGCTACCTTCACGGTCATGTGATGCAGTGTCTGACCTTCGAACCCATGGACCACCCCCTCATGCAAGGAAGACCTATTATATTTTTTAACCCTTGCGCTCCAAATTTGATCCATTTGTTGGGCATACAATTGGCATAATAAAATCCTTCACCAAGAAAGGACCAGATCTCATCGACATGTAGAATTTTTCATAGAAAGTTTGTCCCTGAATACATGCTTAATTTTGTGCCACCACGAAGAAACCAAAGAGTAATCATGCCGGTCCAATTTTTAGCAGGCGCAGATAATAGATTACGCGCGCCTGCTCGAAATTGCACCTACATGAACAAGAGAGCCGTCATGGATAATCGATTATCTGTGCCAGCTAGTTTTCAACTAGTCACAAATGAACTTATTCATGTTCACTCATTTATTTCTAGTATGAATGAGTGTTCCTCATGTACATATTTTTTTCATAAAAGCACTTAGAGTGTGAACAGAACATGGTTTGGGATTAGTGGGAAGCATGCACAGCTGAGCAAATCGATATGGTATTGAACATTAGTAATCATTATGTTATTTTTTTATCACAACCTTTATAGTTACATCATATTATTGTCATATCTTGTAGGATATATTTGATCAAACCTTTGCTGTGATATCACTGCTACAATGTAATTGCAGAACACATTAGAACTCACAACTGCTAGTATCATATCGGTGTTCTTACAGCAACTGCAACGGCTCCAATCTCCATAGTCAATGTGAAGCAAAGGAGAGTGCATTGATTCATGTTCTAGTTTGTATTGATGAATTGTTACCTTCTAAGATTGGAAATGTTAACTATGTCAAGTTTCTGATGAAGCGCATGGACCAATAATATATGAGGGCTGATACCCTCATTATATGCAGTTAAACTTGTTATATTAGCTATATTAAGTATTCATGTATGGACATGTCATGCTTGTGTATATACATTTATTTTGAAATAACAAATACTAAAAATTGGTCTAAGATATGGTCAAATATGAGCCGAATAAGTCCAAATTTGTGAGAAATAAAACTTTAAATTAAATGGGGAAAAACTCAAACTTTCAAGAAAAAATTAGGTAGCCAACTTTATTTCTAGGGCCAAGCCAGGCCATCAATAGGCCAGTGGATGAGACACACAACCCGTTATGGTCCTGATAACATTTTAGAGAGCACATATGTACCATCAATGTTGTACTTCTAGAATTTGAAGTCAAAATCTGAACAAGAGCGATAGACTAAGTGCACCTTTGCACGGACAAAGTAGGTAGGCCAGTAGTGCAAGGATGCGCCTTTATATGGTCTATCAATTTAATCTAAGTTCATCAATTCGGCTGCTGGAGCAGGAAAAGGCTTGTGTATGCCTGATTCCTGTGGTTATAGTATATACATGTTGTAAAAATAGCTATGCTTCATATTTTTTTAATTATTTTTAGCAATGTAAATTGCACATGCTCATTATACGTTGCTGAAGAGTAGTTTAGAGCTAACATAGCCCAAGGGACCACAACCACACAGCTTGTCAGCATGATTTCAAGATGAACGATTCAGGTGACTAAACTGATCAATCAGCCTATCTACTAGCCACCTTTATTTATCATAACCTATGTGGTTAATGATGCAACTATTGTCCCTTTACGTAATTTGGTTCTGCTCATTTGTATCCATTAGAACATTATAAAGTTTATTGGCGCACAATTGCACAAAAGTCATTTGTCATCGACGATGTATCATTAATCATAACCTTTTATTGCAAGAAACATTTACCTGACGGTAAGGTTGAAAAATTTCTCAAAAATCTCTAACATTTGATTGCATCAGCTAGTGTCTCGTCAGTCTTCTCATCGCCAGCTGGCTTCTCCTCAACATTTCAATAATTTATGATCGCTCGTTCGCATTGCTTCAGTATGTGTATATATAGTTATCGATTAATTGACTCTCATCACCAATCCGATAGAATTTATTAAGTACAATTGATGGCCCATGGTAGGTGCCCGTATTGATTCTACTACATCTAGCTCCAAATGCATGGCGTGACTACTTGATCAAATAATCAACAAGGCCCAATGAGCATGTGAGGCATCAGGAAAAGCATGGATTCTAGCATCAACAAGATAGTACGTTGGAGCCATGGAGTAGAGACAGGACTGCTAGCTGTCTATCTGCTTCATTTTATAACCGCTCGCTTGGATATTTTAAATATACTTATCAAACAATTGTCATCTCCAAAACAATACATGAATTTACAATTTATTAACTCTACTTCTACTCAGACTATCTATAAATGGCTAGCCCCATGCATGATACTGTGGTAGCTACCCGTATGGATTGATGCCACTACAGCTAGCTATAGCTCCAATTCCAAGGTCACTACTCGATTAAAAAAATCAGCAAGGCCCTGTAGGCATAGGAGTCATCTCGAAAAACATGAATTCTGGAAACACATGCCTCAGAGCCAGGAAGTGAACTGTAGGATCATGAAACAATGTCAGTGGTGGCTCTTCTCCAAGGCAGTATCCGATAACTTCGGTCTCTTCTACGACATCGGTTGCACAGCTCATCCACCCAGCCCTGACGCCAACTGACTAATGAAAGATGCCAGCATGGTCAACTTATTGCTCAAATTGTGTCACCCTGATGTCTCTGGAGACACACGGTCCTTCGTCCACTGCACCTCCGGAACTTCAGCAGGGCTAAAAGCTCAAGGCTACCCATAAGTTTATAGAATCTACTAAAAGCACATAATCAGTAGGCAAGCAATCAGACTTTTAATTGTACGTCCAAACAAGGCAGGTCGCATTTTCTACTACACATCTGGCTTCTCCTCCTCAGCCACCATAACTGAGAGAGCGTGGGGTCCATGTATACTATACCAGACAAATGGTGATTAACGATTTTATTTTTCTTTATTTTTTTTTGGTGATGTGGGTTTATAGTGTGCATAAACATGCATCTGGTAAGTAAACCGATGGCCTTATAATAGGCTAAAACCAGATCACATCAACACTCATTATTTAAAATATACTCTGTCCTGTAATACAAGACATTCTAGCAATTTTAAGACAGATTAAGAGAAAAAACAAAAGACGCATGTAACCTTCGAGACTTTCTCGTTTAGAAGCTGTAATAAATTTGTTCCTAAGACAAGGAGTGGAGGAAGGAATAGAAAAGGCAGCTAAGGAGTGGAGAGACAAGGAAAATTAAATAATTTTCTTTAATACTTGTCTAAAAGTCTTAGAATGTTTTCTATTTAAGGACAAATTTTAAACGCTTGAGTGCCTTATATTCCAGGACCGAGGGCATAGTTACCAATTGATTGACCAATCTTGACATCTCCCATCCATTAGATATATTTACAGTTTTGCTAGTCTGCATTCTTCTGCCTCCCTTTCATTCAGGCCATATCTAAATTGCTAGCCCCATGCATGGGTGCTTATATACGGATACCACAGCTAGGCCCAACTCCACGGTTACTACTCGACCGAACAATGAAACCCATGTAAGCATCGGAGGCATATGGAAAAAAGGAAATTCGTGCAGCCCATCGATCTGGCTGCCACGTATGTAGTAGTCTTAGCTTGATGCTCTTCAAACCGTGTAGATGCCACCAACTCCTGCAGTTCACCACCCCAAAAAGTCTACAAGATGGAAGATCACTTCCCATGGGAGTGTACCTTATCTTTTGTGCTGTCTCGAATATGGGAACAATAAGGCAGCTTCCTCATGCCGTTCTATTGTATAATTAAATAGTTTTGAAAAAGTGTTCTGTGATGAACAAATCTGGAAGACCTACATGTCAGTAAACAAAAATTGGGTTGATGACCGTTGGATTTTTAGTCGATCTAAGGTTCAATTTGGTTTGTAAACATTCACATCGATTACCTATATATGTCTTTAAAGTTTTTTTTAATGGGTAAAACTGGTCCTTTTGGTGATATGCATGTCCATGCGCTCAAATGAACTGGATTTTTAGGATTGTAATTGTAATTTACACCTTAGTTTTTGACGGCTAGGAATAATAACATGGTTGTATGTATGGATTTTTGTTGTGAGACCAGTTCATCCTATTCAATCTAAGGCTTCTATTCATGTTTCTAGCACATATGATAGTTTTTCCTTGTAATAATTATAATTATTAGGGAAAATTGGTTTGATAGCATCGAAAGATCGCCATATCCGTAAAATACCATCGAAACTTTATCAGTCTGTAAAATACCATTGAAAGGTTGATCCGTTAACTGAAAATAGCATTCCGTGACGTCCAGAGCGAACACCGTTAAAAATGTCTCCTTCTCTAAGCCGAGCACCGGCCGCTCCTCGCCTCCTAGCCACCGCAAGCTCCGAGCTTCGGGACCAGACGCCAAGGCCGAGCGAGGGCGGCGTGCTGGTGCTGCTCCCGCACGTCATCTCTCCTTCGTTCACTCTCTCCACTGAAGCAAGCAAGCCACTTCCACAAGTAGCAATCTGTCCACTCAATCCTCTCCGCTCGGCCACGCCCCTCCACTCCGCTACGCTGCCCATATGCTCTTCTTATCGGTTCAGTCTTGCCTGCAGCTTCAGCCCCAGGCCGCTGCCCGTGCTCCAGGTAGCCGCCTGCCTCGCGCTGCGCCCTGTCCTGGCGCTGGTCCTTGCCAATGAGTGTTTGTGGACCGAGGATGGTGGATCTCGTCCGCTCCCTGCTGCACAACTCTCTGACAGCAGCACTGACGCATGGAGGTATGTCCTAGCAAGGGAGAAAGAGCATGGGCCGGGAGTTGGGGCCTCTGGTGTGCCCATCGATTTGGTGGAGTTGAAGGTTGCGGTGGTGGATTTGGTGCTTGCCCGCATAAGAAATCGAAGCAGATAGGTACTTTTGATGCTACAGGGAAGAGAGGGGAAATCGAGTAGACAGATATGCTGCATGCTTGCTCTGTTCAAAGATTCAAGAGCCCAGCAGGTGCTGCTAGCTTCTCTGTTCGGAGATTCAAGAACCAAGCAGGTGCTGGCGTGCTGCTTGCATGCTTGCCAATTTGAGATGAGCCGTAGAGAGGATTGAGTGGACAGATTGCTACTTGTGGAAGTGGCTTGCTTGCTTCAGTGGAGAGAGTGAACGGAGGAGAGATGACGTGCGGGAGCAGCACCAGCACGCCGCCCTCGCTCGGCCTTGGCGTCTGGTCCCGAAGCTCGGAGCTTGCGGTGGCTAGGAGGCGAGGAGCGGCCGGTGCTCGGCTTAGAGAAGGAGACATTTTTAACGGTGTTTGCTCTAGACATCACGGAATGCTATTTTCAGTTAACGGATCAACCTTTCAATGGTATTTTACAGACGGATGAAGTTTCGATGGTATTTTACGGATAGGGCAATCTTTCGATGCTATCAAACCAATTTTCCCTAATTATTATATTTCATTTATGGCAATCATGGAGACTTGCTATATTTGCGCCTCTTCTTGCTATAAATATTAATGCTCAGAGGGCATACTTGAAACTGTAGTATACCAAAAACACTTTGCTATTTCATATATGCTGCATCACTTTAATTTCTTGGTACCAAGTCATGACAGGAAGGCAGATGAATTGCTCAGCTTCTTTCAGAGCAGCTTATGGACACTGAACTCCATCTAATAAGATTCATTAAAGTATGTGTGGCAAATCTGTAAGCAAGCAAGCATATCTGTTCACCTGACTTCAAGATTAGATGATTGAGCAGCCATTCATATTTTCATGGATTTATCTACATACAAGAGTTGGTCTCTGTGGTTAGCTTCTTCAGCATTCTAGTATTCAATTAATACATGTATTAGAAAATTATCAACACAACATGCCTTCGCCGTGCTCCCTTCAACTCATATCACCTATAAGTTGCAATCACCGTGGCTCGACCAAAGACCTAAGCATGTGAGGCATCTCAAAAAGCACCAATTTTCAACCACCTGTGTTGCAGCCATGGGATAGGTGACAGAATCATGAAACTCTTTATATGCAAAAAAGAAGTCCTCCAGTCCAATAGCTTGTGGTGTAATGCATATTTCCTTTTAAACTAGAAAAAATTCTAATTTAGCCCCCAACTATGGTCAAAAGTCTAGTTAACCCCCTAAACTATACTTTGGTTTAATTTACTCCCACAACTTTGCCGATTGGTCCAGTTTACCCCTTAGTAAGATTTGTCAACATTACGTCCTTTTGGTGTACAACAGATCAAATTCCAGCTAGCTAGGTTGCATTGATTAAATATAGTTATCAATTACTCATCTCCTACCAATACATGTATGTAAAATTTATTTACTCTAGCTATGTAGTATGTGCCTTTTCCTCCCTACTACTCAGACCACACCAGCTATATAAATTGCAAGCCCATGGTAGCTGCCCATATGGATGTGTTGACAACCAAAATTGGCACGAAGACCAGGAGGATTGCAAAGAAGAAGATGGCGCAAGAGCGAGACAAAAGACGACGCAAGAGGTAGACAGAAGACGGCGCGAGGTGCTGGACACGCCCGGACCGGTCTGACCGGTACGGGGGACCGGTCAGACCGGTCACCGGAGTTGTAATCCGACTAGGACTCTAAAAATTGGATTCCGAGATTGTAACGAGTTGTAACTTGGTTTCCTTGCGGGACAAGATCTACCCTCCCTATAAATATAAGGGGATTCGGCCGATTGAACACACAACAATCGAATCTATCCAATTTACTACTTTTACCTTTACTTTTTTGCATCTCCAAACCCTAGCTTTTCTAACCTTACCTACTGTTCTTCCTTCGTCTCTGCGACGTCTGAAGGCGTTCTAGGTGGCCTGCCGACCCTAGAACACCCCTGGCGGCGTTCTCCCTGACGGATCCTTCCGGGAGGCGCTTTTAGGGTTTACCCCGTAGCTCACCGGCGGTCACCGGTCTGACCGGTGCTGTTGACCGGTCTGACCGGTCAGCCCGGAGGCAGCTGCGATCTGGTCCTTTGCGACCCGCGCGAACTAGCGCACTCGTGTGTTGACCGATTTCTGCGTCAACATACTTTTGGCGACTCCGCTGGGGAATTGGAGATCTAGTTTTTGCAACCGTTCTATCTAATTCAATCTAGATGGGTGCCAACACTGAGTTGGATCTCGAGAACATCGTCACCGTAAAGGACGATGAGCTTTCTGCCGAAGATCGTCAAGGACTTGAAGAGTACATGAAGAAGAAGGCAGAAGAAGATTGGCTCTACTACCTCTCGCACTTCAAGAAGGACCGCAAGGGCGTGGTCTCCAAGTTCAAGGAGGTAGACGCAACTGCTACATCTTCATCACCAATCCCTCAGGTACAAGACGATGAAAACTCTCACGAAGCTTTTCTTAAGTAAACATGGAGGATATGATGGTTGCAAATAATGTCAAATTAGTTAACTGGATGATGAATAAAAAATTAGAATCGGAAGGCAAACAACCCATGGTTGAACAACCTGCCGCCGATCCCAATCTTTTGATTTCTAAAGTTCCAATTGCGCCTGATTTTAAAGCACCGGCAACAAAACCTGTTGAACAACCTACGTTTGGTATACCGTTGAATTATTTTGAGGGCCAATCTGTCACTCCATCCAATCCAATGGTTTCTAGGCCTACTGCACCTCAACCATTTGTGACTTTTCCTAATTCGGTTAATCAAGGCCGAATTAGTAATGAAGTTGCAAATTTCTCCCCACAAAATCCAAATTATGGATATTCTGTACCCCCAGCAGTACAACAATTATTTGCACAAGGCCCTGTACCTTACGAGCTCTTCGGGAGGTACGGCCAACAAATGCAAGGGATGATGTCGGCCAACCAGCCTGGCCAGCATCAACCGGTCAGACCGGCCCTGGAGGGTCGGGTGCAGCCAGCCAGCTGGCGCTGCCCCAACCGGTCAGACCGGTCACTGGAACCGGTCAGACCGGTCCTGGTGGTTCAGAAACGGGGAATTTACCTTCTACTCCTGTACAAAACACCCAACAGCCAAATTTTCAGGATAATTCACTAGAGTATTTAGATAAAATATTTTCTAAATACAAACTTGATTTGGCTACTACTCTTAAGGAGAATTTGGGAGTAGATTTAAGGGATAAGGCTAGGTTGTACCAAAAGCCTTATGTTCCTCGCTTTGATTTAGTTCCTTTCCCTGCTGGATTTAGACTTCCTAATTTTGTTAAGTTTAATGGGGAGGATACTAAAAGCACTTTTGAGCATATTAGTCAATACATGGCACAACTAGGCGATTCTGGCTCTAGTGAGGCTTTAAAAGTGCGCTTATTTTCTTTGTCTCTAACTGGTACAACTTTCTCATGGTTTGCATCATTAGCTCCTCATTCTATTACTTCATGGGAGCAGTTAGAGCAGAAATTTCATGATCATTTCTTTTCTGGCAGTAATGAGCTTAAATTGTCACATATCACATCGGTTAGGCAATCGCGGGATGAAACTGTTAATGATTATTTTAAACGTTTCCGTGATACTAAAAACCGTTGCTTCGGTGTTACTATTGCCGAAAAGGATCTTGCTGATTTGGCTTTCAATGGTTTACACTCTCACATTAAAGATAAACTAGAGAATTCTGAATTCTATAGCGTAAATCAATTGCATCAAAGAGCTTTGGCTGCTGAAAGCCGAAGCAAAGATCTAAAAGAAAGTCATAGGACTCATCGGGCTAATGTGCATAATGTAGAATGTGATTCTTGTAGCTCCGATGAAGAATCTCATGAGGTGTTGGCTGCTGAATTTGTATGGCCAGCATCTAATAAAGCTTTTACTTGCACATCTCTAAAGCCGACTCATAGGAATCGGCAGGAGGAGATGAAATTTACTTTTGATGTATCCAAGTGTGATAAGATTTTTGATGAATTACATAAGAATGGATATATCAAATGTTCTTTTAATATTCCATCACTTGAGGAGTTAAAACGGCGTGCTTATTGTAAATTTCATAACTAATTTTCTCATGCGACTAATGATTGTAATTTCTTTCGTCGACAGATTCAATCGGCTTTAAATGATGGACGATTGAGTTTGAGTGAGATGCAAGTGGACAAGCGCCCCTTTCCAGTCAACAACATGATGGTCAATACCATGGATCTTCAGGATGCCAAGATGTTGGTTCGGCCCGACAATGCCGATACGACAGGAGGCAAGAATGTTGTGATTGGTGAACCAAGGAAGGTGATGGAAACTGACAAAGTGCTTGGGAGAGAGGTTGTGCTTAAACAAACTCCTGATGGGAA
>CM014277.1:78622081-78632977 GCA_004135705.1 Alloteropsis semialata
CCGATTATAAGTTTGAATTAATCGAGTTATTGAAAGAGTATTCTGATTGCTTTGCTTGGGAGTATCATGAGATGCCTGGTTTAAGTCGTGAATTAGTTGAACATCGTTTACCGATTAAACCTGGTTTTAGGCCATATAAACAAGGCAATAGACGATTCAATCCTTTGTTTTATGATCGCATAAAAGAAGAGGTTAATCGTTTGCTTGAAGCTAAGTTTATTCGGTCATATCGCTATGCTGAATGGATCTCTAATATTATGCCTATTGAGAAGAAAGGTTCTAATAAAATTAGAGTGTGCATTGATTTTAGAGATCTTAATAGAGCGACTCCCAAAGATGAATATCCTATGCCTATAGCCGATATGCTTCTGGATATAAGGTTATTAGTTTGCTTGATGGCCATGCGGGATATAATCAAATCTTTATGGCCGAGGAAGACGTATACAAAACGGCCTTTAAATGTCCCGGCTTTGTTGGTTTGTTTGAATGGGTTGTGATGACTTTTGGTTTAAAGAATGCCGGTGCTACTTATCAAAGGGCAATGAATTTGATTTTTCATGACTTACTTGGTGTTATCCTAGAAGTCTATATTGATGATATTGTTGTCAAATCGGCTGGATTAAACTCTCACTTGGCTGATTTGCGTCTTGCCTTTGAAAGAATGCGTCGGTATGGTCTGAAGATGAACCCATTGAAATGTGCATTTGGTGTATCGGCTGGAAGATTTTTAGGCTTCATGGTACATGAAAGGGGCATAGAGATAGATCCTAAGAAAATTGGTGTTATTGAAAAGATCAGAGCGCCTACTTGCAAGCATGATTTACAGAAATTCTTGGGCAAGGTTAATTATTTGAGGAGGTTTATTTCTAACTTGTCCGGGAAAGTTAGTGCTTTTACTCCTATACTTCGGTTAAAGAATGAAGTCAATTTTACTTGGGGGGCAAAGCAGCAAGAGGCCTTTGATGAAATCAAGAAATATTTATCTTCGCCGCCTGTTCTCAAAGCGCCTAAGAATGGGGTGCCATTTAGGCTTTATCTTTTGGCCGAAGATAATGTTATTGGGGCTGTTTTGACTCAAGAAACAAATGGCAAGGAGCACATTATTACTTACTTGAGTCGACGGCTTTTGGATGCAGAAACAAGGTACAAGCCTATTGAAAAATTATGCTTATCTTTATATTATGCTTGTACAAAGTTGAGACATTATTTGTTATCTAGTACTTGCATAGTTGCGTGTCAAGCCGATGTTATCAAGTATATATTGCATAGGCCGATTTTGAGTGGAAGAATCGGAAAGTGGGCATATGCACTTATTGAGTATGATTTGGCTTGTGAACCTTTGAAATCTATGAAAGGCCAGATTGTAGCTGATTTTATTGTTGAACATCGGATTAAGGATGAGCATGATTTAGAAATTGATTACATGACTTTTACTCCATGAAAATTGCATTTTGATGGATCGGTTTGCAAGAACGGATGTGGAATTGGAATTGTTCTTGTTTCTCCTAATGGAGCTGTTTTTGAAGCTCTTAGCCGATTGGAAATTGAATGCACGAATAATCAAGCCGAATATGAAGCTCTATTATTCGGATTAGAAATTTTGCATGACATGGGAGTAAAACATGTTGAAGCTTTTGGTGATTCATTATTGGTTGTGCAGCAAGTATCTAAGGTGTGTCAATGTTTTGAAAGTTCGTTGAATATCTATCTTGACAAGTGCCTTGATATTATACCATGTTTTGATGAATTCACCATTTATCATGTACCAAGATGTGATAATCCTAGAGCTAATACTTTGGCGCAGCAAGCATCAGGCTATAATGTCCAGAAGAGACACTTTCATAAGAAAAGGCCGTTGATTGCTTTTGCCAATGGAGAAATTCCAATACTTGCTGCAGAGCAGAGCCGCACCGGTCAGACCGATGCCAGGACCGGTCAGACCGGTCACGAGTCCACAGCGACCGGTCAGACCGATCCGGTCACCGGTCAGACCGGTCAGGCGTCTGCAGATTTAAATTCGGCCGTTGAAAATTCTCAAAATCAAAAGGCCGAAGTTGATGATTGGAGAGTGCCCATTGTCAAGTATTTAAGAAATCCTAGTTCTCGAACAGACAGGAAAACTCGGCGTTTGGCTTTCAAATATATTTTAGTTGACGATGAGTTGCATCGCGCACCGCCGATGATTTATTACTTAAATGCTTGGGTGCTGATCAAGCTAGAGTGGCCATGGGTGAAGTTCATGAAGGAATTTGTGGAACACATCAATCGGCTCCTAAGATGAAGTGGTTACTTAGGAGAGCTGCATTCTATTGGCCTACAATGATGGCCGATTGTTTTCGTTACTACAAGGGATGTGAAGAATGTCAGAAGTTTGGTAATATTCAGATGGTACCTGCTGCATTACTTCATCCTATTATTAAACCATGGCCTTTTCGTGGATGGGGATTAGATTTTATTGGAGAAATACATTCTTCTTCTTCAAAGGGACATCGCTTCGTGTTGGTTGCTACGGATTACTTCACTAAATGGACCGAAGCTGTTCCTCTCAAGAATATGACCCACAAGGAGGTAATTGAGTTTATTACTGAGTATATTATTCACAGATTCGGCATTCCACAAACTTTGACTACGGATCAAGGCACATCTTTTATGTCTAAGGA
Organism: Alloteropsis semialata; assembly: GCA_004135705.1. NCBI lineage: Eukaryota > Viridiplantae > Streptophyta > Magnoliopsida > Poales > Poaceae > Alloteropsis > Alloteropsis semialata. Next base: position 78,624,742 of record CM014277.1, read on the forward strand.
AGTGCGATCTTTTGCCGATATGTATAAGATCAAATTGCTCAATTTATCTCCATACTATGCTCAGGCCAATGGACAGGCCGAGTCTAGTAACAAGACTTTGATAAAGTTGATCAAGAAGAAGATAGAAGAGAATCCCCGAAGATGGCATGAAGTCTTGTCTGAAGCTTTATGGGCTCATCGTATATCAAGACATGGTGCTATAAAAGTCACTCCTTTTGAGCTTGTTTATGGACAAGAGGCCGTTTTGCCCATAGAGGTAAATCTGGACGCTTATAGACTTGCTAAACAGAATAAGCTTTCGGTTGGTGAGTACTATGATTTGATGATGGACAACATTGATGAAGTGACCGATAAGCGTTTACAAGCTCTTAAGGAAATTGAGAAAGACAAGATCCGAGTTGCTAGAGCATACAACAAGAAGGTTAAAGAGAAGACTTTTCAAGTTGGTGATCTAGTGTGGAAGACAATATTGCTACTTGGTACTAAAGACAATAAGTTCGGCAAGTGGTCTCCAAGTTGGGAAGGTCCATATAGAGTATTCAAGATTAATGGCGGAAATTCCTACATGGTGGAGACATTGCAAGGAGGACATTTGCCTAAGGCGTTAAACGGGAGGTACTTGAAGAAGTACTATCCTAGTGTTTGGCAAGAGGCATGAAGTGGCATATGGCCGATATTTGAGTATCGCCCTTAGAAAAATATAATGGCCGATGAATTATGTTAAGGCATCGCCCTTAGATGACAATTTTGGTACTAGAATGTTTTATGGTACGCAAGCTTTACCAAAAAAACAGGGGGGCATATGTTGACAACCAAAATTGGCACGAAGACCAGGAGGATTGCAAAGAAGAAGATGGCGCAAGAGCGAGACAAAAGACGACGCAAGAGGTAGACAGAAGACGGCGCGAGGTGCTGGACACGCCCGGACCGGTCTGACCGGTGCGGGGGACCGGTCAGACCGGTCACCGGAGTTGTAATCCGACTAGGACTCTAAAAATTGGATTCCGAGATTGTAACGAGTTGTAACTTGGTTTCCTTGCGGGACAAGACCTACCCTCCCTATAAATATAAGGGGATTCGGCCGATTGAACACACAACAATCGAATCTATCCAATTTACTACTTTTACTTTTACTTTTTTGCATCTCCAAACCCTAGCTTTTCCAACCTTACCTGCTGTTCTTCCTTCGTCTCCGCGACGTCTGAAGGCGTTCTAGGTGGCCTGCCGACCCTAGAACACCCCTGGCGGCGTTCTCCCTGACGGATCCTTTCGGGAGGCGCTTTTAGGGTTTACCCCGTAGCTCACTAGCGGTCACCGGTCTGACCGGTGCTGTTGACCGGTCTAACCGGTCAGCCCGGAGGCAGCTGCGATCTGGTCCTTTGCGACCCGCGCGAACTAGCGCACTCGTGTGTTGACCGATTTCTGCGTCAACAGGATGCTACTATACTGCTAGCTCCAATCCCACACGGTCACTGCTGTGCAATCAAACAATAAACATGGCCCTGTAACACTTAAGCATCGGAGGCATCTGGAAAAGAACTAATTTTATCAACACCTTCTCTTGAGCCACGGAGGAGACCATAGGATCACGAAACCATTCACCTAACACTCTAACAGTGTCCTACAGTCCCTTGGGGTGCAACAAGTGGAAGCATTGTGAGTTTCCTTGGTAGCAAAGCTACTACGTATACCAACCTCAGTGCACACAGGAATGTACCTTATCTCTTGGATCTCAAATGAGGGAAGGCATCGTAGAGACAATTCGCTATACTGTAGTAGAATATAGGCATCAAATTATCCTTTGGATGAAACATTGTGGCAGAGAGCTACCTGTTACAAACCACAAATTGTGGCAGTGACATGGCCAAGAAGCTGGCGCAGCATGGGATTGGCCTCACCCTGACGTCGCTTGAGGTCTTCAACTGTGGTGGTGACCCACTGTCCGGGGACCAGTTCTTCCCCCGGTGATGAACTACCCTGCGCAGGCGCCACGGCTCAACTTCATCACTTGCCGTCAAACATGGTTGTGATGCTGTTCGAGGTTGGTTCCCTTTCACCTGGATTGGGCTTTGGGATGCATAGTGGAACACATGAAAGAACTAGGCGAGCACTGTTCACGTGCCATTTACTGTTGCTGGAGGTAATATATAGTTACTGCCTGATGTAATTTATGCTGGGATTAGGGATGTGGTGTCTAGCTAGTTGCAGCCTGCAGCAAGGCTCAATATTTCAGCGGAATTTTAGTGAATTCTCGTTAATTTTGGATCTCTCACCGGTGAAGGAAAAATGCAATAGTTGTCATATAAGGTTAATAAGCATAAATTAACACTAAGTAAACTTTGTCGTTCTGTTGGGGCTCACCCTCAGTAGGAGTAAAAAAACACTAAATCGAGCCAGGAGAGGCTCTACCACAGAAGTTGATAACAAAAAACAAAGCAGACCGCTTCACTGCAAGCTCGATAACAACTTCAATAACATTTTTGTAAATTTAAATTCTTTGCTTCCATCCAAATAAGATTTAACCTGATTTTTTAAAAGATTCTTGTGAAATTTTTAAAGATTCAAACCCATATTTGGGCATCTATGTATCATCCACATTATCAAGATGATATCGGGATCCACACAATTCTCTACTTTCAATGATTTAGCCGGTGACCGAATAAATAGCAAAACGACATTAGTATCAGGTGGGGGCATCACCTGGTACAAAACCTCAAGCATTTAAGTGCCGGGTGGTGGTGCCCCCAACCAGTACTAATTTACGGGCTATTAAAGGGGCTTATTGCTCCCACAGCTCCTGTTCATGGCGAGCCGTGGCTAGGGGGGATGTGTTGACCAACACTACTACAGGATGATTTTCACTGGCAGTTCGTAACCCTCACAACTGATTTTAAAAAGTGGCATGGCTTTGAAAATAATTTGAAAACCAAAAATCAAAAAATCAAACAAAAATGTCAAAATGGTGCAAAACAAATTAATCACATAGGAGGCCACCCCATGAATAGGGGACCATCTCCTCCAACGGCTCAATGTTTTGCACAAATTCTTGTTTTGTGGATACCTTCCTGCATGACTACAACAAAGCATTACATGTGACTCAATGAGTGATGCAATACTTTGATCCAACTAGGTTGACAATTTTTTTTTTGTTGTAGTTCCTTACATGCTCTTGCTTCCAGGAAAAATATCAAAAAACTAATTGTACAAAAAATTATTTATAAGTGCTAAAAATTCATTTACTTCATAAAAATAGCAAATCATTTCAAAAAAACTCCTGAAATCCTCCATGGCAACTTATATCCAGTACAAAACATGTACAATATATTTTATTCAAATGCGTTAAATTTTTTATTAGAGGGCTATACACCTATAAAAGGATTCCATGACAATTTTCATAATTTTTGGACAAGTTTTTGATATTATTATTATTATTACTACAAGTAAAGGAATAAATAAAGTGTGAATTATCCATTGCAAACTATTGACTTTTCATATATTTTTCAGGATATGATTTAAACTAGAGTATATGTCCTCGTGAAAGGGCCTCTAGCCTAGTGGTTAGAGCATTTGAGTAGCACCAGCAAGCCCGGGTTCGACTCCCTGTGGGAGCGAAGTAAATGGGAGTGGAATAAAAAATTATAAAAAAGGTTGAGGCTTCCTCTGCTGACTTCGGTCAAAAAAGAGTACATGTCCTTAGATACTATTTCTGTAGTATTTTGTAAGAGCTAACTAAAAGACATGTAGATCAAATTAGAATTATTAAGAATAAGCACCTAGAAATTCATTTAATAGTTAAAAAATAGAAAATCATTTCAAAAAAACTAATTATTGGTGGAGGGCCCATCATCATAATCATCAGTTGCACCATCACCAAAGTCACGATCGTCATCCACAGGGATAGATGTAGAAGCACGAGGTCTGTGTTGTCCTTTAATGAAAGCCTTGTTAAACCCGTTTGCAAGCAAGTGTTCTTCGACCTCTTCTTTTTCTCTAAATGCCATGGAACGACATCTACTACATGGACAGGGCGCAGTCTGTGCCTTCAAAGGTTTTTTCAATGAATTTGTCATATCCTTGTTGCCACGCATCATCTGTTTGAGGCAGTAGCATCCAACTACGATCCTCACTTGCCATTGGAAAATCAACCGCAAATAGAGCGCATGTTTAGAACTCTCCTGAGCCATGGGAAAAAGGGTTCTCATAAAATCAACATTCAAACATGATTTTATATACTAATTAAAGAACTCAATAGTTTCATGCACAAGATCGGATTGATGATACCTAGAGGATGCAAGATGGATTCTACCTGTAGGTAGGTGTCGTCCAGAGATGTTTAGCGGATCACGCGAAGGAGCCGAGTCGTTGCGTGATGGGATTGATCAGGGTTAGGTCATGAGAACAAAGGCCTGCTGTGTATATTTCCATAGCTAATGACTATTCCGACTTGTGCCTGATTTTTAAGGTAGGAGTTGGGCCAGTTAAATGCAAATTTCATTATAAACAAAATAAAGGCCCACGGACTAAACCCGACTTGGTGCACGCACCACACTTCGCAACGATTCATGCGAGCATTGCAATATCTAAGACCAATTTGCAACATCTTCGATTTTCGTTGCTATATCTAGACCTACTTGCACGCTTTCGTGTTAGCGTTGCAATATATAAGACACATTTGCAACACCATAGTTTTTCGTTGCTATATCCAACATCTAAGTCGCAACGCACTCATTTACGTTGCTATATCTATGACTCTATTGCAACAGACGATAGCACTAATAACAATGGGATATAATCGTTGCAATATGGCCACCTATTGCAACCGTGGCAAAATATCGTTGCAATAACAACAGAGAAATTGCAACAAAACATTATGCATTGCGATATATCCCATTTATCACAACAAAAGACAATTTAATCACAACACTACACATTTCGTTGCAATAAGCCCTTCTATCGCAACCAAAATCAGAAATTGTCGCAATAACCCTATGTATTGCAACGAAAATAGAGTGTTGCGTCAAAACGTCCATGGCATTAGTGCCAAAACCTTGTAGTGTAAACTCCTCCATGGCAACATCTATGTAGTATAAGACATTTAAAAATTATGTAAATTGAATATGAGAAAAAACAATGTTTTAGGGTGTGCAAACTAATTGATGTTGCACTTACTTAATATTAAACATTTCGAATCTTTATGGTGGGCTGAATTTTTGTTGTTTGTCCCTTGTGTGCTCCTAGTCCAATAAAAAATATCAGAAAAATAAAATCAAAAATAAAATAAATTCTTTAATAGTGCAAATTTCTACGATTGTGATGAGACTTGCATCATCCAAGTGTACCAAATTAGGTTCTTGGTCATGTTACTAGCTTTAACTCATGAATCCTGCATGAAACAACTTTGAGACATAATTGTTGGGAAATAATGCATCAATGTTTACCCATTGTCTATTCCAAATTTCTTAGCTCAAGTCTATTTCATTTGTTTGCTTATATTACAAGATTTTACTCACGATAACATTTTCTTTTAGTTATTAAATACTTAAACATATTTTTCCATCAAGTTCATATTTGTTCATTTTGCATTACACTTCCATTGGTCTTTGACGAGTGTTTAGTTGGGAAACCACTAGTATTGAAAGTGGCATCCCTCCACACTTCAAAACACATTTGTGCCGGCCTGTTATAAAAATATCCTCCCAATTTGGTAGCCACCTAGACCACCTGGTACCAAAGGGTCCTCACGAGTTAATTGAAAAGGAAAATACCTGAACTTGGTCACCTATGGTCTATGCGTAAGTGGTGAGGAAGCAAGGCGCAAGGTAAGAGGTCCTGTGCTCATTTCAAATTTCATTGGTACTCATTCTATATTAGTTTATTGGTACTATACGAGATTTCAAAAAACTTCTAGGGTACCAAATTAGGTAGTTAGTCATGTCGAAGATTATATCTTACTAGTTTCAACTTATGAATCATGCACGAAATAGTTATGATACTTAATTGTTAGATGAAACCCATGCATGAATGGTGCCCCATCGTCTAATTAATCCAAAAAATGCTTAGTTTAAGTCTATTTTATTTGTTTATACTATAATGCTATGTACTCAAAATAAAAAATATTTGTTGCAAAAAAATTATCATTATTTTTGTATTTTAGTTATCAATTACTTTCCCTAGAGTTTCTGTCAGGAGACCATACGGCACGTTACCTTTGCCTTTGATTTCCTCCGTTGGAATTGTTCATGAGGAGAAACCCATATAGGGACAATATTTCTTAATCGTTTCTTCAGTCTTTCCCTATGTTTTCAACTCTAGGGAAACATGCGTTTTCGAGTATGATCTCACTCATATTTATTCATTTTGCGTCACACCTCCATGAGTGTTGGACGTGTGTTTAGTTGACAAACCACTACTGGAGAATCGACATCTAATACCAGGCCGCAATCCACCTTTAGTACCAGGGCACGATTGGTAGTGCATCTATAAAGAGGTATCATTACTACCAACCGGTACTAAAGGGTGGTAGGCCAAGGCTCGTGGCCAACCACCCTTTAGTACCAATGTCTGCTGCCAACAAAAATAATGTCTTGAATTTGCTAACAAGTACCTGCCATTAAAAGTAATATCTTGAAATTGCTAACATGTACAGGTACCACCAGCCGGTACTGGTGTGCTGTATTTTTATCTGGAGATTGGTAACAGTAACAATGTCTGCTGCCAATAAAAATAGAGAAAGCGACTGAAGAGACAAACATTCGCTAGCTCTCGGTAGCCTCTCATACAGATGCTACTTGATCAAACAATCAAGGCCCTGTAAGAATTTGAGGCATCAGGAACAACACAAATTCTATGGACATTTGTATATCTGCCGTAGAGTACAAGATAGGACCATGAAACCCAGTCCAGTGCCTAGAGGCTTAAGAAGCAGGAGCCGCGGCCCCAGCTTTCTTAGGACAGCGGAGCCGTTACCAAGAAGCCGGCACAGCGTGGGCTGCCTCGCTGTGGCGAAGCTCGAGGTATTCCGCTGTGGTAGTGAGAAGTTGTACAAGCACCAGTTCTTCTGCACGCACTGGAGCTCCCCGCCGAGGCCGAGCCCACCATTAGCAGATGACATGTTGGTCGTGCTGTCGTCTGGTCCTGGGCTTCAGAGTGGAAGGGGATGAAGAAGATAGAGTAGGAGCGTGGGCAGCTTAATTGAGGTGATATACTCCATATAGTTCTGGGATTATTAGGGACATGGATCCATAAGTGGTGGTTAGGTGGAAGCATGCGCATGGAGAGACAGAGTCCACGAGCAGCACTTACCCAGAAGGGGCAGGGTGTGGTAGCATGATTCATGGAGGCACTGGGAGACTCAGTTGCCCACATGTTTGGGAATTGGTTAACATGCATCTGCATGTAAATAGAAAATTAATCTTTGTTTTGGTAGCATCTCTTTTATGAGCAATGTGGTGCAGGAAATTTTTGAGGAGCATACACTACCAGAAAACTTGCTATCGGTCACCCCCCCAACCCACATTGGTACCTGTTTTTTAAGACTCGGTACCAAAGGAGGCCATCGGTACCAGGATTTAATATATTTGCTTCAAAACCTTTGGTACCGGGTCGTGTTATGACCCGGTACCAATGACCCCCTTTGCTACCGGGTGAATAACCGGTACCTATGGCCGAGCCTTTTAGTCTCGGTTGCGTGGTCCGGGTTGTAAAACCAGTATCTATGGCCCTTACCAACCAGTACCGATGGAGCGTTTTCTAGTAGTGATATTGGCTATAATTTTGGTCTATGTTGCAGGATGAGGATACAAAGGAAAAGGTCCACCTTGCGAAAGCATAGAATTGGAGGTCATAGCCTTGGAAATATTCGCCAAAAATAGATGGAGGAGCAATAATAAACTTTGCTTTTAATGCTGTAAACATGGTTGTGTCCGGTCACAGATGCCGGTGAAAAATCCTTTTATCCAAAAAAAAGGCGATGATGACGACTACCTCTGCGGCCTTGGGATCTTAGTTAGCATGCATGTCACATTCCAATGTTGGAGAAATATTCTGGTCACACTCCAAGTCTACTTCAAAAGGCGACAGAAGACTTAGATATTGACTGGCATCACTACCGGAGAACCCTCTATCGGTACCGGTTCCAAAACCTCATAGGTACCGGTTTTGGAACCGGTACCGTGCATCCGTGACCGATGACAAAAGTCATCGGTACCTGCTCTTTCTCACCCGGTACCGATGAGTA
>CM014277.1:78634921-78649762 GCA_004135705.1 Alloteropsis semialata
CCCAACCATAGGATTGCTCACCACGGTACGTTGTGCGTATGATGTTCAGTGAGCTCTACGGTCCTACTTCCGCTCGCCACCGGGGCTGCCGCTCGCCATGGGCGCACGCAAGCTGAGCGCCGCAGCCGCCCCGGGCACGAGCACAGGTAGGCCGAGCATCGCCGTACCTGGAGCCGCTTGGCTTCGGCGAGCAGCTTGGAGGCATCGAGCACCTTCCCGCCAATCTTCTTGTATTGTAAAAAGGGATTACTCTATAGCCAGAAAAAAAAAAGAAAAAAAAGATCTGTTGGAGACGCTCTTAGAAGCTAAGGGAAATTCATTAATGCCTATTTGCTCTGTTTGCTTAGGCGCGGTCAGTTGCTGAAGCGTGCTGCTCAGCAACTGTTTAGCCAGTCGTGTACACCATTACCTTCTCCCGTCACAGAGACACAGTTATAGAAACCATTTTACTTTCTGAGACGTGCACACACGTATCAGCTTAGCTGTTATTACTGGACAAATTAACAACCAGTTGCAGTATTAGTGATAAAGTTCCCAATAACCTGGCAACGATAGATTATTGTCCAAAGAGACCAAGGCCCTGTTTACTTTCATAAGTTTTTCCTATTCATCACTATTCATCAAATGTTATGATACTAATTAAGGGTATTAAACGTAGATTAATGATGGATTAATTAGGCTTAATAGATTCGTCTCGCGATTTTCCGTCCATCCGTGTAATTAGTTTTATAATTAGATCATGTTTAGTCCTTCTAATTTTCGAATTAAAATTGCTACAGTAAATTTCCTAAACTTATCTTCCAGATTTAAACATGGCCTATCTCTGCTACCTGATGAAATATATCATCTTGGTCTAGTATCTCTAAAAATATGATGCTCATGCGTCTCTGAAACTCTGAATAAAGTAAGATCGAACAAGCCGCTGCTTCCTCGCAAACAGACAAAGCCGTTTGGTTGGTGTGTGTCCATCATCCACGCGGAGATCTATCTCTCAAAGCTCTCTATATATGCAGCAACATCCCGTGATCACCTCAACGCAAACCAGTTACAGGCCCCAGCATTCAGCAACGCACACCAAACCAGTTGCCGTCCTGCCGTCGCCGTCGCGCCGCCCGCAATCCCTGAGTCCTGACAGCGACAGGACTAGCCGGCGGGACATACAGCTACCGGCCGGTCCGCCGATCGAGCGCCGCCTGCTCCGATCCCAGCTGCTCACAATGATGGGTCCGCCGCCGCGCCTCCTCTGCTGCCTCTTCCTGACCCTCTCCCTGGCCGCGCTCGCCCGCGCTGCCACGCGCCACCAGGACTGGGAGATCAGCTACCAGTTCAAGTCCCCGGACTGCGCGCTCAAGCTCGCCGTCACCATCAACGGGCAGACGCCCGGGCCGATGATCCGCGCCACGCAGGGCGACACCGTGGTGGTGCGCGTCAAGAACTCGCTGCTCACCGAGAACATGGCCATCCACTGGCACGGGATCCGGCAGCTGGGCACGCCGTGGGCGGACGGCACCGAGGGCGTCACGCAGTGCCCCATCCTCCCCGGCGACACCTTCACCTACACCTTCGTCGTCGACCGCCCCGGCACCTACATGTACCACGCCCACTACGGGATGCAGCGCTCGGCCGGGCTCAACGGGCTGATCGTCGTGAAGGCGGCGCCCGGCGGCGCCGACGCGGAGCCGTTCGCGTACGACGGCGAGCACACCGTGCTGTTCAACGACTGGTGGCACAAGAGCACCTACGAGCAGGCCGCGGGGCTCGCCTCCGTGCCCATGGTCTGGGTCGGGGAGCCGCAGTCGCTGCTCATCAACGGCCGCGGCAGGTTCAACTGCTCGGCGGCGGCGGCGGGCACCTGCAACGCCACCCTCCCCGAGTGCGCCGCGCCCGTGTTCGCCGTCGTGCCAGGCAAGACCTACAGGTTCCGCATCGCCAGCGTGACGTCGCTGTCGGCGCTCAACTTTGAGATCGAGGTACGCACGTTTTCCTCCCATCGATTTGACCTTTTTCGTTTCTCCGTTGATCTTTTAGAAACGAACTTTATTCCGTTCATCTGTTTGTTCAAAATTGCAATGTCGACGCATTCCTAACGAGGGCATAATCTTTTAGAAATCATCACGAACCTATCCAACGCACGAAATTGCAATATTTTGACATGTGTTGTGGGGTAAGAAATTTTGGCTAGCTGACACACGGTAGCTAACTGTTACATATGCTCACTGTCTAACCCGCTCCAATTTAAGAAAACCAGTAGGAGTAGAATTATTGGCTAGTGTTATTTGCCACATCCAACGGGTACGGCAATACAGAATCCGGAGTAATCGGCTAGGAAATCTGGTTTGGTTAGATATGCGAAATGTTACTTGACATGGTTATGGCCTTATGGGCGCCCTGAAATATCTGTTCGGATTCAGAGCCAGATTCGGATTTGGGCGTCGGAGTTTGCCTTTGGCACCTTAGTGATTTGTTGTCACAGGTAGCAGTATCCATACATCGTCACCATTGCTGGTACTCAAGAAGTATGAAATCTTATATTACCACAACCCTCTGTAGCAGACCTTCCTTAAAAAAAAAACAGTAGCAGACATGGAGAAAGGAGCTCCAAGAGACTAGCCAAATGGCTTGTCAAGCCAAAATTTAGCTACTCAACACCAAAATAGCTTTCCAACAGATTAGCCATCCAACTCGCTAAGCCATCCAGCTCTCCAAATTGGCTCCCTCACTAGCCAAACTGGCTTGCCAAGTACGGGACGACGTGTAAGACCCACATGTCAGTGTGGAGAGGGAGAGTTAGAGAGTGGAAAATGAAGAGTCCGTTGGAATGAGATGCTCAATATAGAGTGAAATCTTTATGGAAAAGCAAATAGATAGCCAAATAGAGAATCGAAAATGAAGAGTGTCGGAGATGCTCTGCCTATAGCTAGCCATTCTTAAGGAAACCGCGCCGGGTTCAGGACAAGACTGGCGGATCGAACTCCATGTGCTGGCCGATATAGAGCCTAGATGACGCGAAGCACCCGCGAAAGCAGCAGTCCGGCCTGCCGGCGGCGGCGGACTGATGTACTTGAACAAGTAACGTGCCTGGTGCTACGGAGCCGCCGGTTAATTGGGTACACACATGCAAGTTGGCCGCCGACCAAGACTTCGAGAGCAAGCGACGAAGAGAACGGCCAGATTTTGCTGACCATGCTGCCCACTACTTGGACCGTGTTAAGCATATTTGCGCTACTAGCCGTTAGCGTGCACCCAAATAATTAAGCACATTCTCCACCCTGGGTTTGGGTCTTGGGTATCGTAAACTAAGACTATATCCAACAAAGGACCCATCGCGCAACCCAAACTCATTTATGCGTCGGTACAGTGATTTTGCCTCTCAAAAACGGTCTCCAACGGAGTACCCAAAGGCAAGACTCATTTTGCGTCCGCTCTGAGGCGGAATGCAAATAAGCGTCCGCTCCGACGCGGAACGCAAAAGCCTCGCACGCATCTTCTTCCTCGCTGGGCATCTTCCGGTCGATGCGCCGAGGAGAGGCCCAGCCCCGGCCTGGCGCAGCCGTTCCCTGGCCATGGGCGCCCGCCCACGCAGGGGCTCGCCGGAGGCCGTTCCCCTATGGCCGTTCCCTGGCCATGGCCACGCAGGGGTTCGCCGGCGGCCAAAGGCGGCGAGGGGACGGCACAACAGAGATGGGAGAGAAGGGGGAAAGAGGTGCCTGAGCATCGGCGTCTCACCACAGTTCCGTTTTGGCGCTCAGCTCGAGGAGAGGAGGGCCGGGGGAGGCTCTCCACCTGCAGCTCGCGAGCTCTGGTGGCCGGCGGCCATGGCGGGCGCAGAAATCTCAATTCCCGGCAGCTCGCTGGACGGCGCACGACGGGGATAGGTCGAGGATGGAGTAGGGAGGGTTATGGAGGCGTGGGCGCGGGCTATTGGAGGGAGGAGCAGCGGTTCGCCGGCGATTTTGCCCGCCGTGATGCTCTGCTCGGCTCGGCTCTTGCCTTTTGCGGTGGTGAAGAGAAGAATTGGGTTCCCCATTGGAGCAGAGAAGAATTGGGTCGGGACCTTTTTTACTGTGCACGACTCACTTCAGTGAATGGGTCTTCCATTTGCCTATTCATTGTTGGAGATAGTCTAAGAGGGGCATCATTGGTTGGAGCTACGTTGTGGTCCGTGTGTGTGTCTATATATATATATATCTCTTGGTGTACCCTTTTTTTTTTGTCATATGCGGTCTCTGTATATATACTCTTTCAGAAAGAGTTTCTGTTTGGCCGTGTCTGTGCCACTAGGAGTAGTCTAGGACGTAGGTACTACCCTCCATGAGCTTATTAACAAACCCGCGGTTAATAGTATAACTAACGTGCAATGGCGACCTAGCACCACGCGCGTTAACGATGTCTCGACTCCTTCAGTCCTGGTCCTCTAGCTTTAGGGTTTATATGTCATATGTGTGCCAAGTATCGTCGCGTACGTCAGGTAACAACTCTAGCAATTTAGGAGTAAAACTATAGTAGCCGTATGCGCACGCGACACGAGATGAGAGGGCATCGAAATGGAGCTGGACGATTGAGGCTTTCTTTGGTAGAGTTTCCAGAACTGATTCTTTACTTAATCCAACAAGAGACCCTAAAAACCAGCTTCCATAGAGAATCAGAATAAGGTGAAGCTCTACCAAACAGACCTTAAAAATGACCCATTGCTCTATGCTTTTTGAAAGTCCTTTCGTACGATGTACATGTAGAGCCATTTGCATGGAAACTACTTCGTGGAATGCGTCATCGTTGACCAATATATTGGCAATCTCAACCATAAAACCATTAAGTTGTAGTTTTCAGACTATGTTAATATCCATATGTATCCATACGCAAAGCAATTAATTCTTCTCTTAATTCTCTCTCCTATCCACCAATCATCTTTTTTCTCCATCCATCCGAAAAAAGTCAATCTAGAAAATCTCAGATAGATTAACAAAGTCATAAAATGACATTGTTTGCCCTCTATTTATTAATCATATATATCTCGAACTAATCAACTATCATATGCATATGCACATACTAAATGGGGTTAAAATAAAGAACTTGTTTCGGGACAAAATTTTGAATTACCGAAGGACTTGCTTTTTGGAGTGGAAGGAGTATAATACAAATTTTCTTATTGTTTAGTGCATTAGTTTTCTCATTGAAACCAAGTTTTGTATTAGACTCCTCTCTTTTTCTCTTACTTCTCTCATTTTTTAATAAAGCGCAATGGTACCTAAAAACTTAAGTGGAGACTTTGTACATTTTGAACCAATATACATGTGCAAACATTTTAAGTGGTTTATACTTCAATTTAATAGTGTAACAGATTAGTACAATTAGATCTTTCAAAGGCATTTTTTTGGATGGATTATGTATATAAAATGTTTTATATAGATTCCAGCCTCTTAAATTCTGGAACAATAATAAAGATTCATTTTTGCGCACATATTATATTGTGAAAGTGTCACCATTTATCCACATATTTTGAAATGGCGATCTAGTAAAGAGAGCCAAAAGTTGAAATTTTAACTGATTCAAACGCATGTGTGCAGGGCCACCAAATGACGGTGGTCGAAGCCGATGGCCACTACGTGAAGCCGTTCGTGGTGAAGAACCTCAACATCTACTCCGGCGAGACCTACTCCGTCCTCATCAAGGCCGACCAGGACCCCAACCGCAACTACTGGCTCGCCTCCAACGTCGTCAGCCGCACGCCCGCCACGCCCACGGGCACCGCCGTCCTCAGCTACTACGGCGGCCGCAGCAGCCCTCGCCGCGCTCCGCCCACCACCCCTCCCAAGGGGCCGGCCTGGAACGACACCATGTACCGGTTCTCATTTTGAATTTGAAATCCATGATTCTCGGAGTGGCGATCAGGGGGCGATCAGGGGCCGGGCCTCGCCGGTGACCGTCGGCGCCTTGCCGACGGCCGCCTTCCGGCATCGACGACGTCGCCTCTCCGCTTTCTCCCTCCGGCCAAGGGCTCCCAGCTCCGACGTCGCGACGGACTGCGCTGATTCCTGGATTCCCGGCTGCCTCCGTCTGCCGGCTCCATTCAGGTACGCATCGCAGTTTTGTAGGTCAGGAAGCCTTGGGCTCCGGTGATTGTCCATCGTCCGGCACGGGTTGGCAAGCGCCACCCGGTCCAGGATGTCATGCTCGCCGGCATGCTCGCCGGCCTCGTCTCCGGTCGAGTCCCTTCCGGCGAGGTCATCGGGTTCGACGGTTCAGGTCGCGGGGACCTCGTCAGAGACTGCCGGATCGCCGGCGTCGGAAGAATCCAACTCACCACCAGAAGATGGGTCTTCGCCGACATTGTGGGAGACAGTGGGACCTCGGCGGCGGCGGCATGGCCGCGGACGTCGTCTCACCCTGGCTCCAGATGTCAACGAGGTACGTGCTGCATCTTTGTCACCCCGCGATCCTTTGATAAATGAACTTCCGTGTGTATATGGAGATGCAGACTTCAACAATACACTGAGTAACGATGATGTTGCTCGCCCTCAACTGGATAATGAGGAGGCCTACCATGATTGCATCATGGCTGGATTCACCTCAGAGGAAGCGAAGGACTACATCAAAGCAAAAGAAAAAACTCTGCAACAACGAACAGCCCCTGAGTACGAATCAAATTTGATCGAAAATTTTTGGGCTGATGTTGGGTTCCCGAACGGGACTCGATGGTGGGAACGTGAAGATTTATCGGAAGGGAAAGTACCGGATCACAATCAGTGTATCCCAAAGGTGCCTCCCATTGCTGATAAATCTTCTTGTTTGCCTTCTAGGCCGATATCGAAAAAAGGATTTGCCTTGCGTCCTTGGAGGGGCCCTCTGCCAAAGAGGAAGCCAATGCCCATCACGCTGAACGCTTTCCTTCCGGATTCAGTGAAACGAGTTGTGGAGCCGTCTAAGGTCACGGTTAGGCCAAGCCATGAAGAATTGGTCCAACGGGCCCGGCTTTATGGAGGAAAGTCCTGGCGTGAGACCTTCACGGCGCGGCCCAGACTCGCCAGTCACGTCCCTCCACGCGATCAGCATATTTCACGTACGCCTAAGCCTGCTGCGGTTTCTGTTTCGCCAGACCCAGCGCCGAACCCTACGCCGCCAAAACTCATCTCTCCTTCGGCGCCCTCGTACGCCGAGGTTGCTCGTCGGCCGGCAGCGATGCCGCCGAATCATCCTCGGGCGCTACCCCGCGGCTTCCATCGCGTCCAGCCTGGCCGGGGCGACGGGGCAGGGAGAGGCGGTGCTCAAGGTGGAGGTCGAGGCGATGGCGCCGGCCGCAGTGCGGGCGCCGTGGGCGCCGGTCGTGGTATTGCAAACATGGGATCCGGCCGCGGTGACGCACACAGTCAGGGGCGCGGCGACGGGTCCAGAGGTCGCGGCGGAGGCCGTGGCGGGCAGCCGCAGAGGAAATTTGTGCCCGTCTCATCAAGCCGCAACATAGCTGAATCAAGTCAACAGGGGGCCGACCGGCAACTGCAGCAGTCGTCAGTTGATCAAGGTACACTAAAGAAGAAAAGGGCATTTTGCTTTAGATGCAAATGTAGCGGCCATGTTAATGAGGAATGCAAGGCAGATTTGGATTGCATAATATGCAATAAGAAAAATTCGCATATATCATCCAAATGTCCGATACTCAAATTGCCTAAGCCTAATGCGGCCTTTTTTGGGTCCGCAAAAACAGAGCTGGCATTCATGCAAATCTCAGAGGCAGACTACAAGCTCGATGCCCCTGACCCGGTGCCTACTGGTCTGGTTATGGTGACTGGAGCTCCAGTTACAGTTGAGGTAGTCCAGACAGAGCTTGCGAGGATTTCAAGGATTGATTGGCAATGGGAGGCATTTCCGCAGGGTCAGGACTCTTTCTTGGTTGCATTCCCGAGTGAAGAAGCCCTAAACAGTATGGTCGACATCGGTTATCAATTGAAAAATCATGGTGTCACTCTTACGGTTTCGGTATGGCACCAAGATCAAGACATCATTCCAGCGTATGAGCTAGATGAAATCTGGGTTCATATCACAGGGGTGCCTCCTTCATATCGTCACTACCTGGTATTTTGGGCACTAGGCACTGTCATTGGAGCTACACTGGATGTGGATATGCTTACTTACAGGAAGACTGGCGTAATTAGAGTGAAGGTTGGGATTCTCAACAAGGGTCAGCTACCTCTCACTACTGATTTGGTTTTTGGAAAGGTGGGCTATAACATTACTTACTCGCTCGAAGATGACTCTTTCCAGCCAGCTATTGCTCCGGCAGATACCTTCGATCCTATGGACCAAGATGCTGGTGCGGATAAGGGTAATGAGGACAATGGGGATGGAGGGTCAGCAGCAAAAAAGATGAGGAACAAGGCTGCTCAACCTGATGCGTCGGTTCCGCAGGCCGGCAATAGTTCTGGACCTGCACCCATGCAACTTACACTTACGCCTCTAGGAAAGAACGGTCAGAGGATAGCCATGCAGTGCGCGCACACAGCTGCGGCAGGCAACAACGAGAAGGCACGGGAGTCCAGCGCGCAAGGGCTGCAAGTGCAGCATTCGGCGGCGCTACCGGATGATGCAACTACGACCACTCCCGGCGTGACGAAGGTACATGCTGCGAGCCCAGCTGCGGTCGTTCGCAGGGCTGGAAGCTTCCATGGTGCGCATCCATCAAATCTATCCGGCAGCAACTCGCCGCTGGCGCCTCTCGGGTCATCAGAGATGACATCGCCCAGCAGCTCAAAGAAAGGAAAAATGGTTACACCGGGTAATGAGCCTTCTCCTAATCCTTTATTTATATCATCAGGCGATGCCTTACCTGCTGCAGCTCTGTCTGATACAGGGGATGCACCGTTTATCAAGAGCAACGACGGCAGCACGTTGGCTGCTGCTGATGGTCAGATGATGGCCATCCAGCGTGCGCACACAGCTGCGGTAGGCAACAACGAGAAGGCAAGGAAGTCCAGCGCGCAAGGGCTACAAGTGCAGCATTCGGTGGCGCTACCGGACGGTGAGTATGACCCAGCTCTTAAATCCATCGACTTCAGTGCTAGTGATTTACCTGAGTGTCGATGTGACGATGTAGAAGAAAGTCCTACATGCATTATTGGATCAGTCTTAGTAGAAGGCAAAAGAAGAAGTGCTCGCACCAATAATTCTTTTAATACTGATGGCATATCTGCAGCGGATGAGCTTATCATGGAAAAGGCAATGAGACGCACGGCATCAAAAAACATGATCGGCGCCACAACTTCTCCGAGTACGAGCCCAGCTGGGATGCCACAGACAGGTACTCTCTCAACTGGTCTTTTCAATAACCTTACACAAGAATCCTGCTCGACAAAATTAAAATCTATTGGGATCTCCTTAGGGTTCAATAATAATGCTATCCATGTCTCTTATAACGCTCTTAGAAGAATAGAAGCAGATAGAGCCTCCCTTCAGTTACGCCAAAAGGACTTAAACAGGACTGGGTGGGAGAATAATCCTTTTGACCCGAGTGATGAGGAAGACGCCACTCAAGATGAGGCGCTCTTATCCCACTTGGTCAAGGACCTGACTGATATTGATTTTGACGACTCAGACCTGACCACAAAGGTTTGTGATCTAAAGGTATCTGGACGTAAGTCGAAATCATCCGCGAAAAAAGACAAGGCCCATAAACGGTCTGCAAAGCGATCCAATAGTGTTTCCCCATGAAAGGAATTTACTGGAATAGCAGAGGTCTTTCAGACTTGGCTAAGTATCGCTACATTTCAGAGGCAATCAAAGAACAAAACCTAGACTTCGTGGCCGTCATGGAAACCGGAAAAAAGGATATGTCCAGAGCGAATCTGAACCGCCTATCTGGAGGTGCGGATTATACCTGACACTGTCTTCCACCTAGAGGGCGATCAGGTGGCATTTTACTAGGAATTAATGCCCTAGTCTTAGAATTATCTTTAATTGTGGAAGGGGAGTTTTTTATTAAATTCCATCTCCGCAATAAAAGTGACGACTTCAAGTGGATTCTAATGGCAGTCTACGGCCCGGCCCAGGACGACTTTAAACCAGCATTCTTAGCTGAGCTCGTCCGGACTTGCCAACAGAACCCGGTGCCAACATTGATTGGAGGTGACTTCAATATAATGAGGCATAGCAAAGAAAAGAATAAGAACAACTTCAACCCCCGTTGGCCATTCTTGTTTAATGCGGTAATTGACAGCTTCGATCTACGGGAGATTGAGCTAACAGGTCGTCAATTCACCTGGGCGAACTCCCTTTCAGATCCGACTTTTGAAAAACTAGACAGAGTTCTAATGACTACAGAATGGGAGTTCAAATACCCACTGGTAACGGTGCATGCCCTTGACAGAGGGGTATCTGACCATGCCCCCCTTCTATTAGACACGGGCGAACCATCCTTTACAGGGGTGGCCAAACAGTTCAAATTGGAGCTCAGTTGGTTCTCCCATGAGGACTTCAGGGATCGTGTTGTGCATATATGGAATAAACCAGTGAACGGCCAAAACGCAGCTCAACGGTGGAACCGGAAGTTGGGGGCCCTCAGAAAAGATCTGCGGGGATGGGCAGCTCATATACAAGGAGATTACAAAACCCAAAAACAACACTTCCAAAATACTGTCATATCCCTAGACACCTTAGCAGAATCTAGACCGCTCACAGATGATGAAAGATCACAGCTGGAGACTGCACGTGATGGCTTGATCAAACTCCTTCGGGAAGAAGAGATCAGGTTCTACCAGCGGGCCAAAGCAAATGATGTGCTCCTTGGGGACTCCAATACGAGATACTTCCAGATGGTTGCGAATGGCAAACATCGCAAGAAACGTATCTTTTCACTGGATCATGAGGGGAGCAAGGTTGAGGGTCAGAACAACCTCAAATCTTATATCACACAGTTCTACAAAGATCTCTTCGGCCCGCCCGAGGACAACAATTTCAATTCTGATGAGCACAGGACTGGAGACATATCCCAAGTCAGCCAACCCGAAAACGACTTACTCACGGCCCCTTTCACTGAAAAGGAGATTCGAGACGCCGTTTTCGACATGGAGCACAACAAAGCACCAGGTCCTGATGGTTTCCCAGCTGAGTTCTACCAGCACTTTTGGGACATCATCAAGGGGGACCTGATGCAAGTGTTTCATGAGTTGCACACTGGAGACCTACCAGTATTCAGCCTGAATTTTGGGGTAATCACGTTACTGCCTAAAACGCACGAGGCCAGCGAAATCCAACAATTCAGACCCATTTGCTTGTTGAACGTAAGTTTTAAGATCCTCACAAAAGTGGCAACCATACGTATCAACTCGGTCGCAGACCATTTGATCAGCCCCACTCAAACAACGTTTTTGAAAGGACGTAACATACTCGAAGGAGTGGTTATCCTTCATGAAACGGTGCACGAGCTCCATCGCAAAAATCAGAGTGGAATTATTTTCAAAATAGACTTTGAAAAGGCTTATGACAAAGTACGTTGGGATTTTCTACTACAAACGCTCCGGATGAAAGGATTTGCACCAAAATGGATTGAGTGGATCAAATCCTTTATATCGGGCGGGAGTGTAGCAATCAACGTCAACGATGAGGTAGGCCCATTCTTCCAAACTAGGAAAGGTCTGAGACAGGGCGATCCCCTCTCACCCATCCTTTTCAACTTAGTAGCTGATATGCTATCACTTTTCATAAATAGAGCCAAAGCGGACAATCAGCTGAGGGGTGTGGTGCCGCACCTAGTTGAGGGCGGCCTATCCATCCTACAATACGCCGATGACACCGTTCTCTTTATGGAGCATGACCTAGAACAGGCTCAAAACATGAAGTTAATTCTTTGCGCCTTTGAACAGTTATCAGGTCTGAAAATTAACTTTCATAAGAGTGAGCTCTTTTGTTTTGGCGAGGCCAAGGACTTTGAGGATCAGTACAGGGAGCTGTTCGGATGCAACACAGGTACCTTTCCTATTCGTTATTTGGGCATCCCGATCCATTTTCGGAGATTGTCAAACAACGATTGGTTGAGAGTACAAGAACGTTTTGAAAAGCGCCTCAGTAGCTGGAAAGGGAAAAATCTTTCCATGGGAGGGCGGCTGACCTTGATCAATTCTGTTCTTAGCAGCCTACCGCTGTACATGATGTCCTTCTTCGAGATTCCAAAAGGGGTCCGTAAGAAGTTGGATTACTTCCGATCTCGCTTCTTCTGGCAGAGTGATGATCACAAACGAAAATATCGGCTAGCAAAGTGGGATATCCTGTGTCAACCTAAAGAACAAGGAGGTTTAGGGATACAAAATCTCGAACTTAAAAACATCGCCCTGCTCAGCAAGTGGCTGTACCGACTATTGACAACAGACGGTACTTGGCAGCAGATTCTACGCAACAAATATCTAGGGACCAAACCACTGGTTCAAGTCCAATGGAAAAGCGGAGATTCTCATTTCTGGGCAAGCTTGATGAAAGCAAAAAGTGAGTTCCTCCGGTTTGGAACCTTCGTTATAAAGAATGGGTCACAAGTTAGATTTTGGGAAGACATTTGGCTAGGTAACACACCCCTAAGACAACAATACCCGCAACTATATAATATTGCAAGGAGAAAATAGGATACGGTGGGTCAAGTGCTTTCAGCGCCATCACCCAATCTATCTTGGCGTAGGGATCTCATCAGAAATAAACTAGCAATGTGGAATAACCTAGCAGCCCGACTGGCTCCCATCACACTCAGCCACGACGAGGATGAGTTCAGATGGAATCTTGACCCGGCAGGTGTCTTCTCAGTAAAGTCACATTACCGGGGATTAATAAGCCAGATCGTTCCTAATGTCAACAAGAAACTATGGAAGCTGAAACTACCACTAAAAATCAAGATATTCCTCTGGTATATTAGGCGCGGTATCATTCTCACAAAGGATAACTTGGCGAAAAGGAACTGGCAAGGTAATCAACAGTGCTGCTTCTGTCATGAAAATGAAACGATTCAGCATCTGTTCCTAGACTGTCGTTTTGCGCGGATGGCTTGGGCCACGGTATACATGGCATGGGGTATCCGCCAACCTACAAGTATATCCAACATATTCGGGGGCTGGCTGAATGGCATTCCAAAACATTATAAATCACTCATCATGGTAGGAGCGGCAGCCATGTGCTGGTCTGTCTGGCTCTGCAGGAATGACGCTGTTTTTGAAAACAAACAATCTTATTTTTTGCAGGTTATCTACAGGGCTACGCACTGGATTCGTACATGGGCTACCCTACAACAGCCTACTTCCCAGGAGGTGCTTCTTGCGGCCTCTCGGTGGTTGGAGCGGGTGGCAATGGACTTTTTTACCCAGGCACATGGGTGGCGTTCTAGTCTCAGGATCGAAAGTCATTAATGTGTCTGTTAAACTCAAACTTTAGTAGGCTGTGTGCTCTATGGGCAGAGGCCGGGAACGGTTTCAAGTCGTTGTATCCACTCGATGTAACTTCTTGAAATTAATAAAATGTTCTCATTTCAAAAAAAATGTCAATAGTTGGTTTTGGAGGTTTAGGCAAGACCACACTTGCTAGTCAGGTGTACCGTGAAGTTGGAGGGCAGTTTGGCTGCAAGGCATTTGTATCTGTTTCACAGAAACCAGACATGGTCAGGCTGCTCACAAGTGTTCTATTACAACTCAAGCAACATCCCTCTCATGCTTGCGGGGTGCAAGACCTCATCAACAACCTCAGGGAATATCTACAGCACAAGAGGTACACATGTTCTCACTACTTATTATTTAATCTCTAGGAATTAACATCTCCATCATGATGTAATAGTTCGATCAATCTTTAACAAACAAATCGCCGTGACAATTGATTTTCTTAATTTGACTTCTAAGAACTTATCTGGTCAAAATGTTCCCCAGATGCTTGGATTTCTTGTAGGCCACCAAAATTTAAGACCCGTTAGTTGACAGATCATTAATTTGACCTATTTTTGGAACAAAGAGACTAAAATCAATCAGACTTTACTTACCAAAGGATAGATCGTCAGTGATGGTGTCATTGTTGCTATTTTGTTTTAATATATGGCATATTTGCACAATTTAAAGTAAAGCTAGTGTGCTTAACTACTCCATCTCCAGGTTAATTAATATTGTGTACCCCACCTGAAATGTTTTTGCAGGTACTTAATTGTAGTTGATGATTTGTGGGATGTTCCTTCGTGGAATATAATTGCTTGTGCTTTTCCACAAAATGACCAACATAGCAGAGTTATAATAACCACAAGACACGGCGATGTGGCTAGGACATGTTCCACTGACCATGGATGCATTCATAATATGAAGCCCCTAAGTGAACAAGACTCAAGAAAATTATTCTTCAACAGAATTTTTGGATCTAAAGATGATTGCCCTACTCACTTGAAAGAAGTTTCATGTAAAATCTTGAAGAAATGTGGTGGCCTACCACTTGCAATTGTTACTGTTGCAAGTATTTTAGCTTGCCAACCTACAAGACTGAAGGAGCAGTGGGAGTACATTCAAAATTCTCTGTCCACCAATAAGTTTGCAAGAAAGTCCTCTCTGGAAGACATGATGCATATCTTAGAGCTCAGCTACAAGAGTCTCCCCCATCATCTCAAGGCATGTTTCCTTTATCTTGGTGCTTACCCGGAGGATTGCGTGATTAGCAAGGTTGAGCTAGTGAAACGGTGGGTAGCAGAAGGTTTTGTGAGCCACTCTCCTGGCCAAGATGCATGGGTAGTTGCAGAAAGCTACTTCAATGAGCTGGTAAACAGAAGCATGATTCAGCTTCCGTATCAGAACTACTACACTGAGCTGGTATCCCATTGCAGAGTTCATGATATGATGCTTGACATGATTC